>OZ038486.1:31800541-31830541 GCA_964036315.1 Acanthosepion esculentum
TATATGGCTTTGTGTAAGGGCTGAATGAAAATCCACAAAGAGTTAATATAAATAAAATAAATGTTTATATAATAGAATTCCTACCAGGTTTCATTATTGGCGGCCACAATCTTAACAACATAAAATATGCAGATGATACAGTGTTGATACGAGACACAGAAAGAAAACTACAAAAGTCCCTACAGACGGTAGTGAAGGAAAGTGAGAAGAAAGGAATAAAAATCAACTGCAAGGAAACAGAATGCATGGTTGTTAACAAAAGGATGAGCCCAAAGTGCGAATGGCAAATTAGAGATACCAGAATCAAACAATATCAGGGAAGTGTTTTAACAGTGGATGAAAAGTGTGACACAGAAATCCGAAGGCGTACTGGGACAGCGAAAGACGCCTTGTAAACGCTAAGCAGAGTACTAAAAACAGATTTCGCTAGAAACAAAGAAAAGAATGCTTAACTGTTACGTGATATCTGTTCTCCTGTATGGCAGTTAGTGCTGGGCAATCTCCTCAAAGATGAAGAGACTTGAAGCAACAAAAAGGTGGTTCTACAGAAGCATATTGAGAATACAATAGACCGAACACTTGAGCAACGACGAAGTTTTAGAGAAAATGGCAACAAAAAGGAAACTTATACTTAACATCAGGAAAAGACAACTGAGGTTTCTGTGACACATAATGAGAAAAGAGGGCTTGCAGAATCTGATACTAACAGGGCAGATTGAAACAGAGGAAAACAACATACTTAGTGAGCTTGAGTAAATTGATGGTGAAACAGTGTTTAGGGAAAATATCAGAAAGATAACATTTATTAAGAGCTACTATGAGCAGAAAGTTGTGGAGATCCATGATCGCCTATGCCTTGAGGTGACACGGCACATAAAGAAGAATTTATAGAAATATATATATATATAGTGATGAATTAGTTCAAGAGTTCAAAGATAAATGTCCTGGTGCTTACAAAGAGAGAGTCAGGGAGAGGTAAGTATTCAGAAGTGGTTGAAGGAAATATGTATATGCTTGTTTCTAATCAAGACTCTACTGACGTTGTAGTCACCTGTGTAAATGGCAAAAGGAGATATGTATATGTGTGTATTTATGCAAGACTGTGAGTATAGTATTTCGACTCGGGGTATGTTATGATGACAGCACTATCGGAGAACTGTTAAAATTAATTTCTCAATTTTGATTTGATTCGACTGATATACGCACGCGGACAAAATAAAGAGATCCGTTTCGAAATTGCTCTTTGACTTCTGAGTGATCCGCGGGTCATGAACTCATATTCTGGTTAGAAAAAGATCTCTCTGATTAGTTCGCCAGATTATGACGTTTGTGTTATTGTCGGGACTGTCTCTGATTGGTTCTTGGAAATATGACCTCACGGCCTTCTTTTATATGCTGTGTCTCTTCAGGACGTTGGCGATTATGGCTCTTCACAATTCACTGTCCTTTGTAGCTTTTAATAATTTTTTTTCTTTTTGATATCTCTCCTAAACTTTGTTCCGCCATCTATTTACTCAAACTTGCTAGGTTGGTTATGTGTTGCTTTCTTCTGGTCCTCTTGCCTTCAATCTGCCTTGTGACTATTAAATTTTCCATGCAATCTTTCCTCATTATGTGCTCTAGAAATTTCAACTGTCTCTTTCTTATGTTAAATATAAGTGTCCTTTTCGTTTCCATTTTCTCTAAAATATTCGTCGTTGCTTACATGTTCAGTGCATGGTATTCTCAGCATCCTTCTGTAGAACCTCATTTCTGTTGCTTCAAATCTCTTCTTAATCTGAAGATATATTCTAGCGTTCATTGTCATATAGGAGGACTGATGTTGCGTAACAGCTCAGTACTCTTTTCTTTGTTCGTGACGAAACTTTTCTTTTTCTGAATTCTTTCGCTATTCTGATGTGTCTTCAGATTTCTCTATTGCACTTTCCATCCTCTGTTAAAACACTTCCTAGATATTTAAATGTACTTGCTTGATTTTAGTATCTCTAATTTGTAATTTGCATATTGGACTGTTACTATTGCTAACAACCATGCATTCTCTCTTCTTACAAATGATGTTTAGTCCTTTCTACTCGCTTTCCTTCACTACCTTCTGTAGTTCTTGTAATTCATCCATCCTTGCGTGGAATATTGCTGTCATATATAGTATGGTGCTCCCGTTGTACATCTCGATGTCCTCGACAAAATCCAGAGACGAATATGCAAAATTATAGGTCCTGATCTGGTATCTAGTCTACAATCGTTAACCCAAAGACCTACCGTGGCCTCCCTCTGTCTCTTCTACAAGTATTTTCCGAACAGCTACTTTCGATGATTCCTGGACTAGATGAATTTAAGCGAGCTAGCAGGCTGGCATCTCGGGCCCACTCTTTCACTGTCAAAACGGTTAAATGTAACCGTCTCTTCTCAAACAGCATCTTCTCCCGCACTTCCCGTCTGTGGAACTCCCTTCCCCTTACTTGCTTCCCCGATGACTATAATCATCAAATATTCAAGTGTAATGTCAATCAACATCTGACACATTGAGCTTGTTCCCCGTCCTTCTCTGCATCCTTTCCCCAAACATGCCTCTTTACTCTTGGTCTCAATCCTCTGTTTTCAATCCTTGCGTGTTAGTGGCACTCTCGCATCGCTTAGGGTGAATTGCCTTAAAAATTCCCTTCTGCATCTGCTATCAACATTGTGTTAGCTCCATATCTTATATTGTTAAGATTGTGACTGCCAATAATAAATCCTGGTAGGACTTCAAATTTTCTCAGAATCGCCTCTCTGTATAGGTTGAAGTGATTCCGAATTTTTATTTATTTTTGAGATGAGGGACTTTGATCTCTTTCTGTTATTTATTTATTTATTTATTATCATACAGTAGTTTAATCATTTTGAACGATAAAAATGTTTTCAGAAATAATTGCTCTCTAGCTGATTACAAAATACTTGATAAGTCGTATGGTTTGGATAAACTTACGTAAATTGAATAGAACTTTGAAGATATCGAAAAATTTGTCTATATTTACAATAAAAACGCAATCGGCCGATTGATAAGGGATGAATACTTTTTATTACGTTGAATCTAAAATGTTTCCAGTGAATTATTTTTATAATTAAATTAGAATTCTGATACGTTCAATCATTTGTTTCGAAGGTAATGTTTAAATGAAACGTTTAAAAAGACTCGACATTATTTTATTTCGTCAATATTCTCAATGTCATATTGACATTAATAAAGTAATTTCTGGGAAAATCGCTATCATGTCAAAACTTTCTACTTTCTAATCATTCTATTTATTTTTGGACTGCAAACAACCGCACATAAACTATACCAGAGTCCTTCCGAAAGTAATGAACATGAGTTCAAAAGCGATTACCTGGCCTTGTGGATGATGAATTATTCTCCAGCCTGAAACTCCTTTCCCACAGATGAAACCTTGCTAGACTCTCACTACTCTATCGCTATTTCTATGGCAAATGTTCAAACGAGCTACATTCCTTAGTTCTACCAATTCAGACCTTCACAACTAGGACCCACCATGCCGCGTACACGGCGTCAAATCAACCCCTTATTCCCTCCGTATTCGTTTGGTAAGCAGTAAGTTCCACTCAGACAGATTCTTCCACAGAACTGTTACTGTGGAACAGACTCCTGAGAGAATGCTTCCTCAACCACTGCAATCTTAATGTCTTCAAGTCTCGGGTCAACCGATAGCTACCCATCATATCCTCACAATATTCACCCCTTCATTCTCCTCTTTTCTTACGCCTTTACAAAAATCTCAACCGGTAATTCTCTACTGAGAGTGACATCGAAATCCAAAGGCGCAATGGAATAGCGAAATATGTCTTCCAAAAGCTAAGCAAAGTATTAAGAAACAGGAACATTTCATTAGAAACAAAGAAAAGAGTACTGAACTGTTATGTAATATCAGTCTTCCTCTTTGACAGTGATTGCAAGACAATTTCACAGATGAAGACGAGACTTAAAGACGCTCTACAGAAGGATGTTGAGAATACGATAGACGGAATATTTGAGCAGCAAGAAAGTCTTAAGGTAAACATAAACGAATAATCTTTCTCTCTCTTTCTATATATATATATGTATATATATATATATATATATATATATATATATATAAAGAGCTGTAATACAGCGAAACATTATGTCTGTGGATGACTATATACGCTTCCTCTCGTAGGTTGAGCACTTTGGAATAAAGGGAATTTGTCGCCTGCTGCTAATTAACGCGAAAAGCTATTCGCTATGAATTGAGCACTCTGGTAGCAGTTAATGCTTATATATCGTATATAATGTGTTAAAAATCCCCTTTCTCCGCTGCGTGTCAAATCAGTCGGGTTTTGATCCCGGCCTGAAGTAATCGCATGTCTAGCCACACATCGAAACAGTCTGTCTGTGGATGACCACAGACACACACACACACACAGACACACACACATGTATGTGTGTGTGTGTGTGTGTGTGTGTGTGTGTGTGTGTGTGTGTGTGTGTGTGTGTGTGTACGACCTGGTGATGAAAAATTCACGACAGGAACCTCTTTCCAATATCCAATTTTCCAATATATATTCCAATATATTTCCAATATCTTATGATCCCACATAAGAAATATGTGAGGCAGGGGCTTCTTGGTTGCCACCTTTTCAAATTCATGTAATGCTGTATAGAGATTGATAGATTTGTATACATGATGATAGATTTGTACATTTTCCTGTAAGTGATTTATTTAGGGCAACCGTTACTATTAGGTGGGTGTGTTGTTCCCATTTCTTTTGAATAATAAGCGAACCCGAAATTCTCATCATTAACCTTTAACCCCCACCCCCATAGAAATTGGATCCCTCACAAAATGAGTGCATGTCAGAAGTTAGTCATGTCTGCAGAGAGACAAATGAATATCAGAAACTAAAAACCATTCCTAAAATTCTGTCGGCATTTCGAGGGATCTTAACCTACATCATCGCCGAATGAGATTTATGGCTGCAGTGCCGGGAGGTTTTTAACCTTCATTTATTTCTTTGTTAAAAACAAAATTATGTGAGGTCAAGGGAAAGAAGTATGAAGCTATCACTATTATACCAGCAACGATTATATATAAGTGGACACTGAGGTGGGCATTGAGATCAACACCAAGCTCTTTTTTACACTGGAGACTTTTACAAAAACTTTATATATATATATATATATATATATATATATGATGGTTTGTTGAACCGCTGAGAAAATGACGGTAATCTTTAAGTAATTTTGCAACTATATATTTATATAATAAACTCCTGACAACTCTGAAAAGTTACTCATACGAATATTATTTTGTTTCATTTATTTTATCCAGATATTATATATATATATATATATATATATATATATATATATATATATATATATATATATAGATAGATAGATAGATAGATAGATAGATAGAAATAGAGAAAGAGAGAGCGTGTCCCAAGAAGTTACTCAATCTTTAATGAAAATACATGCAATGTTTATTGACTTGCAAACAAAATTAATGATTAAAATTAAGAAATATTAATTAACTCTTCTGGTGGCGCAGTAGAAATAAATGCTTATATTAATCTAATTTGCCAACTACAATCCCATAATTATTCAATGTTGAATAGAATGTTTTTGATTTAGTTTAATATTTAGGATGTATTCGTGCAGTGCAGCGTACAATGTTTGTTAATTCATAAGTAAAACGCAATTGCAAAATTAAGCTTACAGTCATTTTTTGACGGCATTAATAAACTATTATATCAATAATTAAATCAGACACATTGATTATACACGCTCCATATTAGTTAACGCTTTCATTGTGTTATGACAATCATATGTCGTCTGTCGACCAATCAAAACCTTGTTTTCCCAATCTATTGCATCACAAATGACTGATGCAAGCGGCCTCGTGCCCTGGCTTTGACTTCCAGACAGCTATCAGTTCGGCTTTTATGATGCTTTATCGACATACAATCGAGCCTTTGTCACTGATAATTATATCAGCGATTTAGAAAATGTTAATGGAAAAGGAATAAAGCGAGTAAACACTACAATCAAACAAGAAAGCCTAAATAAAGATGAATGATTATACTGAGTTAGCTGATAGTGCTTTTCATGCATGGGCCTATAAAATATGTTAATTACTTACCAATGAATTATTTCTTAATGCTGATCAGAGCTACAAATTCAGCGTGCCTTATGCAATAATAAAGATGTTACTTTTAGAACTAATCATAGCGGTATAAACACTACTGATCGCATTCTAACTTATGAATGCGAATCTAAGTTTTACTTTAATGATCTGACCCCTTGTTTCCAACAATGGTTGCCATCAATAGCTCTCCCAGTTTTTTCTGTCTGATTCTGGGGGTTTGTATGATTTTATTGATGGAGGTTTTTGTTGACTTACCACTTGATCTTTGCCCATGATGTGAATCCCATAATACGTGCTTATGCACAACTTTTTGTTTACTTCTTGAGTAATGACCACTAACCCACACTTATTTCACAGTTTGTGTCCGTAATCTTTGGTAAGTTTCCATATAGTTCTTTAGCTATTCAATACAGCTCATTAGCGCCAGTTATCAAAGGATACAAATTCTAAAAGTGACACAGTTTGGAATCGATATGTAACGTAGAATAATTTTGGGAAAGACAAGAATTTATATATTCTACCCCCAGCTATGGGTAAAATAGTAGAATCAGCTAGGATCTATAAAGTAACTGGTCTCTGAGAAAGACAACACTACATTCAATACAATAAATAATAACGGTAATTCGCAATTTACAAATGTTAAAGCAAAAGGAATTTGCGAAGAGCATACATCCTGAAAGTACGTAGTTTGCCTAAAAAAGAGAAGAAAAACCTAAAGCTGAAAGGTTTCTAATTTTAAATTACATAAAATCAATAAACAAAATTTAATAAATCTTCGTCAAACATTGTCCCAAAAGATTTCGCTATAAGCAATGGCTTTTGGTTGTCAAGTTCAGTGCAATGATTATCCTAAAAAAAAAACAAGAAAAACACAAGAACAACAAAAAAGGAGACACATTTAATCTAATCATTTCCTATATTCAAATCGCTAGTCCTGTTAAGCAGCAAGTCACATTGAACTCACCGGTTATCTTTGGATAAGTTAAGAGTCGTCGAACCAGACCAGAAGACTTTTTTTAATCAATTCACCCCAAGCAAGGGATTACTGAGAGTGAAAGAGAACGAGAAGACTTTAGAAGGAACCGGAAACCCAGTCATAATCAGGAAATAAGGAATAAACATCTACTCCTGTTCAAAAGACCGACGAGGAGTGTGAACCGGACGATAGGCGAAAACCTATTTGCTCCTATTGAGGAAAGCAAAAATAATAGTAAATAAAATTTCAGATTTTAGGCGCAGACGTTAAAAGTAAAAAGTTGAAGTAGACTTTAGAAGGAACCAGAAATCCAATCCTGAACAGGAAACAAGGCATCTATCCTATCTACGTCTATTAAGGAAAACATATAATAAAATAAAAAAATAAATAGTAAAGCGAATTTAAGAGTCTGGGCGCAGAAGTTAGGAATAAAGAGTTGAGGTAGACTTTAGAAGGAACCAGAAATCCAATCCTAAACAGGAAACAATGGATAAATATCTCTTTCTGTTCAAAAGACTGGGTAGGAGTGTGAACCGGACGATAGGCGAACCTATCTACGAATATTAGTAACCGTTTAACAACACCAAGTAGCATCAATGACTCTTGGCATTGTGTCAATTTAAGCAAAACCATGCAAACTTTGTAAAAGGTACATTCTGACTGTAAAATTTCTTTCATAAACTTCAATAAAAATCAATCGAATGATCGAACTTAAAATTCATAAATACTAAAGATGTTAAATAATAATAAGTTAGTTATTATAAATTTTTATTTCTAAATTATGATAGTTTGAGAGAGTGCCAATGGTATTAGATATTTGTGCATAATTATAAAAAAACTACTATTGGATCATTCTTTTAATTTAGAGAAAAAAGGTCTTTACTAGAGGTGGTAAAATTTATTCTAGTCTCTCTCACTTCCTAAAATCTGACCAAATATTAGAATATTTTAAAATTATTCTTGGTAGGACCAAGTACTTTACAATATCTCCTTTTATTGTAAGAATATTTATGTTAACAATAATCGCTACCATAAGAGAAACTTTGTAATATTGGCAAAGCAGTCTTTGTTTCAGGAATTTAAAACGAGTCATTATTGAAACGAGCCTTATGATTTACTGATGCGCTCTTTTGTCGAAACTGCACCATTTTTCATGTAGCGGTTCGATTGATGTTAGCTAAATTCTCGTGAATATATTGTTAAAAGTCGATGGTAACTTCTCAGTCTGTCATAGTCAGTAATTTCTCGAGAAAGGCGCGGGAAGAAATTGCTTTGCAATACCGCTTCTACTAACGGAACTGTTTGATGATGAGCGATTTGAGTGGGCAATTCTCATTCAACGTACAATCTAAATTACGGGCATCTATTTGAACGTGCTTAATAGAAATATTTATTCTATGAATTATTCCACCCAGAATACTCATCTTTCCTGGGTTTACCACAACGAATTGTTGTTGGGCCCTTCTCGATATAGACTGTATACATTCTTGAGCTTCTTCCAGCAGCATACCATTTATGCGCAAACACAAACACACACACATATGTGTGTGTATGCAAATGTGTGTATATATATATTTATATATATATATATATGTATATGTGTGTGTGTGTATGTATATATATATATATATATATATATATATATATATATATATATATATATATATATGTATGTATGTATGTATGTACACTTGCGACCATATTACGTTGAAACACTGGTTCTTGTCCTATCACAGAAGTAATGCAGCGCTGAACCTGGTCAATATCTTGATAGTTGACCGCTTGGAAATACCAGGTGCTGCAAGCATGGATGTGCGGGTGGTGTTATGGATAATGGTTCGAAATTGGATTTTGGAGAGCCGAGTTGCAATTTCAGTCGGGTTCGTTATATTCACTTACGCACAAATAACCTTGGAAAAGGTATGAATTCACGTTTTCTTCCCCCACCTAGCTATGGTTTGATTAGTAGAACTTATATAGGCAAATTATCATTATCTCCAAAAGATTATTATGATCTAAAATATTTTCTGGCTTTAAATAACTTTCAAAAGGTTGATAAGCCGCAAAAAAACAATTCAATAAATAAATCAATCAATCAATCAATATATATATATATATATATATATATATATATGTGTGTGTGTGTGTGTGTGTGTGTGTGTGTGTGTGTGTGTGTGTGTGTGTGTGTGTATAAATTAATGTATTTCTTTTTAATCCGACATTTTATGACTTCAAAGATTTTGATAGTAAACAGCGCGAACAGATAGTGGATTCATATATACACCACAGAGGACAAAAAAGCCAACAGAAAAAGAAATATCATATGGTTCAACCTAACGTACAACAAAAACATAAAAACAAACGTGGGAATATATTCATCAAACTCTTACACAAACACTTCTCCGAAACAAGCACTCTCCCCAAAGTATATAAAATAAAATCACAGTAAAAATCAGCTACAGTTGCACCGAGAACATGACACAAATAACAAAAACGCACAACAGGAAAACTAGCAACAAATACCCGGACAAATTAAACTCACGTGTAACTGCACAATAAAGAACGAATGTCTCTTAAATAGCAATTGCTTACAAAACAATGTAATATACCAAGCCGCGGTAAAATCATCAGATAACAAAAAAAAAAAAAAAAAAATACACAGGAGTAACTGAAGGACTCTGGAAACAAAGAAACTACGCACACAAAACATGTTTCACAAATAGTAAATATGCGAACAGCGCAATGCTTTCCAAGTATATCTGTGAAATTAAAAACTAATCACACAAAAAAAATCATGCTTCGATGAAAAAAATTGCTATAACTACCTACCCAGACCAAAAAAAACAAAACAAAAACTACTAAATAAACGATCAGAACTCATGTTAAAATGCAGACACGAAAACAATCTTTTATGACGTTACTTAAAAATCAAAAACTGAAATAAATAAATAAAATAAAAATAAACAATCAAAAACAAGTAAAATAAATTAATCCAGATAAATAAAGTAAATAATAAACAAATTAATTAACCACTCCCGCCAAAATAACTGTTAGAATAGACTACCCACAATGCAATAGACTACTCACAACGCATCACTGATCCGTATATATAAATAGTCGAGAAAAAAACACAACGCATATGGCCTCACGATTGCGCTTAACATAAAACAGTCTGTCGCCTCTGAGTGTTGACTTCAATGTCCACATGTTGCACTCAGAAGGCATTGTTATCCGTATTGCTGAATATCATTGCTGATAGCCTACCAGTGCTCACACCTACTGTTTCGTTTCCGTAGGCCCCCAACAATATGTGGATGAATGTCAATTTTTCAGAAATGGAGGACTTGAATAACACATCTCTGCTTCGTACGCAGTTTTCTGGCAGTAGTCATTTTGCCAGGCTTGTGTTCAGCTGCTAACTTTAAGTCCCTAAATTATGGTTATTGGTGATATCTGATATCCTGGGCCAACATATAGGAGGAGATATTTTTTGGAGGCGGCCTAAGGGTGTATATATATATATATATATATATATATATATATATATATATATATGAGACAAAGATCAAATGCAGATCAAATATGGATCGGAATCGGACAGAATGATAATATAAAGAACAAATGATATGAGAAATGAATTTTTAAACCCTAAAAATTTCCCTTTGAATAAAAAAAATGCCGCATAGAATCCGTAGTATACCAATGCACAATCTTAGCCATTGAGAATCCAAATATTGAATAAGATATATATAGGATCCACAAGAAATTAATTTAAAATAAGGTTGAGACAACACCAAACTTCCTTCAATAATATTAGAAACCAAACATCCCTATCTAAATATATTTGGCATTTAAAAGAAACAAATAAAACATCAACAGTAAAATGGAAAATAATAAATAGAACAAGAACTTGTAAAACCTGGGATGACCCATGCCCTTTATGCCTAAATAAAAAAACTATACATTATCAAGTTTCTAAAAAACAAAACTTTATTAAATCAAAGAAATGAAATAACGGTTTTTTGCAGACACCACCAAATATACGCTTTAAAAAATTAGTAATTTATAAATGGATAGAAAAAATTTTTACAATAGGAATTAAATCCTAATATATATATATATATATATATATATATATATATATATATATATATATATATATAAATCCCCAATATCATATATAAGTGATTACACAATACCATATAAAATCTATTAGCAAATTAAATAAATTTCAGACACGTATAAAACTATAGAATTAAAAATACAACCCAATCATTTCTAAGCACCCCTTTAAGAAAACATCAACGACAAAAACAAATAAATTAACCCCAAAAAGACTGTAACTGTAACATCAGTCGGTAAGTTTTAACAAATAGTAATAAAAACAATAGAGCCTGGAAAAAAAGGCAATTGTGGCCAGACAAAAATCCCCCAACGGAACCTTACACGACTTCCACCAAAATCGAAATACAATAAACATTCATACTTTCATCACAGCAATGACCCCTTGATAACGAAAGAAAAAATGACAGATTACACCTCCATTTTCAACATATAAATGAGTAAAACATTTCTTGAGTTAGTTATTCTAAACATCGCTTGAGAATGAAACTGCACACTAAATTTTAAGTTTAATATTGAAATTAAACTTTAGGACTTAAGTCAAGTTTCGAAACATAGTAATTTCTGTGTCACTATGGAATCATATTTTTATAAAAGAAGTAATTATATATATATATATATATATATATATATATATATATATATATATATATATATCGCAATCTCAAACGAAACTTTAATAAATGTGAAATATGTTAGATTGATATACGTTTCGTATTCTTTCTTTATCATATATATATATATATATATATATATATATATATATATATATATATATATATATATATATATATATAAATATATATATATATATATATATATCGTTTAAGATTTACTATATTTATCGCAGAAGTGTAGTGTTCAGTACCAGAGATTGAGCGTTTATAGATATATTCAGTGTAAAGGATGACTATACAGTATTGTTTCCTATGTACGCACAAAGAGACACACAATTTCTCTCTTTCTCTGTCTCTCTCTTACTCTCTCTCTCTCTCTCTCTATATATATATATATATATATATATATTGCTTTTAAATTATTGATGATTCTTTTGTTGATGTTCTCTAGAACATTAACATTAATATTTTTCTATATATCTATCTATCTATCTATCTATCTATTTATCTATCTATCTATCTATCTATCTATCTATCTATATATATATATACATATATATATATATATATATATATATATATATTGATGCTTTTAAAGTGATTCATCTTGTGTATTTACGGACATTTTTCTATCTTTTCTCGTCATAAAGTGGTATAATTTCATCAGATTACTGCACTTACTGCATTTAATGTCATATAAACACACGGGCATACAGGACCTTTTCAGGCATGTATTTCTACAGAAGTATGCTAGTAAAATCATAGACGGAGCATGTGAGCAACGAGGAAGTTTTAAAGAAAAATGGGAATAAAAAGGAATCTTGTACTTAGGATCAGAAAGAGATAGTTGAAATTTCGAGGATGCATAATGACGAAAGAAGGTTCGAAAAATTTGACACTCGTCGGCTATATGGAAGGCTAGAACGACAGAAGGAAACAGCGATTAACCTACTTAATCAGTTCGTGTAAATGAATGGCAGGATAAGAACTAGATATAGCACGCTGACTACGCAAACACTGTTACTTCTAAAAGGCATATGGCTATGCCATTGTAGTAATTAATAGACAATCAAGGTTCAAACATCTACAATCAGTATTCAATTTACATTAAGTATATCATTAAGGTAACAAATCTTCTGCTTCGGTATGAATGTACAAAACGATTCCTAAAAAAAGGACAACATTTTTCATCATTTGTATGACATTGACCATCATGATTTTGTGTCAGCAGTCACATACTATAAATCGAACAATCACTTATTCGTTCAGTCTGTAGATTTTCTTGATTGGAGGTATTCCATATTTTTTTAATTAAATTTTTTCAAACATTGAATTTTGAATGCTCTCATGCTGGTATACTCACATCAAAATTTCCCTTACAAAAAAAGGTTAACATTTTTTCACTACTGGTCACAGATTGACGAAGCGATTCGTTACGTTAATAACTTTACAATTTATCAAAAGAAAAAGTTGTGAAAGAACATATCGAAATGATTTCACCACAAATTATTGGCAAAATTGTTTATGAGTTAGAATGTCTTGTCCTGGCCTTTGAATATTTTTTAATATCTGATCTCTCTATAACATACTTCGAGATACTGAACAGAAGAGCATGAACAGCTTTGACATAAAAAAAACATCTAAATTAAATTACTTAAATTTTCCTGTGGATATCTTTAGCAAAATCTTGAAAAATCTGAAAAAATGTAACACTTTAGTTTATGAATTTTACGTTAATGTTTGCAATTCTATTGAGAAAAGTTCTTTGGTTTTGCCTAAGATTGTGAGGAATTGTCAAAAACAGTATTGGGTCTCATGATAAAATGTTCAATTTTTTATTTCAATTTTTGATTCAGTTGCCAAAACAGATTCACAATTTTTATAAAAGGTAACTAATATTATTAATTTAATCGACCATTTGCAGTTTCTATAATTTTATATATGTGTAGAGCCTGTATACTCCTCCTGTAATGTATAGGACTACAGTCTCAACTTACTGGGCGTTGCAACTGTAGATTCTGTAGCGAGTATAGTTGATAGCCCCACGTCTAACCGGTTTTGAATTCGGACTTCTTGTCCTGGACTGTATTTGAAACAATTGTAGAAAGCCTCAGTTTATCCTGCTGTAATTACTAATATTAACGGGGAAGAGATGGATTATATACATTTCTAATAGTATTTATACAAAATCGAGTAAAAAAGCTTCGACTAGAATTTGAACACGTCACGCTAACCCCATTTTCTGTGTCAATAACTGCTATGCTACGAGCACAACAAATAATCCATTAAATCTAGCTTTTTACAGTAAATTTGACTCTAACCAAAATAAACTCCGAATAACTAAAAATGGTTTATACTTACTGTATCATTATATTAAAAATTATCAGTAATAATTGGTTAACTGATGCTTGTTCAGAATTATTATTTTATTCTCAAGAAATGATAGCAAAATTGGAAATTATGAAAAATAATGTCAAGCAAGAAAAAATCAATTTACAGAAGTAGCGGTTTACTCAAAAACAGTTGAGGGCTAAAAACTTTTTCCGTGTTTACAAATCTCGTGATAGAAACGTAACTGCAATTAAAATTAACCCTTTATTATCTGAATATGTTTCAAGAGGAATTGTTATTTTCATTTAGAAGGTTTTGCAATTTTAGAAAGATTTATATTTCAATTAAGTTTGCATAGATGATCGTATGAAAGAAGTCGTATCCGATAGAAATTTAAAATTTGGGGGAAATGGGAAAGCAAAGGAAGGAAAAGCCAAGGAAAAAAAAATTAAATCCTACACTCGAGATATTAGCATAGTGTTCAAATCATAACGGGGTCACCAAATAAATGTTAGGTTATCAAATATATGTGGATGACCTTGATGGTATCTTGCTGTAGAAAGCAGATGATTGTCCCAAACATTTATTAAAACAATAAAAAAATAAACAGCTAAGGATAAGTTGGTAAAACGTAAATGAAGTTTTTATTTTCTAGAAAAAGAAGATGCTAACAAAGTACAGAAATATGTTGCATGCCTTCTCCCCGACCCTGAAAAGCAAGTCTAGTGGATGTTATAAAAGCTGTTATTCCCATGTTATGTCGCGTTCAATACCTCAAAAAAAAAGAAGGTAGAAACACTTCATCATCGCAGAGTAGACCCTGAATTTTGGCTATTGCGATGGACGGGTGTTATCTCTAGGAGACCGCCTGTTGGGACATAAGCTTACCCCAGACCTCAGTGAGAACTTGTATTCCTTGTTCCGTTGCAATAAGTACCTGACTTCTGCTATGCTCTACCTTCGTAATAGCCAGATCAGAGCAAAAATGGAATACTACTGCCAATTCTGTCTGGAGCTGCCCAGTCTTCACTTTCCATTCTTGATAGTTTTCAAAAGCGTCTACACGGCCTTATTTTCCATCTAACAACCCCTTTCCTTCAGACGGAAGTTTGCAAGCCTCTCGATATTCTATCGCTATTTTCATGACAAATGTACTGATCAACTACATTCTTTAGTTCTACCAACTGTAACCCATTAACCTTTATTTTGTGGAAAAGACTCCTAAGAGGATGCTTTCCTGCCCACTACAATCTTAACCTCTTCAAGTCTAGGGTTATATAAATTGCGCTTCTTACCACATTTTTATGCTCGTACATCAACCTCCTTCAGTAATCCTCCTTTTTGGACTTTGAATAGGGTGGACATTAGTAAATTATAAAGATCACACATGGAATGAAACTTTCAAATATTATCAAAATTATTGTTTCTCTAAATTTCATTCATTATTTTCCCAAAATATTTTAATATATATTTTTGAAAGAATTGAAATCAGTCATTGATTAGGTTATACAAGTACATTTTTATTACTTCCTGATCAATACGAAATAGCAATAACTGATTCCCGACATTAGGTATAGTTGATACTTAGTTAATTATTGGATAACAGTAACAAGTCGCTTGTTAAAGAGTTTTCGAATAATTATGGGTTAGTAGTAAGTTAGAACTAAAATAATCGCCTATCGTTTGAGACCCAGTTTGCATAGCAGTTAGACTTTTATTTAGGCTAGCCTTAAAATGTTTAAAAACAGATTATTTGTGTTTTTTAATACAAATTATAATTTGATTTGATAACTTCAACAGGGGAAATAACTACGTTAGTTTTATACAAAAGAAGAAAAAAAAAGAATGAACTAACCACTTATCGCACCTCACTCATCAGAACTCGATCGAGGAAAATATTTTTTATTGTGCATAAACGACTACTTTTGATGAGTGAGAAGCGTTTAGCTAATCGCATTTTTCTCTTTCTCTTCTTTGGTATTAAACTACCGTAGATGTTTTCCCCTTTTATCCTCATTTAAAAAAAAAAATTATATCCCTTTTATTCGCTGTAATTAAATTTTGTACATCCAACAAGATCTACAAACAAATACACAACAAAATCTTTTTCCCTAATTCTTAATTTAGAGAAACCATGATAAATGCTAATAATAAATACCTCTTGGGTTACTTGCCCCGGAAAATGTTTTCCCAGTTTGAGTCCGACGGCTGTTAGGTTTCTGGAACTATTCATCTGTCAACTGATATGAAATAGACGGCCACGCGTGGTGGATTTGTTACAAGATTTAGTCAAATGGCTCAGCGAAGAGAAGGAAATATTGTGTGTTGTAACTTAGCTGGGTAGCAATTTGCCTCAGTGGAAGTAAATTAAATAGCTTTCTTGTATAATCGATACTGAGAGATCCCACACATACTGCTAATGTCAAATTGGAATTTAAGGGAAATTTCAAGAATAGAACGAAACCCCGTGCAATCTGATCACGTGTGCTTGTTTTAGTCAATAACAGACTTGGTTAGTACAATGTAAACGCATAAATTTAATTCAAAACGGTAATGTTCGTTTTATATTTAAGGTAAACATGAGGCAACAGAGATGCGGTTCTACTGAAGGATTCTATGACCGGAGCATGTGCGCATCGAGAATGTTTTAAAGAAAATAGTGACAAGAATGACACTTAGAATCAGAAAGAGATAGTTGAAATTTCTAGGTACACATAATGAGAAAAAAGGGCTTGAAGAATTTGGCACTCACAAGATATACTGAAGGCAAAAGAGACACCAGCGTATAAGCTACCTAACCAGCGTGTGTAATTGGTTAGCAGAATAGGGATTAGGATATATAGCAAAAAGGCAAACTTTACTAAGGGCTACAAAGGATAGGGAGTTGTGGAGAGACATGAATCATAAGATGAAAAGAAAATAATGCTGAACTGTTATGTAATATTAATCCTCTTATATGGTCGTGAATGCTGGAAAAATTTCTTCGATGAAAAAAGAGACTTGAGGCAACAGAGATGTGATTCTACAGCAGCATACTGAGAATACTATAGACGGAGCATGTGTGAAAGGAAGTTTTAAGAACAATGGAAATAAAATGGACACGTATAATTAGAATCAGAAAGAGACATTTGAAACTTCTGAGACGCATAATGAAGAAAGAGGGCTTGGAGATTTTGACACTTACAAGACACATTGAAGGCACGAGGGACAGAGGAAAAGAGTGAGTAAGATTCTTAACGAGTTGGTGTTTATGAAGGGAAGAACGGAGACTGGGAAAGAATTTAAGGAAATAAACATTGCTATGTGCTACAAAGGATAGGAAATCCAAGAAACTGATTGTTATAAATCTTCATAATGTTAGTCGACAAGAAAGGACCAGTAACTGTAGACAGATTACATAGTTGCAAACAAAAGATACAGTCCAAGGTGTGAACTACGTAAAATGAAACAGCTAGAGAAATGGGTAGTGTAGTAACATCCGAGGGAAAATGTGACGGAAATTCGGAGATGGATTGGATTAGGTCTTCCATAAACTAAGTAAAATATTAAGTGATAGAAAAAAAAATTCGTCAGAAAAAAAAATGAAACGAGTGCTGAACTGCTATTTTGTATTTATTTACCTAGATGACAATGGGTGCTGAATAATCACTTCACACATGAAAAAGAGGCTGAAGCGTCCGAGATGCGTTTCTACAGACACATGCTAAGAATACTATGAATTAAATATGTAAGCAAGAGGAAGTGTTAAAGAAATTATAAACTAAAAGAACACTTATACATACAATCAGTATGAGAGAGATGGAATTTTTGGGATGCGTCATGAGGAAAGAGGGCTTGGAAAATTTAACACTCAAAAGATCAACTGAAGACAAGAGCAAGAGAAGCAAAGGAAACATTGAGCAACCTACTTCATGAGTCTGTGTAAATAGATAGCAGGAAAGGAACAAAGAAAGATGGTAAAAAATAAAAAGTTACTTAGAGCAGTAAAAAATGTGGAAGTTGTGGAGAGTTATGATCGCTTTCATTTGTATATTTGTATTTTGTTCTCCCATTCAGTAATAATAATAATAATAATAATAATAATAATAATAATAATAATAATAATAATAATAATAATAATTATAATAATAATAATAATTATAATAATAATTATAATAATAATAATAATAATGATAATTATAATAATAATAATAATAATAATAATAATAATAATAATAATAATAATAGACTAGATGAAAAACTCAAACAATCTCCCAATCCAGTGCTGTTAATTATGCATAGGGATGGATGTCACTTGGGTGAAAGTGTTACGAACAGATCTTCGGGAAAGTGGCGACTCCCTAAATACTTAAAGCTTTACCCAATGAGCCTGGTAACTTTCGGTGAATTTCTTATCCTGAGCGTTAACATTTATACCCTGGACACGAATCATGAATACCCGGTAGTAAAGTCAAACTAACAAAACTTTCGTTCATAGAACGCGCACCCGTGAAAACAACTGGATTTGGCACCGAGTTCGAAAAGTCAACAAACGAGTCTCAACCTCCTCAAGAACCTGCTGCAAATCAAACCAGCGATATTCCCAAACGTGATGCGCATGTTCAACCATCGAAGCCAACCCGCAACAAAATAAACACTGGCAAAAATTGACAAGGGATGAATATGTGAAAGTTATTTATGTACATTATTTTGTTTTGTTACACCCAAATATAACAATCAGCCAATAAGAAATTTACAACATATGAAGAACAAGAAATTCAAATACCAGACCCTCTCTGGATAGCAATAAATTCGCAACATTAAGACGTGACATTTTGAACAAATGTTCACTAACAAAAAAATTGTTAAACTATGGACAGATCATCCCACTCAGGCCTACAGAAGATTAGTTTGTGCGGAATTGCACATATAATTCGCAAAACCCTCTCCATTTGAATGAAACTTCTCAAATATATACCTAGCATAGAGAACTCTTCTACGATGTCCTTTTTACTCATAGACCCCAATGAGGACTTGATAATTAGGCATGTTTATTAAATACAGAATCCACAGGAAGTCTGTCAAGAGAAGCATTTCGAATTACGCCATTTGCATCTTTGTTTCCGGGACTTTAATATTTCAAGGCAAATTTCGATAAAGAAAATGCTTCTAATTGTAAAATAAATTACAACAGCTTGCATTTAGTAGATATTTCACTAAAATATTATAAATTTTGATTATACTTTCACCTTGTTGGTTGGAGTAAATAATTACGCCGACTGCATCTCGTGTAGAGGGGTACAGTCCACCCAGAAAAGGGGCCATATGTTTGACGTACCTAACTTTACTTTGCAAATCGGAACTATACCTAACTTTTTGACTCTCGTTTAAGACTGGAACTATGTCTACCTTTCTATTGTTTACCAAAAAATGAAGGTATTCAGCAAATGATTGCTATGCAGTAAAGCAAAAGAAACTTGCAATGCTTTTAAGCTTTGATGAAAATTCCATGAATAAGTAATTCTGTCAATGTAGAACTATACTTAAAAGACGATGGGTAAAACTTAAAAAATAAAAAAGTCTTGATTCAGTTTTTGTTTTATTAGCATATAGCTAAATGATAATTAAGAAAAATAATATTTCTTATTAAAATAATTAACTAACAAGTATTAATAATTTTAGAATCTAGACACAATAACCTAGTGCAAATTGAAATTAACTTCCGCCCCAGCTGCGTTCGATATGTCGCTTGAAAATCTAACACGTATAATAAAATGAATCAAGGTTCTTCATACTGCCATTAATTCCGCTGTTAGAATTTATCAAACATAATGATCTCCACCAGCTGTGTCTATTTCAGATACATCCAGCATTCATTTTAAAATCGTTACTAATCCTGAATATGTCCTTCTGAAATAATATCCTTAAGCATTCTCAGTATATACGACGGATACTTCACTATGCAACTGGTGTAACAGGTCAGGTGAAATAGATAGTCTGGAACAGGTATGGGCAACTTTTTTCGACCAGTGGGCCGCATGATCTCTGGCAGATCACAAAACATTCAAGATCATTTTTCATAGTAGGTACCTCAGCTATTTTCACTACAGAAGACCATATGCGTAAGCATATACCTTAGAAATAAGGAAAAATGTGATTTCTTTTCTTTGGAGAAAAGATTTTTCTATGATTAAAAAATTGAAGTCTTGGTATAATGTTATCACTGATGACAGTGTAATTAACACATGTCACTGCGTGTAACTTATTTCTAATTTATTCATTAAAAAAAACATATATCTTCTTTAGATAACAAATTATTATGGATGTTTCCTGTTTCAAAAGCAAAAAGTTTACACGTATGATCTTCCTTAGTTAAAATCGCCAGTGGTTTAAAATGATGTAAACATTACTTTCCCCGAAAGTTTACAAAATTCAAGACACATTGTACATAATGATTGTTTATGTACGTGGTTATGCATGAGAGAGTCTGTGAATGAACAAGTGAGAACGAAATAAAACAAAATTTTAAGAAACTTATGACAGTAAGCGTGCCATTTAGAAAGATCAAACGGACTGCATGCGGCCCGTGACTGATCTATAAATAGAGTAACGCCGGCCTTGTTTGTAACGTAACTACGATAAAAATATATGAAAATGCTAAAAAAGTAAGTAATTTCTAACAAATTTTAACCCAAACCTACAAAAATATGTGCTAAAAGACCTGTATAACCATATACTCCTTTAGTCATTTTTATTGGTTTAAAATGTTATTTATTGACTTTTAATAAAACTATTAGATATGAAAATGAATTTAAATATTTCTTCTCGTAATAACGATGTCAGGAGAAAAATGACCTTTTTAACACGTTATTTTTTTTTGCGTTTAAGCTTTCTTTGTATTATTCTTTTCGTATTTTCGTTCTCTCTCCCTCTTGAAAAAACAAAACAAGCAAAAAAAGAAAACTGCCTACATAATCTCAAATTAACAAATTAAGTAGATATTGACTAGGCATAGAACTGTACGATGCAAAACCAAAAAAGAATGTAAAAAGAAAATGGCGATATTATAGTTTTCCAATGGAGAATGCCGAGGAAATAAGCATTCAAAGACTTGGCTTTTACCGGCACTCAAGTACCGACCTCTGACACCGGTGATAAATACATATCATTTTTGGTCAAATGGTAAGTAAAATTAACTGTCTCTATTGGTATTTGACGCAATATCTTTTTCGAGGGCGTGCACACTTTTTAATTATAGGTCTATTTTCTCCGACTATCTGGAAACCAGCACAAAGTGTATAAACAGAGCACAAATAAGTGCATGCATACGAGTGAATTTTGTTACTATAAATTAATCACTAGAGTACGAATATCTAAAACAAATTAGTAAATTTTATAAAAGTTAATTGGGAGTCCATTTTGCTATGTAAATTCATAGTAAATCGCTGTCCAAAGGTCAAAACAAATATACTTATATGAGGCGATTTCTGAAAATCTACCGGGATCGAATTTCAGTCGTCATCGTTGCATTCACTTACACACTTACATTATCTTTAGGAAAGGTGTGAATCCATCTCCCCCCCAGCTATGGGTTAAATAATAGGACTTGTATATGAAACATTCATTGTTATTCTAAAAAAATGTTAATGCAATATTCACTTGCAAAAAAGAATACAATCCAAAATTTGTTTTGGCATTAAATAACCAACGAAAGGTTGATAAACCGTAAAAAACAATCAACATTCTGAAAATGTATTATATATACTATATTTTGAAATTCGTAATGTGAAGTGATTAATCGATAATAATATATGAAAAAAAGAACTCCCAAATATGAATTTCAATCTTTCCTTTTTTTTCTTTTTTTACATATTAAGGCATTTTTTGTGCATTTTTTTTGTTTTAATGTACATAACAAATTGCTCATTAGCTTTTTTCAAATTTAATAAAAAGACTTTTTTAATTCGTGATCTGGAGTGCTTCGTAGCGTTTCTTGTCCAACTTCACTGAATGAATGGACGAAGAATACGTATATTTATGTGAGACGAGATGAGTATACGGGAAACATTTGAACATATTTGCGAGACGAATATAAGCTAAGAAAAATTTAAAAATCATCCGCCACACACACACACACACACACACACACACACACACACACACACAAACAAACAATTTTTATGTAGCAATGTAAAATATTTTTAAATAAAAATATTATTATAATGTTTTTCTCTACGTTGTATCGAGAACTTTTTAATAAAGTAAATGCTAAAGAACTGCGGATTCTTAATTTGTTTGCTCTTTCTCTTTATTTGTATTATTTAATAATAATAATAATAATAATAATAATAATAATAATAATAATAATAATAATAATTGTATTATTTTATTATAATAATAATAATAATAATAATAATAATAATAATATATATATATATATTATTATTATTATTATTATTATTATTATTATTATTATTATTATTATTATCCACTTACATAGTAGCAAACCACTACATTCCATCTGTAAGTAAGCTCAGATTCTTCCCGCTTTTTTTTGTGGAACAAACTCCAAAGAGGATTTTCCCGGGATCACTACAATCTTAATCTGTTCAAGTCTAGAGTAACCGTTATCTTATCCTCCTATCCATATAAACTACCCCTTAACGTAACTTTCTATCTCAAGGGGCCCCTGGGCCTTACTGTATATATATATATATATATATATATATATATATAATAAAAGAAATTAAGTTTGTCTACTTATGTTCAATTGGAGGATTTATGTTCAGATATTTCGGAAAAAGTTTAATTTACCATCAATATTTCCTGAATATTGGGTGCAATTCCGTGAAACTAAGAGTAGATACAGGCATACGATAAGGACACAACTTTTATTTATTCATTATTATTAATGCCCTATCTCTTGATATTAAGCACTATATTTACAAAAACTGCTTGCCTTAAAAACGTTATTTCCCAAAATTAACCCAGTTAACAGTTTTTAGGCCAAAATACATTTGCTATTATTGTTTTCGGCTATCGTCCGATTCATACACTTAGTTTTGCTTAAGTTGGCACAATGCCAAGAGTCACTGATGCTACTTGGTGCTGCTAAACGGTTACTAGTAGGAGTAGATAGGTTCGCCTATCTTCCGGTTCACAACAGTCTTTTGAACAGAAAGCGATGTTTAACCATTGTTTACTGTTTAGGATTGGGTTTCCGGTTCCTCTACAGTCTACCTCAGATATTTACTTCTAACATCTGCGCCTAAACTCTGAAATTCTATTCACCATTTATTTTTAATTTTTTCTCATCGATAAGAGTAGGTAGCTTTGACTATCGTCCGTTACGCACTTCTCTCCGGTCTTTTGAACAGGAGTAGAGGTTTATGTCTTATTTCCTGTTTATGATTGGATTTCTGGTTTCTTCTAACGTCTTCTTCAGCTCTGTACTCCTAACGTCCACGCCTGAACTCTGAGATTTTATTCACTAAATATTTATTTCATTTTTTTCTCTCAATATGAATAGAAAGGTTGGTCTATCGTCCGGTTCACACTCCTCTCCGATCTTTTGAACAGTGGTCATATATATTTATCGTTTTATTTATTTCATTACTAGAATTTACAAAGAGGAACGATCAATTAGCTTTTCTTCATACCCTGCCTGGTGACAAACGCTGCTGGTGGCGCCTGGGGTGGCGGTCCCGCCATAGCCACCGAAACCGTGAGATCACCCCTGGTCGGCGGCTGATGAAGACAGAGTATCGCACGTGCTAACACACGTTGTATGTTAGAAATTGATTACCAAGACTCTCTGGAAAGCAAGATGACTCTTCGGAAAGACGAAGTGACCCTCTAGAAAGTTGGAGTGACATCTTGGAAAGACAAGAATTTACATTAAAGCATGAAGAATACAAGAGACGCAGAATGCCCTCGGGGTGACTGCAGCGGGGAGGGAGAATATATCACCTATCAGACTGATTTTAATGGAAAGGACCTGGATATGGATCCGGCTACAACGTATGATTGCGGCAGAAGATTTAACGCTTTACGCGGTTTACGTATCCATAAGGCACGCCGGTGTAAACAACGTAATTCTCCTATCGGAGAATGTAAATCGAGTGGTGGGATTATGAATCTGGAATACACCCACAGCGTTCAGGATTCCATAGTTGAGCGACAGCACCCTGGAGAAATCCTAAGTAAACCAAGAATCCTGTGGCCCAAAGGTAACCAGAAGACTATTTGGACAAATCTTGACAAAGAGCTTTCTTTTATCCTTAATAACAATCTTAAGGGTCACATGGGGCAACAGATCAGTTCCTTTTGTAGAATAATATACGACGTTTGCTTTGAGTGGTTTGGACGTGTAATGGAAATGAAAGATAAAAAAGAGGAGAAACGACCAAATCGACGACAAATCCAGAAAGGAAAGATACGATCAGAACAAAAATTACTGAAATATTATGCGCGCAACATCATTTTTACGAACGCGTCAATAACGGCAAACGCGTTCAGGAACTTTCATTACGGACAGAAGCTGCAAAGAGGAACAATCGTTTTATTTATTTCATTATGAGAATTTACAAAGAGGAGCGATCAATTAGCTTTTCTTCATACCCTGCCTGGTGGCTAAACGTTGCTGGTGGCGCCTGGGGTGGCGGCCCCGCCATAGCCACCGAAACCGTGAGATCACCCCTGGTCGGCGGCTGATGAAGACAGGGTATCGCACGTGCTAACACACGTTGCATGTTAATATATATATATATATATATATATATATATATATATATATATATATATATATATGTGTGTGTGTGTGTGTGTGTGTGTGTGTGTGTGTGTATGTGTATTGGTTACAAAGAAATGAACATTGCATGAATGACTTGAAGTGTTACGCTTCAATGCGATTATATGTCTTTCCATGTGTCTTTCTATATGATTCATTTGTGGATTATGCTGATTTTCTAAGCGTAGCTTGGATGTGGCACAAGGCCGAAAGTGAGGATCGAACTTACTATTCGATCCTCACTGGCCACAAGGCGCCAAATGATTTTCTAAGCGTAGCTTAGATGTGGCACAAGACCGAACGTATAGGGCGCCCCGTTAAGATCGAACTCACTATTCAGTCGTAATTGTCCTAGTGAGACAAGCTTTGCTAACCATTACACCACGTCGAGGAGCCCTCGTTTGTGGATTATGAATGGAAAACCGAGAACTTTCCGGCAGGTCTGCACTCACTGATGATGATGATGATGATGATGATGATGATGATGATGATGATGATGATGATGATGATGAAGAAGAAATCCTAACGCTGATTAAAAATAATCCAGATTACACGACAGGGGACATCGCAGAGTTATTTCACATGTCTCATATGAGTGTTGTCATGCATTTGAAAAACACTTGGATACGTGTATCGCTACCATGTTTTGGTGGTTCACGATTTAACTAAAAAAAAAATTAATGGACGGCTTTTCCATGTGCTATCCTCTGTTCAACCACAGCAAAAACGGCCCTTTTTCTTTCTAAAAGAACTATCACAAGTGACGAATAATGTATTTTATATAACAATATGGAGTGAAAAGGATTCTGGGGAAAACAAAATGAGCGTCTATTAACTACCCCCAAGCCGGTCTGCATCCGAAGAAGGCGATGCTGTGTATATAACAGGATTGGAGGGGCATTGCATATTACGAACTCCTTCCGCAAAATGAAACGTTCAATTTCTGACAAGTACTGTTTCCATTTGGAACGATTAAATGCAGCAGTAGTTGAAAAGCGCCCGAAATTAACCAAACGGAAAGCTTTCAGGCCCGGTAGAAATTGGTACAGATAGGATGGAATGTGCTACTACACTCACTATACTCAACTGATCTTTCATATTCGGATTACCACTTAGTTTGATCCCTACAAAATTATCATAATGGGAACAACTTCAAAGTCTTGATGCCCGTAAAACCGCTTAGACCAAATGCCAAGTTTACAAAGGTGGAATCATTAAACTGCATCAAATATGGCAAAAGATAGTGGAACAAAACGGAACATAGGTGCTTGAATCTATGTACAAATATCTAAATATTTCCTTTGAAATTCAGTTAAAAGCGCTACGAACGTTTGTTTCGACCCAATATATGAGACAGTTTGAAAAAAAATCTACTTTGACATGTTTCTCCGATGAACTGGCATAATCAGAACAAGAATTATTTCATAAGTACAAAACTTAGACTAATGAGACAAAACGTGGTTCACGTTAAGCGACCAAAAGCTTGTTAACTGTATGCTTACAGAAAGTAGATTTTAACTATTTTCAACTCAGTTTATATATTTTTTTATTTATCATTTTTATTCATTTATATATCTATTTTCATAAGGGTTTATGTATTCCACATTGTTTGATATTTTTAAAGAACAGGTGATAAAGTGAAATAGCTGTTGTAGACAAGCGTATGGTTGCAAGACAGAAATACGACAACAGCAGAAATAGATTTACGTGATTTAATTTTTATTGGTTGAAAAATAGAAGCACTTTGAAATATTATACGATAATGGTGACGGGGCCTTGTCCCGTTCACACCCGACTCTCGCTCTTGAGTATGTTAGTTTATTTGCCTGCAAATCAGCCGAGATATGTCTTATTTTATTTCATAACATAGCTCAGTCGTATATTAATCGTAGGGGATTGCCGTTTTAATAAAATAAATATAATTTACTTGGACGAAAATGTACTGAAAGTGCCACGATTTACGAATTTTCCACGATTAATAAATAGTTTTGTTTAGTCTACATGTATTTTGTTGGTAAAACGGTATTAAAATAAAATTTTGTGAACTCTAAGACGTGGTGGTAGATAAGATATTGTCTAAGTATATAAAATAAGTTGAGAAAAATAAATTTTTGTCATTTTTTTATAACTTACTCCAGGTCCAACAGGTGAAAGTAGCTCTTATCCTAGACCCAATAAAATTCATATTTCAAGTTGTGTACTTTAAGATGTGTAAAGAAAAAAAAGCCAAAAAACAGACGAACCTTTAAGCATGCAATGGAGCTTTATTTGACTACTGCCCATAAGTGAAGATCGACAATTTTCTTTTATAGTTGAGCAGTTGGAAGGGAGACAGCTATGGTTGCCTTTGCAACAAGTTGATTCCTGTTTTAATGAACTCACTTGCTTTCTATCTTACTCTCTTTCACTTTCTCTCTCTCTCTCTCTCTGTACACACACACACACACACACACACACATATATATATATATATATATATATATATATAAGAATGAAGAGTAAGATTTCAGCGTTCAAAACATTAATTTAAAAAGGGCTCGTGATTTTCTACCTGAAGAAACGTTAATTTTTTAACGTTGAAACGAGATGTACAGTTTTGTAGTGGGTATATACATGATCACATGTAACAGTGCATAATCTCTCTCTCTCTCTCTCTCTCTCTCTCTCTCTCTCTATATATATATATATATATATATATATATATGTAGGGTGTATCAAAAATATTTTTATAAACTTTGGAGGCGGGTTCCTCACACTGAAGCAAGGACAAAAGTCCGTGTAAACGCATGTTCCATGGCCTGCACGATGCCCCGAATCCAATCCTTTGTATTTTTATCTGTTTGCCCACCTGAAACAATTAGTTTATGCAGCAGACATTAATAATGCAGAGACGCTTAATCAACATGTTATAGATTACTGTGAAACTATTCGACGCCATGTGGGAGTATTTGAATGGATCCGCCCATCAATGATTCGATGGGTGCATGCGGGTGTAGAAGCCAGCGTAGGACATTTTGAACATTTGTTATGAGTTGCTGTGTTGAGGTACAACGATGTTTATATAGACTTTCTACCTTCTTTTGGTGTCAGGAACCGACTCCCAAATTTTGTAAATATATATATATATATATATATATATATATATATATATATATATATATATATGGAGAGAGAGAGAGAGAGAGAGAGAGAGAGAGAGAGAAGCGGGTAATGTTTAAAATTTGTTATATTTATGAGCGAAGATTGGTGAATATAGGGGACAGTGCGTTTACAAATATAAACAGCCTGGGCATAGAAATAAACACTGTATGGTAATAGGCAGGTTCACGTTTAAAGCGATCATCAGACCATGTGGTGTATCACTTAATGTCTGAAAAAAAAATGATAGTTACTCTGCAGTGGTGATTTCTTTACATACAATGTTTACATACACACACACACACTCGCACACACACACACACACACACTCGCACACACACACACACACACTCGCACACACACATATATATATATTGGTAGTAATTCGTTGTTATAATCTAGGCGAGTTCTATTAACACAACATAGAATTTGAAATATGTTAAAACTAACTCACAAAGACCGCTAAATGTTTATTTTCATTAAACAGAGCAAATTTTCTTTACAATTAATTCTAATTATATATATATATATATATATATATATATATATATATATATATATATATATATATATATCGAGAGGCGTGAAGATTGCGTTGACGCATGAAACAGATTGTCGCCACTTGGTCTTGACGTCAGTGTCTACTTTTATATTTACATTTGCCCTATCTCTGATATCGACGACACGGATGCAGACACCTACACACTTTCCTTACGTAAGAAATATACATGTGAATTTCTTCATAAAGGAAATCTGTTGAGGGGAGGTTAGGAATAATATAATATTCCGAAGTGGATTTCAATGAAATATCTTTCTTTTTTTAAAAATCGAGCACTTATCAGTTTTGTGATCGGAATAGATATTTTAAGTAAAATATTTTTTTCAGGGACATGAAGGTCATGGAGACCAAGTAATATAAACAGACACACAGTTGTGTGTCTGATTGTAAAGCAATTGTCAGCGAAATCGTTTTGTAGACTCTTGTTAGATCGATCTTCAAATAATTGTTTTTAATGATTTCCCCCAAGCAAGGTAATAAAGCCCACTGGCATACAAGAGGTTATTGAAAGTTAAAGAAATAGAGAAGACAATAAAAGAACAGGATTTAAAGAAACGAAAGATAACCATTGATATTACATTTAAAATTTTCAAGATCGTCGTTGACTGGAAAATAAGAAGCCGGAAGAGAGTTCCACAAGTGAGAAGTACGCGAGAAGAAACTATTGGAATAGAACTTACAGTGACAACTAGCAATTTCAGCAGGGAAAGTATGAAACATAGCTGCAAATCGAGTACTGCGCTTGAATTCATGAAATCAAGGCACCAAATAGGAACGTTCATTAGAAAAATTACCGTGAAAATATGGCTGAACACGGCAAATAATTTCACTATGAAAATGCATTCAAAACCAGAAAATGAATTGTATGTAGTGAGGAAGTAAAGCAAGTATTACAGAAAGAATTGTAGTATTAAATGTTTTATATAAATGCATTGGTAATGAGGTTGTCATAGGTCTCTCCGGTCTTTTGAACAGGAGTAGAGGTTAATCCCTTGTTTCCTGTTTAGGAGTGAATTTCCAGTTCCTTCTAACCTCTGCTTTAGCTCTATGCTCATAACGCACGTTCTTTCCTACGCTAATATAAGTCCACACAGTAACCCTCTACACTGAGTGGCTCCTGGGCCTTGTATTGGGTGAACATTGGTAAGAAAAGGGAAATGATTGCAAATATTTTTACTATAAAATGGAGTGAGAATCAGGAAGAAAGGAATTGCAAGTGGTGAGGAATTAATGCAAGCATTAGGGATGGGAGAACGTGCACCTCGACGTGGTGTCATTGTTAACAAGTTTGTCTCGTTAGAAAAATGAGTACTGAGTTCGGTCCTCGC
>OZ038486.1:31838041-31863041 GCA_964036315.1 Acanthosepion esculentum
AAACGTTGGTTATAATTATGCATATATAAACGTTGGTTATAATTATAATAGTGTTTGAGCCTATTATATTATATATATATATATATATATATATATATATATATATATATATATATATATATATATATATATATATATATAAACGTTGGTTATAATTATGCACTAAGAGGAAACGCTGAAGATGTAAGGACGATAAATTTTACATTTGAAAATTTTTGTCTTTCGATGTGTCTAGACAAACAGCTCAAACGATCTTATTCGGTTTACCAACGCTTTTGTTTTTGCCGCTGTTGTTTTTTAAATATTCAACATTGCGATAAAAGAAGATTTGTTAAGAAAGGTAAAATTTTACCACAGCAGATTTAGAAATCAGTGCACTTTCTATTACTTTTCAGCCTAGTAAATTACTTACTTATTTAATTAAAGCCGCATTTCTTAAATCGAAATTGCCAGATTCATTATAATGAACGACTAATGCATTGAGCGTGCTGTTTTTTTTTTAAATATCTTTTTTGTCTTCATATTATTTTTAAATCTCGAAGTTTCTCCTATGTATTTTTTGCTTCAGGTTTTAGGGTGTTTTTTTCTTTTGTGATGAGTTTATATGATCAAAGTACTTGGATTGTAAACAACTAATAAACCAGTGTTGCGGGCGGTATATTGACCCGCAGATATTAAATGATGGAAGACAACAAATAAAACGAAGATTTGACGAAAAAATATATTGCCAAGTTTAGTTTTGTTAAAGAAAATACATCAACAAAAACAATGTTAAAGTGCACTAGGCGAAAAATAACTCTGCGTGCTCATATAGAAGGTGAAAAGAGCTTTGCCCTGGGAAGGACAGTTTAATAGTCACTGAAATGTGTTGTCCTGAAAAGGACAGTTTAATGCACATCGCTACTGCTGGCGAGTGTGGCAGGAGTTGCAGGTCTACTGGAGAATGGGTGGAGCAGCGGCCGATGGAGAACTGGAGATGATGATGTTTGCCTGGCTAGCTGGAACTGCTGCTGATGGCTGGGAGCCGGGGGGGGGCAGCTGTCGGACGAACAGATACTAAAGTTTGATCCTCATCATCTTTACCACGGGATGCCTATTTTTTTACCCTGCTTTTGAGTGGGGTGGCTAGATTTAAGGCAGCGAGTGAGAATTTGCACACTAAAATTAGTTCACATCGTTTTTACAAATGATTATCTGGAAGAGGCTGGCTCCCAAAGTACCTCCTTTGGTGACAGCGATAGGCCTATGCTACAATAAAGTGAATTCAGTATTTAATCCAAAAGCTCTAATTCTGTACTCAAATAAATTGCCTCTGGGGATTCCACATAAAAGATGTTGCACGTTAAAAAATCCTCCTTTGGGTCATAGATGTTAATCGAATTCAGTGGGTATCAAAATAATAATTTCTTTTCATTCAGCTTTTACGTTGGCTTTTAGATTCATTCACCAAATTTTGAAAATTTCTAATGGTGTGAAGAAACTTTTTGAGAAAAGGTAATTTTTCTTTAATAATAGTATGTTTTTTTAGCGTAGGCTTGCATCATAAAATGATTATCTAAGCTGTCCGTACAGGTTTATTATTATTTCTAGTTTGGTTAATCAAACCATGACTGCAAGAGGTTTATTACGATATTTGCGGTGAAGACTTTTGAATTCATTCCACTTGAATCAGTCTAAATATCTTCCTTGGTTGTAGCTACAGTTCCTTCTAATCAGGAAACGTTTCCCATAACCAATAATCCGTTTTTCCAAATCGACAAATATCTTTAATTACGAGAGACGACTCCAATGGTTGGTGTTTGATCCCAGATCAAAACCAAAAGATCATTTTTAAAACAAATGGCGCGGTGGAGTAATGGATAGCGGCTCGGATTGAGGAATCGGAGAGCCGAGTTTGAATTCGTCGAATCCATTACATTCACTTACGTGCTAATACCCTTGAGAAAGGTATGAATCCTCTTCTTCTCCCTCCAGCTATGGGTAAATAGCAGGACAGACTGGGTTCTATAGCCTTGGATGGCAACTGGTCTACCGCATAAAGAAATGGCAACCTACTGCGAGAAAAAATCTGCCTCGTTAGTCATGTATCGAAAGATACATGACCGCCTAAGCGTGTATCACGCATGGCACATAACTGACTGACTGACCCTTGGGGAAAGTATGAATCCTCTTCTTCTCCACCTCAGCTATAGCCTTGGGTGGCAACTGGTCTACCGCAGAAAGAAATGCCAATCTACTGCGGTAAAAATTCTGCCTCGTCAGTCATGTATCGAAAGATACATGATCGCCTAAGCGTGTATCACTCATTGCACATAACTGACTAACGTTTTAAAAAGTAGATTAACGTAATACAATATTCTCATTTAATCTTTGGGTCAGCTTAACACAAACTTAATAAAGATTTACACGGATATTAAACTTTGATCTTCATCATCTTTACCACGGAACACCTCTGTGTGTGTGTGTGTGTGTGTGTGTGTGTGTGTGTGTGTGTGTGTGTGTGTGTGTTGGCTGCTTTTGAGACCTCTTTATATCCTGAATCATTGTCTTATAACAACGCTGGTTAAGCTTTTGCTTCCAGTTGTTTTTTTTTTTAAATATGTGGGAGTGCCAACAGGATACGACACCGGTAAACATTCTTTGCTTTTGTAGCCTTGAAGCATGACAAAGTCTGATTACATTTCAAACTTTCTTTAATCTGATAATATCAAGCTTGTTAAGATTTTGACCTCTTTTTTGTTCCCCAAGAAGGGTATTCAGCTTGAATTAATTTAATCTGTGGTAATTCTGCGCTGAATCATATCATTAAATGTTTTTAAAAAAAGCCACGAACTTTAAGAATTAAATTCGGTAGTTAGAACCTAAGATTGCAAGTTCAAAAACATAAAGCTATAATAAGCAATACTTATGTGATGGCACTAGTTATAATGTATTCAGCTTGAGAGAAATAATGACTTAAATCAAGGGAAACCCATCTGTCTATACTTCTGAGATGAGGTATTTTAACTATTTATACTATTTACATTGTTTGGACTGTTGTCCTAATGTATATTGTCATATTCACCTTCAACATCTGTCTATATTTCTGAGATGAAGCATTGTAGCTATTTACATTATTTACATTGTTCAGACTGTTGTCCTCATCTTTGTTGTCATATTCACAATGTTTCGGCCGTTGTACGCCCCAGCTTTCTTCATGTGATTGGAATTTCGACCCGAACCCTTTAATTCGTCCACTGGTATAGATTGTTTTAGTTCCACGTGCCAAACCTCTTCCCGGTATCCCAGTTTAAGTTATTTCCCTTTAACTCGACTCTCCAATTTTTGTTCACCTCTGCTGTAGCCAGCTACTGAACTTACAACAATCTACCCCGGTGGATGAAATAAAGGGTTCGATTCGAAATTCCGATCAACTGAAAAAGGCCGCAGCGTACAACGGCCAAAACAGGAATATGACAACAAAGATGTGAACAATAATCCTAAAAATTTAAATAGTGTAAGGAAAAAAAATACTGTTTGGTGTTTGTAAAATAGCCGTACTGCTTTAAATGAAATAAAAATATAAATATCTACGTCATAAACAACAACAATAGCAATAATGATAATAATAATAATATTACTCTGAGGCTACACCAACTATTGTCCTGATGGCTTCTGATCTCAATCCATTGCAATATGTATATGTTTTGTCTTGATGAATTAATATGGACGACAGTAAATAAGTTGTTCTGAATCATAGATTTGCTTGTCAGTCGCTTGATCTTAACCAGTTGGGCATGTCACTGAGCATGAGAAATGAAAGCAAAGGAAAGAAGATCGGCAACTACAGTGAATTCTGAAAGTTTGGGAAGGAGTAACAAAGAAAGGAATTGCAGTACCGATGCTCATTGGAACACTGTGATGTTGTACAAAAGCATGGGGAAAATCTTTCTTTCTTTGAATGAGATTTGAAAATAGAGCCGTTAAAAAGGCTTGCTAGCACGAAACAGCGAGGGTGCTTGAGAGTGTAAGTCGCTAAAAAGAACAAACGAACGTTTTTTTTTTAATCCCGTGTGGTGATCTGAAATTAAACGTTTTACTGGCAATTAAAATCATATGCTGTAAATAATAATAATAATAATAATAATAATAATAATAATAATAATAATAATGTTGTGGAGTAGCTGAACACCTCCAGATGGATGGTCTGAGACTATTTAAACAGCACTCTCTCTCTCTCTCTCTCTCTCTCTCTCTCTCTCTCTCTCTCTCTCTCTTACTGAGGGAGGTCGATTCATAAATCACCTCCTGTTTATGGATGACCTGAAACTGTTTGGAAAGTCAGAAAACCAAATTTATTCCTTGGTTAAAACAGTTCAAATATGACATTGGCATGGAGTTTGGTATTTCCAAATATTCAGTGCTCAACATGAAACGAAGGAAGAAAACGGTTTGTAGGGGTATATTTTTACCACCTGGAGAATCTAATACTAATGGGTACACGTATTTGGGGAATTTAGAACTTGATGTTATGTTGCACACAGAAATGACAGAAAAGATCAAGGAGACCTATTTGAAGAGTCTGAAATTGATCTTGAAATTTAATCTGAATGCAAGGAGTTTGGTTATAGTAACGAATGTATGGACAGTTGCAGGGAGCCGATACAGCGCGTATATTAAGTGGACAAAGAAAGAAATTATATAGCTTGATAGAAATTCCAGAAACCTGATGACTCTTTATGGCTGTATGGCTCTTTGCACCTTAAACCAAACGTGGACAGATTGTATATAAAGAGAAAAAATAGATGTACTGGCCTTATAAGAATTCAAGATTGCGTTGAATGTGAGCGGAGAACACTTAAAGAGTACCTCGAAAATCGTGGTGAGGATCTGTTAAAACATATAGCGCAAGATATGGGTGCAGAGGATGTCATTGGGAAGAAGGAATTTGAAAGGAAAAGAGAAGGGAAGATTTTCTAGGAATGAGATTGCATGGTCAATTTGAGAGGGATACACAAGATGCATAGGTCAAATCAGCATCGTGGATATGATTAAAACGTTGTGGTCTGAAACATGCAGATGAAAGCTTGATAATTGCAGCACAAGAGCAATTCCTTACTACCAATGCCATAAAATACCATGTACACAAAACATCAATCCATTCAAAATGTAGGCTTTGTGCTGAAAATTCTGAGAATGTGACTTACTTGATCAGTGGCTGCAAAATCCTAGCTCAAAAAGAATTTAAGAGGCGCCATTATAAGTTATGCCTTTATGATATTGATTACAGTTTCGAATGTATTGATAGCAAGAGGCTGAAAATTGGTACGAGCATGTGCCTTTCAGAACAATTGGAAAAATTGGAAAGCACACAATATTCTGGGACTATGACCGACAGACAGAGTGATACATCACCACCGTCTGGATATTCTTGTTCACCAAGAACTGTCATATTATTGATGTTGTCATACCAAATAACACAAATATAGCAAACAGGGTAATTGAGAAAATTACAAATTACTCTTATTTGAAAGTTGAAATGGCAAAATTGTTTAGAATGCAAAAATAAATGTCAAGGTGATGCCAGTCGTGATTGACGCACTGGGATCAATCCCATTAAAAAATCTGGGGATATCATATCAAATCATCCAAAAATCGGCTATTTTGGGAACTGCGCATAATTTGAGGAAGGTGTTGACAGTCTGAGGTTCTTGTTGTGACTTGACATATAACTTAATATACCGGGTGTATTTAGAAACTTATACTCTGTCACAAAACATAAGCTAAAACTGCTCCTGTTATGATTGGAGCTTTGGGTCTAATAAAGAAAGAAACTCGACAACAAATCAACAAAATCCCTGGTGCACCATCTCTCTAGGAAATCCAAAAATAGTTCTAAGAAGCACAGTCCATATCTTGCGAAGAGTTTGTCCATTTATTTTTATTTTTTGTTAATAGTTAACTTTTATTTAACTAAGTGGAGAGAATTAAAATGATATCCTTAGCTTACTCTAGGTCATTGGTCATGTGACTCTGCATGCGTCTATAAAACAAATGCGGGTCAAAAAGAATAATAAAATTTTTTTTTGAGTCCTTGGAGCGGCCATAGAGAACCTTGCATAAAGACTGGAAGAACGAGAGTATTATTGAAAAAAGCTATAATGCTAAGGAAGGTGCTAGAACATTGAGAATGTATGCTGTCACTCGTTCGCCATTGTTATTCACCAGTTACTGATGGTGTGAACACCTAATAATAATACGAAGTTTGGTTTGGTTTGTTTCACGGCATATCAACCTCAATGGGTTATTTAATGCCGACAAAATTTTTATTGCTGGTAATATTTTGTTTTGTCAAAAATCTATTTCTGGTAATAATTTTTTTCTTCAAAAATGTATAGCGAGTAATAATTTTTTTTTCAAAAACGTATTGTTGGTAATATTTTTTTTCTGTTGCTGGTAACAGTTATTTTCTTCAAAAATGTATTGCTGATAATCATTTTTTTACAAAGTATTTCTGGTATTAAAACCTATTTTTACACTTTCACAGTATTTTACTCCAGTTTCGGGGTTAACTATTTGCCCATAGATGGGACCCCTAACAGGTGCTACCACTCCGGGTCAGGGTGGACCTGGGGACACCAGCAATTAAGAGGTGGCTCCACGCTCCTCAAAACCTTCTGATCAGAGGCCTTGCTGTTGGACATAGTTTATCGTCTTACCCAGGACGCGGATGTAGTTTATCCTCATACCCAGGACGCAATAATACGAAGAAATAGAAAAGAGGATGAAAGAACTCTAAACATAAAGAACAGTCGAAAGCATCTAGACGATAACATAAAGCTCGGATATTGAAGAAAGCGTTGCAGTATTAGAGGAACGTGCTGTCACTTGATCACGACTGAAATGTGCCTGTTACCAAACTGAGTGAATACATGTAATAAGTGGTAAGATAGAGCAAGTTTCATGAACCTGGGTAAGAAAGTTAAATAAATGAAAATACCACACAAGAGAGAGTAAGAGAGGTGGGGGTGGAGAATTTCAGATATGCTTGAAAAAGAGCTTGTAATTGTTAGGAGACCAGGACCATGCCTAGTTCACTTCAAAGAAAAATTATGAAGAAATAGGGGGTAAAAGGTGATGGAAATGATACAGAACATTCTACTACTGCTAAATACGGCAATAAAACTAAGGAAGACAGCTTTTAAACAGTTTGTGTTGAGCCTTCCAGCTGTCTCACCAAGCAAAGAATTTTACCGGAAAAAAGAACGATTTCTTGGAAAAATGTCAATCTTTCTTTCTTTCTTTCTTTCTTTCTTTCTTTCTTTTTTGTTTGTTTGTTTGTTTCTTTCTTACCTTTCTTTCTTTCTTTCTTTCTTTCTCACATTTCTTTCTCACATTTCTTTCTTTCTTCTTTCCCACCTTTCTTTCTTTCTTTCTTTCTTTCTTTCTTTCTTTCTTTCTTTTTAGTATCCGTTTCAAAATAATTTCGAAAGCTCTTTTCGAATGTCAAAACAAGAAGAATTTAATGAATTTGTTTTATGAAGCCTACCAGTTGAATAAACACGGCAACAACCAGACAGTATAAAAATATTTTTTAAAATTACCACATTATTCTAAATAAATGAACAGATTATTCCTGGGGATATAACGTTTGCTTCATGGTGTTAAGCTTAACGCAAGATATTTGAAGAGATCTTAATATAAATAAATACATTATAAGAAACAGCTTCTTAAGTTTTAAGGAATATTGAACATGTAACAATAACAATTATAATTGTTTTGTCGTTGCTATTGTCATAAGAACGAGGAAAATATAAGCATTTTTCCGGATTTTGTGCGAGAAAGCAAAGTTATTTTTCCATTAATTATTGAGACGAGTATCCTTTTCCTTTTTGTTTTTAATTCAACGTTTCAACGAATGTGTTCTTTGATCTTCGTCAAATATATGATGCATCCCGTAATCCTTGATATATGAATGTTTACTCACACACACACACACACACACACACACACACACATACACATATATATATATATATATATATATATATATATATGTATATATATATATATATATATACCAGAAGGTGTGCTGACAAACTTTCGGTGTGACCATGAAGGTATTCACCCGCAAATTCCGTTTGTTCAGATTTTGGGCAGTAGGTCAATGCAAGTACTTTTTAATACGCTCTTCTACGCATGTGTATATATATATATATATATATATATATATATATATATATATATATATATATATATATATATATATATATATATGCATACACACACACATATATATATATGTATGTAGCGAAAATATAAAATATATATTTAGCGAAAAACACACAAGAAATAGATAATCTCAAAACCACATTTGAAAAAAATCTGTCCTTACCTTTACTTGCGAACTAAGTCAAAGCTACCTCATTGTATAAAAAACACACTAGCAGAATCTCTTACCACCTTAATTTTAAGAGTGAATGCCCACTTAGATACAAAATAGCAGTGATAAAAAATTTCATAAAGAGAACACACGACACTTCATCCTCTCGTTTACTTTTCATTAAAGAACTAAACAATGCAAAACAGACATTAGTTAACAATGGTTTTCATAACTACCTCATCGACCACCAGATTAGACTATTTCTTTCCAAAATAAATAATAACGATACTGAAGCAGAGACAAAGGTAATAACATAAACATCTTCTACAAAAGCCAAATGCACGTCAACTATAAACAAGATGCATCTTCACTGAGAATTATCATAAAGAAATACACTACACCAGTTGACTCGAACAAAAAATTTAATTAATTGTCTATTGCAAAAAAATTAAAAGAGCTAACCTTATCTTAAAAAATAACAACACACTTGAAAAATCAAAACTGCAAAGAACCAACATTATTTACGGGTTCAAATGCCCCTTAAAGAACTGTGTTCCTGATTAAACCAAACTCACAAATAATTACATCAGTTACACTACTACATGCCTATCCATATGACTAGCGTTACACCTATCCGACCACAGCTCCATTAGAACTCATTTAAACACACACACAAACCTAACGGACTCCATCCGAAACATACTAGTAGAAAATACAAGCATAATCACCTCATCCACATGAAAAAAAAATTAAAAATAATGTAAGCCCTAATCATAAAAAAGAAAAAGCCAGTACACAGTAACATTAATTACGAACATGGTCAAAATGTGCTGGTTGTGTTTAGAAAATAAAACATCCCAATAACTCTAGATACATACGCACAACCACAATTCAGTTAAAAATTAAAAATAAAATCATCCCTGATAATGGCTAAAAATATAGCCGAAAGCGCTCGGAAATGCAGAACTTTTGGACAGTTTTTTCACATTTTGTGTCCAGAAAAGAAAACACTTGTACGAACACAAGAAAAATTAAATAAACAGCTTAATCTCAGTTCCATGTCAGTCTTCTTTAAGGAAACATGTATAAAAGAGAGATTGTGACCTAAATACTGAAACAATATATATATATATATATATATATATATATATATATATATATATATATATATATATATAGATAGATAGATAGATAGATAGATAGATAGATATAGGAGGTGGAGTAATGGATAGCGGCTTGGATTTAGAAATCGGAGAGCCGAATTTGAATTCCGGTCGAATCCATTACATTCACTTACGTGCTAATACCCTTGGGAAAGGTGTGAATCCTCTTCTTCTCCCTCCATCTATGGGTAAATAGCAGGACAGACTGGGTTCTATAGCCTTGGATGGCAACTGGTCTAGAAGAAGGTCAACTCTGAATTCAAAACCTGCGGAGGGTCGTTTGGCACTTAGTTCGGCCCTTCAAAAAGTGTGGATGGTCCTGCACGAAACATTCACCATTATAATCAAATCTCATGTGCTGTTGTCGGGCTGTTGGTTTCCTAGGAACTGATCTGCTTGACTCTCATACGTCGAATTCGTCGGGAGAGTCGAGTATATATATATATATATATATATATATATATATATATATATATATATATATACCCTTAGGCCGCCTCCAAAAAATATCTCCTCCTATATATGTTGGCCCAGGATATCAGATATCACCAATAACCATAATTTAGGGGCTTAAAGTTAGCAGCTGAACACAAGCCTGGCAAAATGACTACTACCAGAAAACTGCGTACGAAGCAGAGATGTGTTATTCAAGTCCTCCATTTCTGAAAAATTGACATTCATCGACATATTGTTGGGGGCCTACGGAAACGAAACAGTAGGTGTGAGCACTGGTAGGCTATCAGCAATGATATTCAGCAATACGGATAACAATGAATTCTGAGTGCAACATGCGGGCACTTATTCATTGCTAGTAAAAAGGTATAGCCTGCGGTGGAAACTATATGTAAAAAAAAATGTTTTTTTTTTACACTGGACATCTGTTCTATTTATGTTATTGCGATTTCCGTATCTTTTGTAGGTTTTATGAAAATAAATTTACGAGGACTTACTTTCGGGGCGTCCTACATCTATGAATGTCTATGTTTACACACAGACTTGTTTTGAAGAGTGGAGTAAATAATTTAAAGAAGTTTAAAGTACCATTAGCCTTGTTTCCTTTAATATCACACACACACACACACACACACACACACACACACACACACACACACACACACAGTGAAACTTATCTATATAGACTGATGCAACAAATCTCCATCAAATAGCAACGAATGGCAACGATTGAAAGAATATAGGAAAAGAAAAAAACCCAACGCGCACGCCCACACGCACACACACACACACACACACACACACACACGCGCACACACACACACGCGCGCGCGCGCGCACACACACACACAGACACACACACTTACGCACACACACATATCCTGACGAGTGGATCGAACGATTACAAAAACGGTTCGTCTACGAAACTCTGGAGTCGGGGTGCTAAATATAACATTATTCAGTTAAGTCAGAAATTTTATATTTGTATTAGCAGCTCGGGGCGTACTATCCCCTAACCCTCTAACCGGGGAGGGGAAGCCCGATTGGAGGCCTTAGGCAGTGTTTTGAGACCCTCGATATCTTATCAACATTTGCTTTTTTCTACCTAACACACGTAACAAATTAAACTGAGCACAACTATTAGAGGATTAAAACATCTCACGGATTTGGATGTCATTTTGTTTCGTCCAAATCCTTGAATTTATTCTGCTCATGCTAAGTCTCGAAACAAACACGATATAAATTCACGATTATTTATCCATAATCTGTTAAATTTATTCAACTTCTGAGTTGATGTTAAAAATTGCCGCAAAAAATAGTTGATATATTTAAGATGCAATGATTAATTATGACATGTCTCTAATTTGTATTTATTTTAAAATTATTTAGTTGAATTGTTTACCTATATGAATATGGTCCATTATTGTACATAATTAGGTTAAAATAAAATGTGTATTTTATATAAATACTAACTCATAAAAATTGAGTTGTAGTAGAGAGTGGGGACGTATCATAAATTGTGAGGGAACGAAACCCTTGCACCGGCTCTGTGCATTAATTAATCCTACACACACACACATATATGTGTGTGTGTGTGTAAACACAGGCATTCAGTAGTGATTTTCCAAACGTAGCTCACTTGTGGCACAAGTTCGAAAGTACGGGGCACCCGGTAGGGATCGAACTCACTACTCGTAATTGTACTAACAAGACAAGCTTGCTAACCATTACACCGCATCGAGTATGTGTGCATATGTGCATAAACACATACATTCATAAATATAGGAGACGCGAGCACACACACACACACACATATATATAGGTGTATGTTTATGTGTGGAGAGAGAGAGAGAGAGAGAGAGAGAGAGAGAGAGAGAGAGAAGGAAATAGAGAGAGAAGGCATTTAATTATCTTGTCAAAGCATAATCATAACACTGTAAAGTTTACGGATATTAAGGAATAGAGAAAGTTGTGGAAAGTGATAATAATTTTCGTCCTATGTGGACGTCACACATACGCACACACATACACATATACACTCACACGCACACACATATATAAAAACAATACATATATATATATTCTTTGCAATGTGCTTCAATTAATTAACAGCCATCATTCAGTGTTGATTTCTGTCTACTCTCTCTCTCTCTCTCTCTCTCTCTCTCTATATATATATATATATATATATATATATATATATATATATTCAATCATTTTATCAATGTATAAATGTATATGAGTTTTTGAAGCCTAGACCTCTTGAGATTAGAAAATATGGTGGCATTCAAGGATTATGAAATAAAACAAGAACTTGCGGAAGGCCGGAGAATAAATCGGTTGAAATATTATTCAAGAAGTAATTAAGTATAAAAAAAATCTAATAGTATCACCTTTAAACAGCAACAACAACAAAAAAATAGTAATAATAAAAGTCAAGTTTTTTTTTAATATTGAGTAGATTTTCTGTTTTGTTTTTTGTTTTTTTGTTTTTTTTTCCAGTTTTTTATTTTTTTTTTTTTATTTTTTTATTTTTGGAGAGAACAACACATACTTGACCGAAGATTCATTTAATAATAATAATAATAATAATAATAATGATAATAATAATAATAATAATAATAATAATGATAATAATAATAATAATAATAATAATAATAATAATAATAATAATAATGATAATAATGATAATAATAATAATAATAATAATAATAATGATAATAATAATAATAATGATAATAATAATAATAATAATAATATGTACTTACTTATCCGAAGGAAGTCCAATTTTTTGGGCAACATTTTTTTTATTCAACGTATTTGCAGCTTAAATTTTGTTTTACGTTTTTCCTTCTTTCTCTCAGTGCATTTCTTTTAAAATATTTTTTTCTTGTTTTTTGATAAAAGATCTGATGTCAAAAGTCATAACCGATTTTCTTTTCTTTTCTTTCAATTATTACACGTATGTTACAGTCGTTCATTTATCGAAATAAATTCGATATTGGATGTGAGGAGTGTATCCTAAAAAGGCGCGCATCGGCATAAAATATAAATATTTCTAATTCAACGGATATTTATATTTAATATCAATTGTCAATCTCTGCCCAGGGCGTTCATTGCCGTTAATTCAGAGCTTTGTCTGTTGAGAAGCGCATATATTCTCCTACTGGCACGTTGAAGGAATTTGGCGCGATTGCTTTTTGCGTGTATTGTGCAAAAGAGGATATTTGACATGCGAGTGCGTATGTATGTGTGTGTGCGCGCGTGTTGTGCATGCGCACTTGTCGGTGGGTGTGTCCGCGCAATGAGGAATGTTTTTCGATACGTATATGTAAGGTACGCGTATATCGAAGTGTTTACATTATTTGTAATGACAAATAATATAACATTTTTCACGGGACAGTTAAACATTAATATTTTCTATTACTTGAACCCAGGTGTGCGCACTTGGGATGTTTTATGTGTTGCACCAGGCTTTATAATGGATGTACATATGTAAATATGCAACGATTATTTAAAGATTACATGTACATTTCTGCGTTTTCAAGCTTTAGTTCTAGATGCCTGCTCATTGGCTTTTTTTTTAGAGCTAGTAACATTTTAAAGAATGACTGTCAACTGAAAGTGAACTGTTTCAAATGTCTGTTTGTTGAAAAAAAATATTTTTCGTGATTTTCAACGAATCATCTGCACACGTGTATAGCCTATGTGTCTGTGAGCGCGCGTACGATTACAAAATAAAATAAATGTCAGATGTTACGAGAGGACAAATGTAATGACAAATGAGTTGGGGTCGACTGGTCAGTGTTAAAGCCAACCTGAGTCCACGTCATCGTGTCTGGAAGATATCGCCGCTGCCCATCTAACATCCATCTGTCCTTACGATAAGGGACGAAATAACATTCAATAGTGGAAACGGGTTAAAAGAGCCCTTGCATGCCATGAAGGGAAAAAAATGTTACCCAATCACAGGTGGGCACTACCCTTACAGCATGTTAGGGGAGGGGAATTAGTGCAGACCCCTGTTCAGGTTCTTAAAATCTTTTGCTACGTGAATTTGAAAATACAAATATAGATTTAAATGACAGAATAAATAAATAGATAGATAGTGAAAAAGAAAGAGATAGACACAGATATAATATATATATATATATATATATATATATATATATATATATATAGAGAGAGAGAGAGAGAGAGAGAGTGAGCCTTAGATAGAGATATATAAACAAACTGTGATATATATACATATGCACACACATATAGATATACATGTAGATAGATAGAAACAGATTGTGATAGATAGATAGATAGATAGATAGATAGATAGATAGATAGAAAGGAATGTGTATAATTTAGTTGGCTCTCATTAGAAAGTTATAGAAAGTGAAGACGATCTGATGTGTTTAAAAAGTGATATTTGGTGTAGAATTTTTCAACTATTAGAAAAGTCGAATTCTATAAAGAAAAAAATAAGTTATTTTACAATTGAGCGTAAAACACTATTTCTTTTTATTTTCTTACATAACTAACGATTTGACACCGAAGATAAACTTTCCGACGACCTGTCAACATTTTTTTCCCTTAACCATGGGGATATACTTGCTACTTCTTCCCTTTCTAAATTGTTTGTAAGTTATGTTCATCTTGTTTCTGTTAGGAGAAAACAGAGTATGCCACGAGAACTCGCAGTATCGAGAAGTTAACGATTCATACGAGAAAGTGTTAGCAGAAGACAACGATAAAGAAATGAATTTCGAAAGCAGAAGACTCGGACTACCCAAATGAAGTTCGTTATTATTTTACTTTGTTGTAGTTTGTTAATAATAAGCTTTTCAAGCAAATCGCTCTTGGTTGCTAAACACAACGTCCGCTCTTGGATTTATATAAGTACTGACGAATATTATTATTTTTTGCTGCTGTTACTAACGTGAGGCTCAGATGTTTATAAACCTGCATCTGGCATTACGTGCATTTTCCTGAATGGGCTGGTAACGTTGCTCATCCAGTAAAGTTGTTTCTCTTGCTTTTAGCTAACTGGCTTAGGTTTGAATCGGAGAGACTTAATCCGAGAAAGTGTTTTTAAACAGTATTTTAGAGGAAGCAATGAAAATAAATAAGTAAAAAACCAAATAGTATAAATAAATAAGAAATAATTGAAACGAATCAATAAATAAAAAAATATAAATAAAAATGTACGTGTTTCATATTTTAATTTGATACTGTTCGCGTAAAAATGGGATTTTGTGCTTGGGCAATAAATTTTACGCTAGTCCTCCGAAACGGCTGATATTTATGCTATGACAAAAAATTGTTTTTTCTAATTTAATGTTCAAAGTATAAATCAGAATTCTTATTTTTTAAAGTCATAAACTATAAAATATCTAAAAGAAATAAAAAAATTATACTACCTTCCCTTTTCCTACCCATAATCCTCTTGTAGATACTAGAAAGCCGAAAACTGTCATAGAATTTCATTTTTTTAGAAGGAGAAAGTACTGTAAACATTCGCAGGAGGCTAGTGAATATCTACAGAAAAGTTCTACTTAATGTAAGCAGAATAAAGAGATGGGTCAGGATATTTAATGCCAATCTCAGGGGAGGAGAAGAAACTTAGTGATAGGCTCCTCAGTGGTAGGCCAGCTGCTTCTGCGATGGGATAGGGTAAACATGCTGATGATCTCGTTACTGCTGATAGAAACATCATTATTGCAAAACTCTTTGAAAGCATTAAGATGAACTATGGTAGCATCTACATTTTAGCTACCTAAAGGTCTGAGCAAAACGGGTTTCAGAATTCTGACAATTTCAAAAACTAGGGGGTGATTGCCATCCAAAGACTTCTAGAGCTGAACAATAAGGATAGCACATTTGAAGGGGCTGAGGATAGTAGTTATTCGAAGATGAAATCATTTCGATATATCTTAGCTGGCTACGAAAGCAACTAAGAAATTTGTACGAGTTGGGTATACATACTCTTATTCAAAGGTTGAATACAATAATTGAGAAGGAAAGAGTCTATGTTATTTACTACATTTGGAAGACTAAGACATCTGTGTGCATTTTTATATATGTTTAATGTACTTCTACTACGAAATATTTTGTAATTAAGAAGAACTGGCATTACTTTTGGAACGACACTTCTGTTTGTCCCTGGAAACCGGAGATTTTCTTTTGAAAACAAGGCGACATAAAATCTCCTGTATTCTTTACCATGGGATCTGGTCTGCTCAAGTATATATATATATATATATATATATATATATATATATATATATATATATATATATATATATATATATATATATATATATATATATATATATATATATATATATATATATATATATATATATATATATATATATATATATCACTGTGTGTTTATCTAAATATAAAAGTAAACATGCTAAAATTCACCTTCATCCCTGACGGCTTAGTGGGAGAAGTTCCGACTGGCGCAAATTCAGTCGGGTTTCGATCCTAGCTAGAGGCAACCGCACGTCTAGCCACACTGATGAGCTGTGAAACAGCGAAACAGTCTGTCTGTGGATGACAAAAAAAAATATATATATAAGTATATATATATATAAATATAAAAGTGAACATAGAAGTCAACAGTTAGAGCCTCTAAGTGTTGACTTCTATGTTCACTTTTATATTTACACACGCTCTATCTCTGATATTAAGCACTTTATCCCATAAATATAGCACACTTTAAGACTATATTTCTTTTATATATATATATATATATATATATATATATATATATATATATATATATATATATATATACACACTCCTGATCAAAAATTTAAGACCACTTGAATTTTTTTTATAAGAGACTGTCATGAATAATTTATAAAATTTTTCTTACTTAAGGTTACTAATTCTATAATCTAAAAGGTTGTGTAGACAAAAAGTTATAATCCGATCAATTTATTCAGAAATTGACATTTTTATAAAATGGGGCGTTTTACACTTGATCAAAATAATAAGACCAGGGGGTATAAATTGTTAGATCTAGGGTAATTCCAATGTTTTTAGTTCAGTTAGAGATTAGCAAACACTGCGTAAAGGTGTCACCATGCCTAAAGCAAGCAAATTTACCGAAGTTGAGCGTCCTCGAATTCTATATTTCCATAATCAAGGTTTGTCACAGCGGGCGATCGCAGCTAAGTTAAATGGCAGTAAAAATGTGATTTGCAACTTTCTAAAGGACAGTGCGAATTATGGAAACGCAAAGTCTACTGGGAGTCCCCAAAAGATTTCTCCGGCATTGAGTAGGAGAATAAGACGGGCTGTTGTGAAAGCCAGTGGACTTTGTTCTAGTCAAATTAAGGCAACCACAGATGCTGATTGCAGTCCAGTAACCATCAGACGACACTTACAACAAAAAGGCATGGTAAATAAAAAGCGCAAAAAAATCCTCGGATGTTTCCACGTCACAAAGTGAACCGTTTAAAGTTTGGTCGTGAATACCAAACATGGGACATTGAGAAGTGGAAGAAGGTCCTGTTTTCTGATGAGAAAAATTCAATCTAGATGGTCCTGATGGCTTCCAACGATATTGGCATAGCAAAAAGATGCCTCCTGAAATTTTCTCCACACATCATAGTGATGGAGGGTCCCTAATGGTATGGGGTGCCTTTTCTTACAGAGGGATCATGGAGCTCCAGGTGGTGGAGGGTCCTCAGACAGCGGCTGGTTATGTTAGCATGCTACAAAAAGCATCATTGGTGACGGATGGCCATCGTTTGTGTGGGGATGGATGGTTATTCCAGCAGGATAATGCTGCAATCCACATTGCATGCCGGACCTTGACATTTCTACAAGAAAATGGGGTCCATCTCTTGAGACATCCTGCATGCTCACCGGACTTGAACCCAATTGAAAATGTTTGGGGATGGATGGCAAGAGATGTTTATTGAAATGCCAACAATATTCAACAAAAATGAACTTCGTAAAGCTTTCTTCAGAAGCAATATTCCTCGCACCTTAATGGAAACACTAATTTTTGCCCCAAAGAATTTTTGAAGTCATCGAAACCAGTGGAGGTAGAACTCATTATTAAATTTGGTTGTTGAATGTTTTCGAACACTTTTCGTACAATTTCGTAAAGTTTTTGTCTCTGGTCTTATAATTTTGATCAAGTGTAAAACACCTCATTTTATAAAAATGTCAATTTCTCAATAAAATGTTCAGATTATAACTTTTTGTCTACATAACCTTTTAGATTATAAAATTAGTAACCTTAAATAAAAAATGCTTAAAAATTTTCCATGAAAAACAGTCTTTTTAAAAAAAATTTCAAGTGGTCTTAAATTTTTGATCAGAAGTGTATATAAGTTGGAATCAAATAATGACCAAATATGGATCGGAATCCGTGGTTTCCCTCTGTCTTTTGTACAAATATTTTCATGGCAACTGTTCTAATGAGCTTTATCTCTGGTGCCCCGACTACATAAATTTAATCGTGATACTAGATTGGCAACTAGGTCTCATCGTTTTACTGTTGAATTATCTAGATACAACCGCTACTTCTACTCTAACAGTATATTTACACGCACTTCCTACCTGCGGAACTCCCGATTTCTTGCTCCTTTGATAAATATAAACTTAAAAAATTTAAGTGCAACGCCAATCGCCATCTTTCGTTTTCTGAAATCTTGTTCCTTTTGGTCCTTTCCTCAATCCTCGTCATTCTCAGTCTTCTCATTGTCTTTCACTCCCTGTAACCGCCTGCGGTCTAGTAGCATTATCGCCTTGCTTGGGGGGAAACGATTATATATATATATATATATATATATACACATATATATATATATATATATATATATATATATATATATATATATATATATATATATATTGTGTATATTTCGGTAGCAATTTTTCATTAATGCATGTTTCATTAAATAATATAGACAAGTTTTGTCTATTTATTTTAAGTAAGTTTCTTTCGTATTGTCTGATAAGCTTAATCACATTATCGTTGAAAGACGAAAGAAAAACACCATATTGACACATGTTTGAACCCACTCTAAGCTTTCGACTTACATCAGCCATTATCAAAGATGAAAATTTTAATAAATCAAACAACACATATACGAAACGACAATAATGGCCCGCCCTTGCTGTTTGAATAAGCTCAAAGTAACGACAAACTCTTATTTACGAGCCAAGGAAGCGAAAAACGCGTCGTAGCTCGTGACGTCACACATGACCACGCGAGAGTGAAAACAAGAAGTATTAAGTATGGGAAGCCATTGGTATAAACTAATGGCTTCTGCTATAGATTATAGGCATTTAACATTTAAACATTCTTAAATGCCTATAATCTATAGCAGAAGATTATGGTTTATACCATAAATTATTATTTGTACCATAAATAGACAAAACTTGTCTATATTATTTAATGAAACATGCATTAATATATATATATATATATATATATATATATATATATATATATATATATATATATATATATATATATATATATATAATTTTTGACCGAGATAGAAGGAAAACTACATCTTAATTCTTTTAAAGTTTTACATTTGTCATTTTTTTCTTATGATGATTAAATCCATCCATTTATTAAACAATATTGAAAACTGGCAAAAACAGATGAAAGAATTTTATTTTCGGCACAAGGTGAAAAATTATGACCTATAAATTAATCTTATTCGGTTTCGGTGTAACGGCTAAAATATGCAAATACGAATGATTTTGAATCACAATTTAAATTCAATTCAATAGATAAAATGTACAAGTAGCGTTTTAGTTATCTAAGCGGAAAGGGGAATACAAAAGCCAAGTTCAAATTCCGGTTTAATATCCTTAGAAAAGAAACGAATCCATATTTCCCCTCCACACCATCTGTTGGCTAAATAGCAATGTAGACTATATTCTCTAGCCTTGAGTGGCAACCAGTCTAGGAAAAAGACCATTGAATTCAAAATGGTTAACACGCTATTGAGAAAACACTCCGTTATCTTTCCCAAGTAGTCATAGCAGTTCAGCGATAATAAAGAAAAAGGATATCACTGCGCTAGGTGTTGTTACTGTGGTTTCCGTGGAAATAAAATTTTATATCGGGTGCAGTTGTTAGTCTCACGCAGAAACGGTTTTGAATTCAGAATTCTCTTTCTCCTAGACTGGTTGCCAACCAAAGAGAACCCAATATGCCCTTTTAATTCATAGCTGGGGGAGGAATAGAGAAAAGCACTGCACGGCATTTTCGTCCTTTTTGGTACTCATCATCAGTGCGCATCCACTACCGAGAATCGAACCGTGTCCGTTACGATACAATAAAAGCATCATATAGCGTACAAACATTTGGGTCATTAATACACAAAAAGAGAATGTCTAATATCGAGAGTACTTAGCCTTGAAAAACATAAGAAAAATTAATTCTTTTTAATAATTTGCCTGATGAAGGTCGCGAGACCGGAAACGCGTGTAGCAAAATTATGGAAAATAAAGCATAATATATTTTAAAAAAATAAATCCACATTACAACCAAAAACTTTTTCGGTTTCTCTCTTCTTTTTAATATATATATATATATATATATATATATATATATATATATATATATATATATATATATATATATATATATATATATATATATATATATATAAGGGAAAGATTATAGTTGTTCCAACAAGAGAAAAGTGTATATTTTAAAGAGAAGAGAGAAGCTGCAAACGTTTTTGGTTTTAATGTGAATCTTTTAAATATAAATTTTAGTAATCCAAATTTTCTTGGACTTGTGGAGAAAATATTATTTTGCTTAAGTGGTAATAAAACAATTTCGTTTACTACTACACACAAAAGAAAATTGTTAAACATCGGAATAATGAATTCCTTTAAATAATATGTGGAAATAACCATTCTTCGTCTGATGAAGTTCGAAAGACCCGAAACGCGTGTAGCAAAAATATGAAAAATTAAGTCTAATATGCATTTAAAAAATCCACATCCACATTAAAATCAAAACGTTTGCGGTTCCTCTCTTCTCTTTAATACACACGCGCGCGCGCACACACACACACACACACACACACACACACACACACACACACACACACACATATCATAGTTTTATTAGGGATACAGAACTTTATTATGGAAATAAGAAAGGCAAGACAAGGCTACCGGTTTCGCCCTCACTCAACAAAGCTGGAATCGAGGGAATAAATGTTACAATATAAAATATGAAATACATGTAATGTATTAAAAGTGGAACCATCAGACTGAATTAATGTCAAGGCCCAACAGACATTCCCTCTGTTTACAGATATATATATATATATATATATATATATATATATATATATATATATCAGGAATTAACACTGTCAGTTCCAAGACACAAGTGATCATCACATGAATTGTCTATCTGCATAAATATCCTATCTCTGGTATTGATAACTCTTCCCTCATAAATATAACAAATGTTAAACAATATCTATATGATTCGGGCAATGAAGACCTCGCTAATGATTTACTATCAGACTATTCGGGACGTATTTAATTTGGTATCACGTTATCATGATTTTTGTCGAATAAGAATGTCTGATGCTGAGAGTACACATCATGCTGAGCAAGCAATGTGGGACCATAAACAATGACGCAATTATCATCAAGTTTTCTGAAATTGACTAAATTTCACCATTTCTTGACTTAGGACTTAATAACTTCCGTCATCTGAATTAAGAAAATCAAGATTATTACCTCAGACAACGAGTGTACAGATATCATATATATATATATATATATATATATATATATATATATATATATAGGGAAGAAGTTATAGTTGTTCCAAAGAGAGAAAAGTGTATATTATAAAAAGAGAGAAACCGCAAAGGTTTTTGTTTGCAATGTGGATTTTAAAAAAAATATATATATTATATTTTATTTTCCATAATTTTGCTACACGGGTTTCCGGTCTCGCGACCTTCTTCAGGCAAAGTGTGGATATTTCCACGTATTATTAAAATGAATTAATTTTCTTTATGGTTTTCGATGTTAAACATAGGCTTTTTGGAGGTGTAGTAGTGACACAAATGTCAATATATATATATGTATATATATATATATATATATATATATATATATATATAAAGATATAGATATATATATATATATATATATATATATATAGAGAGAGAGAGAGAGAGAGAGTCTCCGAGTTCATCACTATATATATATATATATAAATATAAAAGTGAACATAGAAGTCAACACTTAGAGGCGACAGTCTGTTTCATGCTAGATGCAATCATTTGGGCACTTTATCCCATAAATATAGCACACTTTAAGACTATATTTCTTCATATATATATATATATATATATATATATATATATATATATATATATATATATATATATATATACATATATATATATATATAAAGAAGGATCTGTAATTTAATCCATCCTGATCAGGCATATCGACCTCAGTCATTTTCTCACCAACGTGACTTGGCTTCCCTTTGTCCATTCTACAAATATTTTTATGGAAACTGCTCTGACGAACTTTTTTCATTGCGACCCTCCCCTCGAATACATGAATTTATGCGTGCTACTAGATTGCTATCTAAGTTTCACCCTTTTATTGTTGAAATAGCTAAATGCAACCGCCACTTCTACTACAACAATTTTTCTCGCCCTTGCCACTTTTGGAACCCTTCAGTTTCTTTGCTTCTTTGATATGTTGAAGCTTCAAAGATATCAATGCAACGTCAATCGCCATGTTCCGTCGTTTTGAAGCCGTTCATCTTTCATCTTTTGTCCTTTCCTCAATCTTCCCTATTCCCTGTCTTCTCTTTCACTTACACTCCCTGTAACCCCCTGCATACTAGTTTGAGGTTAAATGATTATATATATATATATATATATATATATATATATATATATATATATATATGCAACCCCTGAATATACCGGAAGGTTGAAACTAAGCTAGTGAAAGCGGCTGATTTCCTAATTATATATATATATATATATATATGTGTGTGTGTGTGTGTGTGTGTGTGTGTGTGTGTGTGTGTGTGTGTGTGTTTGTTTGTTCTAAGGTGAACAGGAAATTCATAGGCTGACTATGAAGGAGTCACGATAGACCTGTAAAATCTTGCATCTCATCTATAAGCTATACAGATCCTCGGGTTACGTCGGACCCGACGTACGGCGTTTCGCGGTTACGGTGCCATCTCCAATAATATAATTCGTCGTCACGCGGCGATATATGAAGAAGACGGCCTTGTTTCTTCAACATCTGTACGCCAAATTGGATTGTGCTACATTTGGTATCTCTCGTTTGGGTCGTTTTGGGGGAACTTTTTTGCCCTTCATTATGTCTACATAGTTGCTTATGTAGGCGAGTTCCGACCTACGTTGAAAATCAGGTTACGTCACCCCGTAGGAACGGATCTCCGACGTAAGTCGAATGACACCCTGTATATAGGCAGCAAAACGTGTTATTAAATTCACCCGAAAAGGTCTGTCTGTTTAATTTTTATTGTATTTTTCAAATTTTGAATACGATATATATTATAAGACAAAAATAAAAATTCGCATAATACTTGATACGTTCTTTGCACCGAAAATTTCAGCTCCTTATAAAATACCAGCATATAGCTAACTGAATCTTGCCAATCACGTTGACAGCATATCATTCTTGATAACGACAATAGAAAGTACTTAAACAAAAAACAACAGAAGAATCATGAACTTCGGGCCGTTCATCCACAATTTTGATCCTGATATACATCTTATACAAAACTGAAAGAATGCAATAAAAATTAGATTGATTTGTCGGTTGAATATATATATATATATATATATATATATGTGTGTGTGTGTGTGTGTGTGTGTGTGTGTGTGTGTGTGTGTGTGTGTGTGTTTGTGCGCGGATAGATACGAAAATTACATCTGTGATTATCTTATCATATGTTGACAAAAGCTCGATATTGTTTTAATTTTATAATGTATTCATTTATTCTAAAAGACGTCCATATATATCAATTTAACAAATGCGCTGGTTAGCTCAGACGAGGTCCTGAATAGTTTTCAACTCGAGCAAGAAGATCTACCAAAACAAGAATTTTTTTTTTTGTAATTCCTTCAGATTTTTGAAAATCGGTTGGACAAAGAAATTTTCAGATTCTTCTTCTGTGTGCCGTGTTTCTTCAGGACGTGGATAATCATCGTTAACCAGAACTGCCTATTATTTAAAGCAATTTTGTATTGTGATTATCTCCCCCAGTCTCTGTTCTGCCGTTCGTCTTGAGTAAGACGTTAAACTGCATCCGTGTCCTGGGTAAGACGTTAAACTACGTCCAGCAGGAAGGCCTCTGATCAGGAGGTTTTGAGGAGCGTGGAACCATCTCTTAATTGCTGGTGTTCCCAGGTCCACCCTGAATTGGGGTGGTAGCAACTGTTAGGGTCACAGCTATGGGCAAATAGTTAACTATTACCAGCAACTTTTTTGGAAAAAATTATTACCATCAATACAATTTTGAAGGAAATAAATTACCAGAAACAGATCTTTCACAAAACAAAATATTACCAGCAATAAAAAATTTTGTCGGCATTAAATAACCCATTGATGTTGATATGCCGTAAAACAAATTAAACCAAAACAATCTAAACCAAAAAAATACATATTCTACTCATACGAATCTATCCTAAAAATGTTGTCGACATTAAATAACCCATTGAGGTTGATATGCTGTAAAACAAAATAAATCAAACCAATCTAAACCAAAGAATACATATTCTATTCATTCGAATCTATCCTAAAAATGTTATCGGCATTAAATAACCCATTGAGGTTGATATGCCGTCAAACAAAATAAACCAAACCAAACCAGACCCTGTTCTGCCGTTCATTTAAACAAGCTCGTTAGGTAGATTACTTGATGCTATCCTCTGTCAACTCTTGTCTTCAATATTTTCTGCGAGTGCCAGATTCTCTTTCCCCATTATGTCTTATAAATTTC
>OZ038486.1:31870541-31898041 GCA_964036315.1 Acanthosepion esculentum
CAGAGAGATAGTGAAATAAAAATAATATTGCAACACTGAAATACAATGACGATTTTAAACTAGGTAGAGTATGTACATGCAATGGGATATTAAATATAATTAAACTTTTGCTAATCGTGTGTGTGATGAGTGTGAGTGCACGGTTGAATAACTGTTACTTCATTTACTGAAGATTCTGAGAAGATTGTGTTGTGCCAACCTTTCAACCGGGGAGTGCGTGTTATTTGAAATGTTGGCTTTCAGTTGGGCTGGAAATCCGACTATTCTCAGCAATCCCATCTACAAGGTGCGCGCTTGCAAATGATTCATTTTTAACACATACGGACAAATCTTATTTTAAAAAATATAACAGCTGTTACGCAATATATTTTATGCTCGTTTGTATTTGTTAATGTATTCTTGCAATCTATTGATCTTTCTTTATCTATCTATCTATCTATCTATCTATCTATCTATCTATCTATCTATCTATCTATCTAATCTTGTTGAATCTTTGCTTAATTATAATTTATGAAATCTGTACCTATGCCTGTCTGTAAAAAAGACAGGTAGTGAATAACCGAAAAGTTAAATCTTCATATCATGAAGATGCACTTTCGATATATTTTTTCATTTAAATGGAAGACAAAAAGTTGCATATTTCCTATAACCAACAATCTTCGGTGTTAAAGACCGGGTAGAAATCTTGGATCTTACGTATGATTTTCTAGTAGATAGACCGCCCTTGTTTTGAAGACAGGCTAAACACAATCTCTCTATCTCTAAGTAAATATGTATACATTTTTTAATCGGATTTAGCACGAGCAAGGCATTAAGGCTACTAGGACATACTAGGACGTATAATCTGTAACGATTGTGAAAGAATTAGAAAGCAGAAAAAGAATAAGGAGCGTGAGCAAGACAGCAGATAACGATTGACATTTCATTTACATTTTTGAAGATTTTAGTTAACTCGAAAGCATGGAGCTGGAAGTGAGTTCCACAAGCGAGAACTGCGAGAGAAGAAACTGTTAGCATAGAACTTACGGTTACATCTAACCAATTCAACTGTAAATTGACGAGACCTTTTTGCCATTCTAGTTCTGCGCTTAAATTAATAAAGTGTTGGTACCATAGCGGAAAATTTAAGGTAGAGGGTTACCTTTAAAATGGTTATGATGGACGAGATGTGTGATATGAAAGAAAGAGGTAGCAGGAAGCGAAGATTATGAGGATAAGGAGGATTGTCACTTGACTTAAAGAAGTTAGTAACTAAAGAAATAATAATAGTAATAATAAAATCAAATAATTAAATAGCAAATAATCGCAGTGTTAATGAACAATCTGGTTGACGCCGTGTACTGCGCTAATTTGAAATAGTTATTTATAGGCGTCGTCATGTTCGGAATACTTCTTGCTTATATTAAAGTCATTGAATTTCAAAAACGACGATGACTCCACTGCCACATGCTCTTTATTTTACGCGCAGAGGTTAAAATAATAATGTTGTGGGGAAGACCCTTGTACACAAGATGGACTCGTCCAAAGTATACTTATACTGACAGAGATAATACCTGCAGGTTGAGATACGTTGAGTTAGGGTGGAGATACGTTGAGTCAGGGTGAGAGATACGGAGACAGTACACAGGTGGTTCACAGAGAGTTATACGAGAGTCCAGCGAGAGAGATAATTACGGCTTCACTTACAGAGACTTGTACAATACATATACTTTCTACTAACCCGCATTCCTGGACTACTAATCTTCATTTCAAGTCTGTATTTTTACGTTTAATACACTTATTTTTCTATTTCAATTACTGGCGTTGTTTATTTATTTGTGCAGGATTCCATTCCCGGAATCCACAACAAATAATAATAAAATAAAAATAATAACAAAAAAAAAAAATCAGAGATGTTGATAATCCTGTTTCTGCTAAAAATTCACATTCGGTTGAAAATGATAAGCTCTATGAATATGTCGAGCAGTTTATGATCTATGGACGCTGTGAAATGCTCGATCGGAATTTTGCCTGCATGAAGAGAGGAAACTGTACAAGACCATCCCAAAAGAAATTCGTGACGGAACAACAACTGATGTCACTGAGCACCCAACTTACCTTCGGAAATGTGATGGTTTTAATGTAAAGGTTAGATGCTTCGAAGCAGATAACATATTTATTGTACCATTCATCAAATACTTGTTGAAAGTTCGTCAAGAACCATGATTTTCTCATGGTCGATTGCATGTAGCTCTTTCTAGAACATGCCAACTTGTAATGATTAAAATAATAAATAATACTTTTAAGGGTGAAAACGTGCCAAGTGTATAACAAAAAATATAGTTTTCAAAGATATTATTTTATAAGAATACTATAATTTCATGATTTTCTATACGCTTCTAACAATCTTTTTGAAACTAACCACTGATATGATGAATATATATTACAAAAAACTTATGAGCATCTACTTTAAAGTGATGGTTAAGAAGCACAACCTTTAGGCCAATTTGCAAAGTATAGTAGCTACAAACCTCACTGGGACTCCTGTACTGTAGCCATGTGCCAAACATACTCGAATCTGAGTATGCCTGTCTTCTAGGGTAGCTTACGGCCATATCACGTTAAAACACCAGTTCCCGTATGATTTCCGAAAGTAAGCAACGTCGAGTCTGGTCAGTACCTAGATGAATGACCGATTGGGAATATCAGGTGCTGTAAGCTTTGATGGGTGGGTAGTGTGGTGTAATGGATAATAGCTCGGGATTGTTAATCGGAGAGCCGAGTTCCAATTCTAGTTGGGTTCGTTATATTCACTTACTCGCAAATACTCTTGGAAAAGGTATGATTCCACTTCTCCCCGAGTTATGGTTGATTAGTAAGAATTGTATCACTAAATCATTATTATCTAAAACAAACTTCTTACAATCTAAAACTAATTTTAGCTTTAAATAACCTTCAAAGGGTTAACAAGCCGTAGAAAACCAATCATCTATATGCTAGGCTGGATAGCTAATCCCAGTCACAGTCACCTGCTCAGGCATATTTATGTTTGTTTATCACCTACAGAGACAATCTGTGGTTTATACAGAAACTATAATGAGCGGATTTTAGTTTCTGGGATAGAGCGCATAATATGGCGTGACCAATAGTTTGAACAAGGCCAGTTCATTCAAAGCCTCTGTCACGATGACTTGTGACTTCGTGTTAGCACAACTATCGCCGGCTTCCGAACAGTTTCGTCCACCCAATTTCACTCATGAGATTTGAGTCAACACCGTGGTGTAATTTTCAGGCATTTATCAATGGTTTTGTATACCGAGATCGTTTCCCCAGGTTGATATATTATTGTGTGTGCGTGACTGAGTAGATAGAACTTTAGCATTTCGATCATAAGAATTGGGTTCGAATCTCATTATGGTCGGTTAGTTGGGGGCAATGAATTCTTGATAATGTCAGCCTTGAGTATCCCAGCGAATAAGTTTAAGGAAATGAAAGTGTGAGTAATCAAGGTAGGAATTGGGTAAGAGTGGCAAACACACACACATGCGCACACAAGCAATATATTATAAAAAAAATCAACATAATCTTTATATATAATACGCCACATATATATTTACTTTTTTGAGTGTGTGTAACAATTGAGGGGCAGTGTGCAAAATAACGATGACTTACCTGATGCCGTGCAAACTTGGTTCCGTTGACGCATACTGATATCACTATCGGATAGGGTGCGTATATATAATGCGCCACATATATCTTCAAGAGTGCTTTGTTCATTTTTGGAAATTCATTTTAAACTTTAAAAATTATAATTAAAAAAGTGGGGAATAATTCTTGTAATAATTCATTAGTCATCGAAATAGTTTTTTTTTTATTCACACTACATCCTTCATTTATATTATTTATAATAGCAATTAAAAGCTTAGAAAATTAAATAATTAAATAGTTTTAATACAGTTTTCATGTTACGATTCGGAGCATATCTTGTGGAAATTGGTAATAGCTTGAAAAATAAATTTTAAAATATATCTGATGATACGTTGCTCTTAGTTGGACGAGAAATAAGCATACTCTGAAATTACAGATTGAATCTACGAAATGTCAAGGGTTATTCAGACATTCCAAAGTTTGCACAAAAATATTGTGCTTTGGGAACTTTTTCAGTAAACAAAATTTTGTTTGTAAATATGTAACATTTATGAGGTTAATATACAGATATATTTCCTTAGATGTTTATAAATTGTACACTGTTCAATTATTAACGTTAACAACAAACTATTTTAAATTACAAAATTGTACTTGGATAAGAAGACAAATTACTTACATTATAATTCATATTACTAATAATACATTCTTTCTTGTCATCAATTTTGACGGCACGCGTACACTAGCAATAATAATAAAGGGATTCCTGGAAGTCAATGCCTCAAAGAGATACAAAAAATTGTTCTCATAAGTACAGCCCACACTTTACGAAGGGCTTTATCTATGTAATTTTTTTTTTTGTCAGTGGAAAATGTCATGATGCCATTTCTAACCTTAGGTCCCTGTGCGGGACCCGGAAAGAAATGTGTAAACGCCAGAAATCAGGAAATAAAAAAAAAATTAATAATATAGGAGTCTATAGTAACGCGATGAGAAGGAAACTCTGAAACCAGATTGGAAATGGCGCAATTTAGATCTGACTAATGCGACAATGTACCATACGAATTTAAGCTTAGTAAATAGTATTTTGAGTAACTAGTTTAGCGCTAAAAGATAAATATCTTCACAGTTTAAGTGGAGATTTGAAGCAACAGAAATATGATTCTACAGAAAGGTGCTGAGAATATCATACTATGTAAGATCAGTCTTCCTCTATGGCAGTGAATTCTGAACAATTTACTCACAGGCGAAGAAAGTAACAGAAATGTGACTCTACCGAAGGATGCTGACGATATCACGAATTGAACATATGAGTAACGAAGAAGTTTTAAGGGAAATGGAAACCAAAAATAAAAAAGCACATACTTAGAATCAGTTAAAATTTCTAGGACACAAAATTATGAATGAAAGCTTAGAAAATTTAACAGTCACAGGAAAACTGAAGACAAGAGACAGAGGGAAGCAGCGAGGGACTTACCTCACGGGCTTGTGTAAATGGATGACAAAATAGGAGGTTGAGGAATAATAAAAATACAAATATTACTAAGAGCTACAAAGGATAGGACATTGTGGTGAGCCATGATTGCCCAAGTATTGAATGGACACTGTACATAGAAGAAGAAGAAGAAGAAGAAGAAGAAGAAGAAGAAGAAGAAGAAGAAGATTGATGTTGAGTAATTTTTATTAGACATAGTACAGCGAGTTATAGGGACACTAAATCAATGTGGAAGGTGTCGTGAAATTGTGAAAGATGCCTTCCAAAATCTAAACATTATATTAAGAAGGAAAATTTCATTAGTGGAGTGTTGCATTGCTATGTAATACTATTCCTTCTATAAGGTAATGAATTCTGGGCAAGAGTTGAAATGTGGTTCTACAGAAGGATGCTGAGAAGACCATGCACTGAATATATGGGTAGCGAAGAAATTTGAAGGATAAGGGAACAAAAGGGATGCATATACTTAGAATCAGAAATAAACAGTTAAAATTACTAGGACATATAATGAGGAAAGATGGCTTGGAGAATTTGACATTCACAGGACATATTGTGGGCAAGAGGGAAACAACGACTAACCTACATAACAAACTTGAATAACTAGATGGTAAAACAGGGAGTGATTGGGATGGTGAAAAGACAAACCTTACTAAAAGCTGCAAACTATAGGAAATTGTGGAGAGCCATAATTGTCCATATCCTGAAGCAACATGGCATATAGAAGAAGAATTATCTTCTTAGTCTAGTTTTCCTCTGATTAAATTCTCTTTAAATGTATGGTTACCAGCAAAAAGAACAGTCCAAGATGTGAACTACGAATTGGTGTTTGAATCCAAAAGCGCATTAAAATAGTGAAAGATGCCTTCCCAAAGCTAAGTAAAGTATTAAGAAACAGGAAAATCTTGTGAGAAACAAAGAAACGCATTCCGAACTGTTATATAATATTGGTCCTCCTATATGGCAGCGAATGCTGGACAGTCTCCTCAGAGATGAAGATACTCGAAGCAACAGAAATGTGGTTCTACAGAAGGATGCTGAGAAGACCATGGATCGAGCATGTGAGTAACAACAAAGTTTTAAGGAAAATAAAAACAAAAAACACTTAAAATCAGAAATAAACAGTTGAAATTTCTAGGACATATAATGAGGAAAGATGGCTTGGAGAATTTGACATTCACAGGACATATTGCGGCAAGAGGGAAACAGCGAATAACCTACATAACAAACTTGAATAACTAGATGGCAAAACAGGGACTGGGTGGTATGGTAAAAAGACAAACCTTACTAAGAACTATAAAGAATCGAAGTTGCGGAGAGCCATGATTGTCCACGTCTTGAAGCAACACAATGCATAGAAGAAAAAGTACGTAGCGAGTTCAGTCTTCGGTGGACGCTTTACAAGTTTAACTTTGCGCAATAGTCAACTATTTTTGGTTTTTCGGTGTCTAACAAAACTCGAAATTTAGTCAATTCTCTTTGCAGAGCAATTTCAAAGTTGTAGTGAGTTCAATCCCTACAACTGGCAGTACTCAAAGGAAGACAGCAGGTCACCTACCTGACAGGATTGCGTGAATGAGGAGTTGGGGCAGGGGGTCAGGTTTTAGCAACAAAAAAAAACTTTGCTAAGCGATAAGAGGTTGTGGAGATAGATAGATACGGCACATAGAAGAAAAGGCGATGCTTAGTAAATAGCTAAGTTATTTTTCTGAAATAAATTTTATAAGATAGTGACTTTGATCTTCATTAAGTAATCTAAAAATGTGGCCTTACCCAAAATCAAAGCTATTCTTCTGAAATAACGCTTTGAACTCCTACCTGGAGCGATAGTTAGAAATATCTTTCTGAAGATCAGTTTCTTAGTGCAGTGGTGATTTTCTAAGTGTGGCACAAGGCCGAAATTACTACTCAGTTGTAATTGTTCTAGCGAGACAAGCTTCCTAACCATTACACCACGTCGAGGTGTCGCAGTTCTTTAGTGTAGTGGATCAGTTCACGTAGATGTCTCATTACCTTGGCTTTATGCTATACGAAAATATACTTATTATATAATTCGATGAACGGCTGCCGTAACACAATATGTAGCATACGCTTTCTTCAGATCACTTCTCACGTGTGCAACTACGTTTACCTTATGCCATATAAACTTACGCCTAATATATAACTATGAGTTTCTACAGTAGTGTGATAGATAGTATCCGCTATCTTCAGGTCAATTCTCTAGTGTGTTGGGTTCAGTCTTCAGTCGTATTGTTCCCAATTAATGCAAATGAAAGCAGCAATTTACAAAAAACAATCCAGAAGTAGTTCAGAGCAAAGTGTAATTGTCCATCAAGATAACATGCAATGACAGAATTCTTTTGTGATCATGCAAAAAAAAGTTTCATCTTCGTTTGAAAGGTTTTACCTATATGCCATAATTATCAAATATTGCAGCGTTGAAGTACCATTTGGTATGATCTTTACCAAATTCTCTTTAAAGGAAAAGAAAAAAATTCCCCAGACAACAATACCTTGGCATCTACAGCTTTTCTTTGGTTAAAAAGATCAAAAGTTATGAGAGGATGAAATTTCAAAGTTGACCGAATATATAGCAGTAAATATGTTTTACCAATGAATATAGCATACCTTATATTTTTATCACATGCAGTGTCCTTGAGTCATACAGACTTGTGCTTAGTAAATTATACTTTTATCCCATTGTATACATCCCGATGAACAATATATAATAAATCTAGTGATTTCGTTACGCACTGGGTGCCCTATTACTGTAACCTTGTGCAGGACTAATCAAAGGTTAGTAATAACTAATAAGTACAATAACGAGAAGAACAAATCCAGGAATAAAAAAACACACATACACAAGAAAACAGTTATAAAAATAGAAATAAAAATGTACATCTACCGTAATGCACAGCTCATTGAATATTTACGGTCCATATTATATATCTCCATTTTGTTTTTATGTAAATAAATGTGCGTTCTTTTTAGGTACTTGACGAATCGTAAAATCTTAGCCGTGTTTTCTCATATTGCCAACACCCGGATATTGTGGCCATTTGAAAAACACATTTAGGATACATCAGTATAAAAAAAAACGAACATGTTACTCTGATTACTTTTCATTAAAAATATAAATCTCACCAAAAAACTTCCTGTATAATAAAGCAGTGAACTGAAAGATACGAAATCTTCATGCAGTCTTCATTCCAAAATAACGCGATTTTGAGTAACTGTTCTCGTAAACATACGAAATCACACCCTGAATAGAGTGTACACATGTTCATGCAAGGTTGTGTGAGAGGGAAACTATTGTTGTGATTGCGTATGCGTATTATCCAATGTGATGTGCGATTAATGTAGTAGCTATCTGCGCAGAAAGTGGAATAGGCGAACCGAGTTCAAATCTGTGGTTAGTTTGTTGAATTCACTTTCGCACAAATACCTTTGAGAAAGGCATGAATCAGTCTCTTACTTACCAGGTATGGTTTAAATTGCAGAGTAGACTGGACACCCCAGCCTTGAGTGAAAACTATTTTAAAACACAGAAATTCTAAATTCTGGATAATGAAACGGGAAACCACTCTACAATCTTCGCCAAGAATACATGCCAATTCACAGATAATATAGAACAAAAAATAAATCGAGAATCATGATTTACTGAAGGGACTTGGCATTAAAAGTATTGTATGATGTCATGTTTTGTTTTTGGTGTTTCTATACTTACACTTTGTAACCAGTAAAAATATTTGATTGAATGACTTTATTCCATTGCGTTCCGGGGGTTTATTGTTGTCACTTTTTTTAGGCTTCTTTCCTGAGTCAGCAATCCTATCCTCGTATGGGACTTACGGTCATATCTCTTCTGTTGTTGACGTTTTTCTCTCTTCAGTCATCATTTGTGTCTTGCCATATGGGAATTCTGTTTTCAGCTTCCTTTTCTTCGTGTTCTGGGCTTTGTTTTTCTAAATATTTGTCTTTATTTTGTCTTTGTAACTCATCAACGCTCTTCTGTGGAAAGACCAAATAAAAACATAAAAACGGAACAGAACAAAAACCAGGTAAAGGAAGATAAAACATAACAATTCTTCTTCGTCCAAAACATGGACGATCATAGCACGCTACAACTTCCAGTATTTTGTTGCTCTAAGTAACCTCGAATCCTTTAAAATTTCTATTTGCCATTGTTCTGAATCCAACAAAATTCATTAAGTAGGTTACTCGATGAGTATTAAATTCTACAGGCCTTCTTTCTTCATTATTTATCCTATAAATTTCAGATATTTTTGATGATTGTAAATATCAGTTTCCTTGGAGTTCCTATTTTCCTTAAAACTTTCTCATTGAACACATGTTCACTCCATGGTATTCTCAACATTTGTCGACAGAACCACATTTCTGTTGCTTCGTCTCTTCTTCATCTAGAAAGAGATTGTTATCTTTATATAGGAGATTATATATTACATAGCAGTTCAGCACTTTCCTATCTTAATACTTTGCTTACTTTCAACAAGACCTCTTTCATTATTCTTATGCCCCTTCGGATTTATGCGCTGATTTTATTTGGTCTTTGTATGCTATCATCGCTCTGACGTAGAAAAGGGGGAACATATCACAAAACTCAGAAACGAATGATGGAACATAACTATCTTTCTTTTTTCTATGCACCGTGTCCCTTCAGCACGTGGACGATCCACATCTACCTGTCCTTTGTCGCTCTGAATAAGATGTGTGCCCTTATCATTCCTAACAGTCCCTGCTCTACCATCAATTTACATAATCTCCTTCAATATACCCTGTGAGTGTTACATTTACCAAGCTTGCCTTCCTCATTATGTTGTCCAGAAATTTCAACTGTTTCTTTCTGGGTGTAAGTATAGGGTGACCCCCCCCAAAAAAAAACGGGAACTTTTTAACAATCCAATAAAACCAAGAGTGATGGAAGAAAAATATTTAATTCATAGTAATTGAAACCTTAAAACATGCCATTTAAGAAACAATGATTGAATTTTCATTTTTTTAAAATTACGTCCTGTAGATGGCGTCCTCCTGTACGAATGCATTCTTGAAATCTGCTGTTGAGATTCCTCATTGACTGCTGCAACATCTCAGCTGGGATACTGTGAATTTCATTCTCGTTACTAAAATGGCGAAATGTTTACTTGCTCAACGTCACTGTCTCGCAGTGTTGCCACTTGCTCATGTCTGGCAATACGCACTTCAAAAATTCCCGTTTTTTTGGATCACCCTGTATAAGTGTCCTTTTTCCTTCCAATTTCCTTAGAACTTCTTTATTAGTCTCATTTACACTTGGGTTCGTTATATTCACTTACACGCAAATATCTCTGGGAAAAGTATGAATTCAACCCCCTCCCTGAGTCATGAGCTAATTAGTAAGAATTGTATCATTAAATTATTATGATCTCTCCAAAAATCATATAATCTAAAAATATTTTCTAGCTTTAAAAACCTGCAATGGTTTGATAAGTCGTAGTAAACGAAATCGTCAATGTAATGTCGCTACTCTCTCTCTCTCTCCTCTGACGCCAACGCTAACAGTACAATGGAAAGAAAGAACTGACTTTTACCAAACCATGGTAATATCATTTGTTAATCACCGTTTAGTCCTTTAGTCTTTTTCTAGTGACGATAAACGGTTACAGTGTCAATAAGTTTTCGTGCATTAAATATCTCCTGGGTCTCAGGTTCACTCCAGATCTCAAGTGCAACTCATAACAAGAAAGGTCTACAGATTTTTCTCAAAAAATAACACTTTGTGGAACAGACTACTTCGTAGCTACCTCCTGAACAGTACAAACTTAGCCTCCTCAAGTCAAGGGTCAGTCGTTGTTTATCCTTCTTATTCTCATAATCTTCACTTCCTACCATTTCCTCTTTCATTCATTCATATAACACATCTCATTTACTAACTCCCTATCTTAAGTGGTTCTGCGACCTTCTATTGGATGAATTCTAGCATAAAATTGGAACTGATTTTGAAAAGAAATTCGCAAAATAGACTGGTCTAGAGGATGTGTCTAATTTGTGATAGAGAGTTAAAAAAAAGAGGAAAAAGAGTTTATAAGAAAAATGTGGGTACTGCAAAATCTGTAATATATGACGATATAGTGACAAACATGAATTACAGTGATCTTGTTAAATGGCCCTACCTTTGCAGATACGTTTTCTGATGATTTATCATGAACCAAAGCAAGTATCACATTCGAAAAGACTCAAAAAGAAGGGTTTCCTTTCTAGAGAGTTTTCTAGTAGAGAGTACAATAAGAAGCTAGCAAATGAGGAAGTGCTCCATATTCTATGTCAAAGATGTTGGCTCTTGTACAGTAAGTTGCCCATTAAAAAAAACTCGTGTCACCTCTACAAAAAACATTTTCCAAAAATTGTAAAAACATTGGGGACATTCCTTCCACACAAAATAAGAATGATGAGCAATTGCAAAACTTGTATATATATATATATATCAAACTTATCTATCTTTAAACTATCAAACTTACCATGAAATTGAACTAAGTTTGTAGAATATCAAATCCTTTTTCTACAATGCTGAAAGAATATTGGCGTTGAACCAATGATAAAGAAACAATGATTCATCATCTAAGAAAAATATCCTAAATGAGCTTGTCTAGCTTCTAGCCATAATTCTAATCGATGCAAACTCAGCCAAATACTATCCAGCTTTGCTTGGCTATACACCTGGTGTTAGTTATATATATATTGATAGGTCAAATTGATTGATTTATTGTCTACATCTGATGAACCCATTGCAGGTTATTTAAAGCCAGAAAATATTTTTAGATTGTGAGAGTTTTTATATTTTTTTATTTTAGATAATAATGATTTAATGATACAATTCTTATTAATTAACCCATAACTGGGAGAGGAGAATTGGTTTCATATATTTCCCAAGGTTATTTGCGCGTAAGTAAATATAACGAACCCATTGGGGATTGGAACTCGGCTCTCCGATTAACAATTCTGCGCCATTATCCATTACACCACCTGCACATTCAAGCTTACAGCAACTGGTATTACCAAACGGTCACTTACCTAGGTACTGATCTGGATCGACGTCGTTTAACTTTGGTGATCGTGTTTTACTTTATCCTGCAGCAGTGCTGGTTCACTTCTATTCCCCACTGATGACGAAAATGTTTACAATTTTTGGTGAGTAAGTTTCACATAATGACAATAGGACCGTTGTCTGATCCTAGTGCAAGGGCCTGGAGTAATCTTTTGGAATATGTGGGTGAAGATTTGATATTTGGAAAGTTGAGAAGGACGCAAATTTATCAACCCAATGAAAGTCACGTTTCTAAATATCATGCAGTAACCACCTTCTGCTAACTGTACTCGATCAAAAAAAAGAGTCAGCCTGTTGATTCGTACCAGATGTATTCCCACTGTCGTATAGACTACACCAAGCTTTGTTTCAGATAACTGAATGTTTGTTTCTGGATGAGCCTTCATAATTACTGGTTTCTTCGTTGTCGATTGATGGCTTGCAGCCACAACCAGGTTCGTCTTGGGGATTCAGATCACCAGAGGCAATTTTTTGAAACCAATGATGCAGGTTCTGAATTTGATTCCAGAACCCAGCCACTTTGATATTGGTGGTAACTTTAGCAAATCGTTCGCCGTTTGAAATTATCGTGTATAATGACACAAAAAGCGCTTGTATTGATCGTTACTTTGAAACCCAATAAAACAAATAAATGTTGTCCCAAAATTCATGCAACATCTGAAAGACGAGACGCAGTTTTAAAATATTATATAGATGTACAAAATAATAAGAGGGAACAACGCATATTATATAAAACGGTTTCAGTAATTCAAGGCAAAAAAGATTTAAGGATAGTTCTTATGCTTTTAGTGCTAGTAGCAAATGGTGAGAGTAGTTTTTAAAAATTCAAACTGTTTAAAACTTATATACGTTCTTACATATTGGGAAAAACTAGTTGGCTTGGTAATTATATCGTTCGATTGAATATGCCCAGGTATCAGTTTTTGATTTGGTTAAATTAATTGAAAAATTGCAAAAGAAAAGGCATGCACAATAATTTTTTGATGTATTTGAAATTCTAACTTTTATGAGAAGCTTTTATTTTTATTCATTTTTTGTTAATTTCTCTTTGACTCTAAGCAAAATTGGTTTCTAAAAGTAAACATAAATGGCGTGTATAGTTAGAAGTATATAGATTTAAAAGTACTAATGTTGTATGCATATTGTATAATCACTTAACATAATGCGGTATGCATTATGCTAAGTCACCTTTAGTTCGAAATGATTTTCGTTCTAAAGGTTTTAATTTTTTCCCCATCATTTTAAAATAAATCTAACGGCTTCATATTTTATCTTTTTGTTTCTACAGAAGACCTATTCTTAAAAAATAAAAGTGGACATTTTTTGCAAGGTGGGGGGGGGGGATAATTTATAATTCATCATAATAATTATTTTTAAAAAGTGACGTGGATAAACTGAAGCTTACGATATATCGGTAGAGACGAAAATGATTTTGTTGTGGTGTTTGTAAAAAGAAAAGGTTGTCGTATCCATAAACAAATACATAAATAAATAAATTAATTATACTGTCCACAAAGAATAAATAAAAAATAATTATAGTGTCAAAAATAATTATAATAAAATACTTATAAAAATTATAACTGTCATCAGTCTACCCTTTCTAAACCATAAGAATCACCCCCAATTTTCTCCACTACACACACAAAGATTTAAGGATAGTTCTTATTCTTTTAGTGCTAGTAGCAAATGGTGAGAGTAGTTTTTAAAAATTCAAACTGTTTAAAAGTTATATACGTTCTTACATATTGGGAAAAACTAGTTGGCTTGGTAATTATATATTATAACATGCTCGCTATCGAACAAGCAGTCAACACGTGCGTCAACGAAAATTTCGGGTCCTATTCCATTATCAGGCCATAATAGTAACATTTATCTCTTATCACTCGACAAAAACTCCATGTAAGAAAGCCACAGACACTTATTTTCCAAATAAATTATCTGGACTCTCATTACCCATATTAATACAAAAATATACGGCATACACTTTACTTATTCTTTATCTTATTCTGTCGGATTCCAATTCATATTTCATCTAGATTTGACCCCCAAACTCACAAGTTTACTCAGTATTACAGTCTCTCATGTTCCCAACACCACATAACAACCAGATAATAAACACTACTCATCTTGTTGTGCCTTGCTGTTTCTCATTTTTACGAATATTTTTGTATATATAAATGTAACGCTTTATAATTATTTACTCAGAATTATAACTTCCCTACAAGGTATAACAAAATAACACAAGAAATGTTGGGGGGGGGGGGTCACTTAATTTATGGCGGTGGAAGCTTAGGCTAAAGTACTGAATAATTCTAACGACACAGTCACCCGAAGATACTCCTTTTCTTCATCTATTTGTTTTGCTAGTTGCAATGTTACCTCAGGTTAGCTTTACTGACGTTCTACAAGGTATGTCAATTTGTTTTTTTGCATTTAATAGACTATACAGGTTATCCGCTCTCCCAGAAACCATAAAATTAAAGTTAAATCAACATAGTTACAGCATAACCCACAGGTTGGCTCGTTGTGTTTTGAACAAACACAATGTGCCTGTGCAGGCGTCTGCAATATGGAGTATCGGGACACACTAGCAGATATAATCGAAAACGAACAGCCATTTAGCCTATTATTATTAGATATTTTCTGATTTTACTCTGGCTAACCATATTAACTGAATTTCAGGACGTCGATCTTTTTTTCAAGACTGCTTCAAGTGAGAAACACGGATCTGTATAACGACTGATATAGTTATATATTTCCTGTTGATGCTAAAGGTCGGTGTTCGAGCTAGTTCTAAAGCAAGAATTTTGAAAGCTGTTTTTCTTCACTTGACGAAACACAATCTTCCGACCACTCTAGTCTTGTGTCATTCGAAGATTAATAAATATCTACTCAAATTGGGAATTGTCATAAAATGTAATTAGGAGTTCATGAACAGCTTCTGATACTTTTTAACAATATAATGGATACTATTATTACTATTGACACTACTGTACATAAAAGTCATTCAATTAAGCAAAGGCTGTTAACCATAAAATATTCGTGATCATTTTTCTACTACTAATAATAATAACAATATAAACTTAAAAAGACAGCACAACCGGTCTGATAGCCCAGTCATTGCCATCTACCAACAACACATTAGAAGCGACAAAGAAGGGAAAATACATACTTAAAAATACAAACGTCTCTTCATTGTTCTGTAAATCAATTAATTATACATTAGTAAGAAGGACACTCGAAACAAATTCAATTAGAAAATAAAATTTCAGTTAACAGCAGATATCAATGCTAAAAGTTTTTGGATATATTTTTATGACATTAATAATATAAAATGATATTCAATTTTGACAAACAACTTCTTTGTGGATACATTTTATACTAGCAATAAATATTTATATAAAAAAAGATTATCAACACTATATATTTGTAGTGAAATTACCACCAATACCTATTTTTCGTAGCATGACCAACAATACATTTGCGTTCAAAATATTTAGATTTGGGCATTAAATAACCTGTTGCAGTGGGGCCGAAAGGCGTGTGTGCCAATCGACCATAGAACTATAAAAGTGGACACAAAGGCAAGCTGTGGGTCGACGAAGGCTGCAGGAGTGAGCTGGAAGCTGCGGGAGGTTAGCAGTAGCAGAGAGTGAAGCGAGTATCGTGTTAGAATGACTTTGGAAGTTAGCCCTAAAAAGGGCTGTTTGAAGAACTGCTGCTACTGGGTCCCGCCGGCTGCTGGGCTTGGTCGACTTTACTTGGCGCGTCAAAGTCGCGATGTAGAAAGGCTCCTGGCTCCCTAGCCGTCTCTCGGTGGCTGTGAAATCGCTGGTATTTATGGAAACAGTCCGTACAACAGCAGCGGTCCCGCTAAACCAATAAGTGACTATAATTAATTTCAGGCCGTATTAATTACAGTCAAAAGTGTATTCGGTGTTTGTTGACTGTATTTAAATTAATTTCGGTACGAAATTAAAAGTCTTTTGTTTTGGTTTCGTGGCGAAAATTAAGTTTTTGTGTTTTTTTCTTTTGGTTTGAAAATAGGTCATTGCTATTTTAGCGCACGTGGGTCGTGACCGTTCTCTGCCGAAGGCGTATACGGGATTGTTTACAAAAAGTGGGAGTGGTGATCGGGCACACCGCGACAAACCCATAGATATACTGCTCAATAAAATCAACCGAACAAATTAAATGAAGAAAGTAAAGTGTTAATTATCATATTTCGTTTGTATTAATTAAATCTTAATTTCAGTTATCATATTTACACCATTAAAAATTTCTTATTAATACTACACAGAAGGAAAGAAAAACCTTGATCAAGTGTTACGTGAACTTGAAATTCTAGTCATTAAATTCTGTTTTTAAAGGTTGATATAAAATAGGTGTCTTCACTAATTCACCGATAAACAACATAGCATTGTGGTGTGCTGCTCAGATTTGTTTTAAAATTGTTAAAATTGTTAATTGTTGCGTTTTTAGTGAGAGCACATACATTTAAATTTGCAAAAACACAAGGAAAGAAGAACAAGAGATCAAATTGCATTAAACAATAAAATCTATATTGAAAATCAACGAGTACAACAATTGTGTTTATGTATTAATATTTCGGGAGAGAAAAGTAGCTTCCCTTGTACTGATATCTGATACAAGATAGGAATAATGTACTTAAGAATTTTCTTGTTGAAATGTTCAGCGTTCAGTGAACAAATAAAATTTGAATTCAAGAATGAAAAGTTTGTACAAAAAGGATAATAGAATTTGGTTTGTGACTTGGCTTGTGACAGACAGTTAACAGTGTAGTGTAATGGTAGTTCTGTGTCTGTGTGTACGTGAGTAGAAGAATGTAGATACGCCTGCGTTGCTGAGTTCTGCTGATTTATTGTTCTACTACTTTATTTCTGGAGTACGAACTGTTTAAATACTTTTTGGGTAGGCTCCAGAGAGAAGCGGAATATTTAAAATATACGATTGGATAAAAATTGACCAATCACTGATTTTTTTACAAAACCAAGTTAGACAAAGTCATGGCAGAAAATTTTGTGTGGATACTGCGATAGGTAAATTGTCCTGTTGTAAACAGTACTTATTTTCTAGCCAATTATAACTGAGTATTTTGTGGGCGTGGTAAATCGGAGTAGTCACTACAGCATGATGAAAAAAGACCCCAAACTTAATAAAAAAAAACAGTTTTATCATCAAAATGTTTATATCATTATTAAGAAGAAAGACCAAAGTATTTTTTAATTATTTTAAAAACTTTTTTCATCCTTTCTAGCACGTTCGGGATTTTGGTTAAAAATATTGTTTTTTTTTGTTTTGTTTTTTTTTTTACGCCAGTGGTCACGTAATATTTACCATTAGATTTTTTAGCGCCATTTTTCAGTTGAAAAACACATTAATTTGGAAATTCTTACAAAAAATCAAATAATTGTCAGCTTTTAATGAAACTTTCAGAACTTATTCACAAATAAATTATTTTAGAAATTATTGTTTTTTTAGTAAGTCATGGTAAACATATTTTTTACATCTGTTACCCACTTCCCCACCTTATTTTATGAAAACTCGAAAATTGGACGTTGTGCCCTTTAGTAATTATATCAGTTAAAAGCAAAAGATTTTGAAGAATATAAATCATCGACTTCTTTGGGTTTTTTGGGTTTTTTTTTTTGTAAATCGAAACGCGTAGCTAACCAAAATTCAGCTCTGAATTGTAAAATACAAAACCCAATAAAAATAAAACATTATTTAATTAGAGAAGCTTTTAAATGGTTTTTATGAATAATATATGTTAAGGACACTATTGCCCGAAGTCAAAATATTTTCCCGATGAAAAATGAATTTTTACAAGAATTGTTTTCTCTTTTTTCACTTTTAAATTCAAAATGTGATAAAGTTGTTAAATATTTTAAAATTAGGTTTGTCTTTTTGGAAATGCTCTTATTAAAAATATCTGTTTTTACAGATCATAAATTTGAAAGCTTAATCGATACAAAAATATTTAAAAAATATTTTTAATATGCAAAAAAAAAAAATGTATTAAATATGTTTTCTCCAAAACTATGGATGCACTTTGATGTGGTGTACATGTTTAACAGGCTTCTCTCGCTAGATCAATTATAACTGAATAGTGAGTTCGATGCTCACTGGGTGCTCCGTACTTTCGGCCTTGAGCTACATCTAAGCTACGCTTGTATGTGTGTTTACTATTAAGTCAATGGTAACAAAAAAGAACAAATACTTATAATCAGAAAGGATGGCTTGGGAAACTTAACCCACAAAAAAGGCATATTGAGGGCAAGAGAAACAGGGGAAGGCAGCGAGTCACTAACCTGACGAGCTTGTGTGAATGGATGGCGGGACGGAAGACGGGAGCCTTAGCAAAAAAAAAAAAAAGACTGCTAAGAGCTATAAGGCATAGGAAGTTGTGGAGAGCTATGAACGCCTATCTCTAGAAGGGATACGACACGTAGAAAAAGAAGCCAGTCCACCCGGAGCCGACAATAACTTTTGTCCCATAAGAATCTCCCCGAAAAGACCAAGTGACCACGACGACTGAAGAATACCAAATTGTCAAAGTGACACTTCTTTTACCCTTTATGATAAGCCGGCGGCGAAACATCAAACGACCCGCTAACGACAACAGCAGCTGCAAACTGAGTTAGAATATCTATGTCATTGTGTGAATCTTTTTTTTTTAAATCAAACTTTCCGACGAATTCTCTTCTCACGAACTGTAAATAAAAATATTTTTAATATTACAAACACTTCCTCTTCCTCAATGTGAAGTGTCCTTTCGGGACGTTGGAGTTCATGGCTCTCCACAATTTCCTGTCCTTTGTAGTTCTTAATAAATGTTGTGCTTTTGTTGTCTCTCCTTAAACTTGTTCCGCCATCCATTTACTCACTCTCGCTAGGTAGGTTAAGCGTTGTTATCCTCTGTCCCTCTTGCCGTCAGTCTGTCTTGTGAATATCAAACTTTCCAAGCCCCCTTTCCTCATTATGTGCCCTATAAATTTAAAAAGTCTCTTCCTAATGTAAAGTATAAGTGACATTTTTGTTTCCATTTTCTCTAAAATTTCGTCGTTGGTCACACGGTATTCTCAGCATCCATCTGTAGAACCACATTTCTGTTGCTTCAAGTCTCTTCTTCATCTGTGAGGAGATTGTCCAGTATTCACTGCCATATAGGAGAACTGATATTACATATTTGAGTGCTTTCTACTTTGTTTTAAACGAAATTTTTCACTGTTTCTTAATACTGTGCTTAGCTTTTGGAAGGCATTTTTCCCTATCCCAATGCACACTCGGATTTCAGTGTTCCTTTTGCTAACAACCGTATATTCTGTCTTCTTGCAATTGATAGTTTGTTCTTCTCTTCTCGATTCCTTCACTATCTTCTGTAGAAGTTTTTATAGTAGTTTCCTTTCTGTGTCTGCTATCAATACCGTGTCATCTGCATATCTTATTTTGTTAAGATTGTAGCTGCTAATAATAAACTGGTAGGACTTCTAATATCACCTAACTTGTGTACTAGCTCATTAGAGTCGTAGGGATATCACATGTACTGCAGTCTCAGTAGAAGTAGTGTTTCCTAGGCAACATATCCTGACGAAACTCAACTCTCTCCAAACTGGTTTGAATTCAGAATTTTCTGTCTCCTAGAAAGATCTCGACCCAAGGCTATAGAATCCAGCCTGTCGTGTTTGTAGCGGACACCTCTGGAGTGGAGCGGGGATATAATATGGCCTGTGCGCCCCCAAAAGGATAGTCACAGGACACCCACTAACGTTTATAAATTAAAGATGTGAAATCTGACAGGTGAAATAAAAATGGACAACAGAACGAGGATATTTAAAAAAAAATATGCAATAATGTATTTACATCACATCTATGTGTTTGGATTAAAGAAACATGAGCAAACAATGGATCACGTAATGGCGGCAGAAGTAAGTAAATGAAGGGATACTGACCGGCTAGAAGAACTAAGTTATAACTGTGACTAAATTTTAAAAGTAGAGTACATGTAAGTTCAGTTAGCATGTTCGCCCACAGTCGAAATATTCAGTTCACATGTCCGGCGAAAGTGTTGAAAAGTCTAATGATGGACCTTCCGTAGTATTTTAACCGAAGTGTACGGAGTAGGTTATTTACCCAGAATGCTCATTTTGGTTGTCATACCCACAAATCTTAGGCAGTTGTTCTCTCCAGTCTTCTCCAGGGATTTGTTTACGTAATCGGTCATATTATTGGAATTTGTAACCAAACCCTTTACAGATTGTATAGATTGTTCTCCTTCTATTATCTTTGCTTAGGGGACGTTTCAGATCAGTTATTCACCTTTGTTTTGCCTGTCCACGTCTTTCACTGAACAAGACTACTTGACTTTTCAGCTCAGTGAAAGAAACGAGTAAGCTACATATTCGATTAGTACAAAGACGGGATTTTTAAAAACACCAGAGTGTGCAACGTGGTACGTATAACAAACAAAACGTGCATTCACGTTCTAATATAAAGCATATAATTAGCAATTTTTATTCTTCAAGATGATGTACACATGCAAAATAGGATATAAACATTCCCCAAACTAAGCCTCGTATAATATACGATGTACATTTTTTAGACATTTTTAGGATAGACATTTATTAATTTAAAAGTACAAAAATCTAATCTCCTTTAAATTAGAATTCTCTAACTTCAGTGTACTTGCAGTAGCGCACCAGCAACTTCGTGGCGGCTTGAATGAATTGAATATTGCTATCACATCTGGTCCGGTGATTCTGTTAAATATCTCGAGATTCTTGACAAAGTCCATAGAAGAATCCATAAAATCATCGGTCTTGATCTGATTTCCAGACTTCAGTCACTTTCCCACAACCGTTTACCGGTTTCGTTTCCATAAATATTTCCATGGCTACTGTTCTAATGAACTTGATTCTTTGGTACCACGACCTCTTGAATTTAAGCGTAGTAGTAAATTGGCAACTAGGTTTCATCATTTTATTGTAGCTACATATAACCTTAAGTTCTATTCTAACATTTTTTTCTCTTGCACTTCTATCTTGTGGAGATTTCTCCTGGTTCATTAAGAATATAAATTAAGAAATAAACCTCTTTGTGTATTTTTCCGTTGTGTCTTTTCGCGCCATTTCTAAGCGTCTTTTTGTGTGTCGTCAATTAAAAACGTAATAGCGCGTTCTGTGTTTCTTTTTTTTTTTAATTGATAGTTTATGTGAAGCCAAAGTAAATGATAATCATAAATAGTTGTGTTGTTCTTGTTATAAAGCTTTTCGTCTTGTTAAACACAAAGTGAGCCTGCAAATAGTATGATTAGAGAAAATACTATTAATAAACGTTATTAGCATTTAATGTGCCCAGAAATGAAAGTAATAAAAGCCAAATTGCGGAAAACCGCATCTAACTGCACAAGATCATCTCAAATAAACATAGAGTTATAAAAACACGGAAGTTGTGTATGCTTGCTGCACGAAAGCAAAAGTTTTTACAATTAGAGTTTCTTTTATTTCAATTATTTCCTTTCTTTGCTTTTATGCAAATATCTTGAGGTGAGTACGAGGGATAAATACAATTGTTATGTTTTAGTACACGGGCAATGTGTAACACTCGCAGCAGAAGTCCAAAGAAGAATTCTGGCAACAGAGATGAAATACTACAGGATGATCTCAGCGATCTCATAAAATGAACACGTGACAAAGGAAGAGGCTGACAAGGAGATTCATAGAGCAAGTGTGTCTTAGATGATCCCTTAATGAAGAGGTTCGCTTGTCAGTTCAACCATCTTTCTACTTTACATAAATTATCTGCCTAAGAGTATACACCGTTCATTTATGAATAATGCTGATGATACAGCAGTATATGGGTGCACCTCCAAAACTCTAGCTAGGTAGCCAGGGCGTACCAGCTAATCTCTCCTTTGACCTAGCTCTAACAGCTCAATGGTGGTGGGGGACCTTCTGATAACATTCAATGCCTCGAAATCCAATCTGGTTCCATCATCACCAAGCGGGCCCAGAACTTTCCCCGATCACGATGAACGAGCGCCTATTGGGCCTTAAACACAACCCAGATCTCAAGTAGAGCTCGTACATACGGTCCATTGCTAAAGATGCTGGAAAAAGGGTCGGTTCCCTGTACCGCTCCAGTAAGTACCTGACTCCTCCTGCTGTCTTCTACCTTTACAAGAAATGGAGTACTGCTGCCATATATGGACAGGAGCTGCCAAGTTTTCAGTTTCCAGTCTCGATAGAGTCCAAAAAGCGTCTCCGCGTCCTTGTGGGTGACAAATTATTTTCCAACCTACAACATCTTTCCTCACAGACGAACATTGAACAAATGTATCTTAAGATGATTTCCTCACAATTGTAAAAAAAATGATACGGCCATTTTACAAGGAACAGTTTCAGAAACATGCAGACGAGGAAGACATACATAGACTATACAAGAATAAACAGGCACAAACCTAGCAGAGTCTCAGAGAACGGTGGATAATAGGAAGGTATGAGGAAGAGTGGTTCCCATGTATTCACTGGTGATATAACGACATTAAATGAAGTCAAGGTCAGAAGACACGTTACGGAATAGTATAACCAAATAAGCGAGCGAGCGCTGATCTTGACTTGGTCAGGGAACATATACACGCATATATAGAAGCGATCAGTGTTGACATTCACCTTAGTATTCGTGTTCATTTCCTTCTCTGTGTTGGGATGAAGTCGTAAGTAGTCAAACGAATTTTAAAATATGACATTTTGCCGACGATTCAACGTCTAAAAAGAGTAAAGGATGCTGTCAAGAATAAAACAGTTGTGTCTTTTACACAGTTATTATTACTCCTGCAAACTAGGGCATTAATGTTTCGCCGGCGTTGCCCCCTATTTGATACAGGAATAAAAATACGTGACAATTTTATTGCAAATTATAGTCTAGTTATAGTTTATATAACAGTTGTTGTCTTGAAAGATTTTTAATGAACGTGTGTTCGTCTTGTCTTGTCGAATTTGGGGTCTGCCATCGTCCGTCAATCGCCGAAATAGCTTATAGGCTATGAAGTGTTTGGAGCACGTGATCTCTTTGAGACTTACGGGCGGAGCATTTGCAGTTTACCAACAACTGGACGGCAAAGCAAAATCTGACATTGACTAGATAAATACTGCTTTAGTTACAGAAGTTTTTGCTGATACATGTTCTAGGTTATATTCACAAAGGTATAATTTCCACTATGTACAACTCGAAAACAAATTAAGGTATTATTTCTACATAGTATCACTCACAAAAAGGTATAATTTTTAGCAGATATCACTCACAAAAATGTAGGTATAATTTCTAATAGGTACCACTCAGAAAAAATCAAAGTATAATTTCTAGTAGGTACCACTTACAAAAAATCATGGTAAAATTTCTAGTAGGTACCATTAAAAAAAACACAAGGTATAATTTCTAGTAGGTACCACTCACAAAACAATCAAGGTATAATTTCTAATAGGTACCACTCACAAAAATTAAGTATAATCTCTAGTAGGTACCATTCACAAAAGAAATGATGGTATAATTCTAGTAGGTACCACTCACAAAAAATCACGGTATAATTTCTAGTAGATACCACTTACAAAAAAAACAAGGTATAATTTCTAGCAGGGACTATTCGCAAAAAATAAGGTATAATTTGTAGTAGTTACCATTCACAAAAAACGGTATAATTACCAGTATGTACCTCTGATAAAAATCATTTTATAATTTCTAGTGGTTACTACTGATAAAAAACCAACGTATAATTTCTAGTTGGTACTACTCACAAAAAATCAAGGTAAAATTTTTAGTAGACATCACTCACAAAAAATGAAGGTATAATTTATAGTAGTTAATACTCACGAAAAAAAGGTATAATATCCTTTTGCGTTTCATTTGGCTTCATGTGGCCCTCCTAATATTGTAACAAGTCAATCCGTCTACTTTGCTATATCATATTTGAAAAGTACTATTAAATAAGCAGTTGCTGATCTACAAGGTAACCAAAAAAGTTCTGTCCGTTTTTAAAGGAAAAAAAGAAAACGCTTCGCAGTATGTGTAACTTATATTTAGTCTTCGAAGTAATCGCTGTCGGAATCCAGCACCTTCTGCCAACGTGTCTCCAGCTGTTCAACGCCCTTGCGGTAGAACTCGGGGGGTTTTGACGCAAAGAAGTCCGTGAGGGCTTTGCGCAAGTCTGCTTCATTGGTGAAGGATTTCCCACGAAGATGATTATCCAGGGTGTGGAAGAGGTGGTAATCGGATGGCGCAAGGTCAGGTGAATAAGGTGGATGGCACAAAGTCTCCCATCCAAGTTGCTGTATGGTATCCCTGACCACTCGCGCGACATGCGGCCTGGCGTTGTCATGGAGGAAAAGCACACCTTTGCGATTCACCAGTGCTGGCTCCTTCTGGCGCAATACCTGTTGCACACGTTTCAATTGCTGCGAGTATAGGTTTCCAGTGACCGTTTGGCCCGTTGGTAGCAGTTCATAATGAACCACGACGACCTGTCCACCAGACACAAGGCATAATCTTGCGTGGGTGCATAGGCGGTGTGAGGGACAGCATCCTGAGGAGACAACCAATGTCTGGAACGCTTGGAAGATTCGTACAGAACCCACTTTTCATCACTGGTAAGCACTCGATTGAATAAGGATGCGGTACGGTGGCGAGAAAGCAGTGATACGCAGGCTACCACTCGTTGTCCCTTGTGGACCCCCAACAGCGTTTGCGGAACCCACTTGCTCAGTTTGTACGTCTTACTTAGGCGGTGCAGGTGAAGTCTAACTGTTTCATCGGAAACATTGAACTGTCTTGCAAGTTCACCACGCGTTAGACTACTGTCTTCAATGGCCGCCTTCAGGACTCCGTCATTCAAGACCTGTGGTCGTCCACTGCGAGGTTCATCATGTAGAGACAAATCTCCCGACTTGAATTTTCGAAACCAACGCCTTGCAGTACGTTCATCCACAGCACTATCCCCAAACGCTTGACATATGCGGCGACTTGATGCAGCTGCTGATAAGCCCACTTTGAAGTCGTAAAGCAAACAGCCCCGAACGACATCTCTAGACACTTCCATCCTTCTCACAGCTGTCCGGCTTATAACTGATGACCGGGCACGGTGCGCGTGTTTTTTATAACGTCTGATGTTCCTACTTCCTACTGTCCGAATTTGAAAACAATTGCTACATGCATTTCGTATATATTTCAATTTCATTCAATGACTAATCAAAAAACGGACAGAACTTTTTTGGTTACCTTGTAGGTTTAAAATAGCAATATATCATGGGGAAAAACAAGCATTACTATTGACACTTAATAATTTAAAATTTAATCGTGATATAATTTGACGACGCAACATAATCTATCCTTGGGACCATCCCGACTGTAACTTCTGATAATGTAACCAAGCAACTAAAATAATTAACTCTGGGACCACGGTGGTTGACCTGAATGATTAGGAGTTCTAAATACACTGATGAGCCCAAACATTATAGCCACCTTATTATATACTACAAAACGTTTCTTAGCCGAAAATTAGGTTTCGTTTGGTTTGGTTTACGGCATATCAACCTCAATGGGTTATTTAATGGCGACAAAACTTTTATTGCTGGTAATGTTTTTCTTCAAAAATCTATTTCTGGGAATATTTTTCCTTGAAGAAATGTACAGCTGGTCATATTTTTTCAAAGAATGTATAGTTGTTTGTATTGCTGGTACTTTTTTTTAAGTATTACGGATAATTTTTCCTTCAAAAATTATTGCTGGTAATATTTTTTTTATTACAAAGTATTTCTGATATAAGAACCTATTTTTACACAAGTTTGGGTATCAACTATTTGCCCATAGCTGGGATCCTAACAGGTGCTACCACCCCGAGTCAAGGTAGACCTGGGAACGCCAGCAATTAAGAGGTGGTTCCATGATCCTCAAAACCTCCTGGTCAGTGGCCTTGCTGTTGGACGTAGTTTATTGTCTTACCCAGGACGCGGATGTAGTTTATCGTCATACCCAGGACGGCAAAAATTAGGTATGGACGCTACAAGACTTCAAAATGTTCTTTTAATTTCATGGTAGAATTTCCGGAGAAGGTAGATGTTGACCCAACATGTGCCATACAGAGTTCACAGTCAACCTGGAAACAGGGAAGCAATAGAATTATCAAGGAATTGAAAAATAGTTACGTTTTTAACATAAAATCAGGGAATTATCAAGGAAATTTGGTTTAACAAACGCCAGGGAATTTTCTAATGCAATTTAAAATGCATTGACTAACATGTTTATTATATGCTTCTTTTAGATTGAAAATTGTTTGAAAATAAATACTAAATGTTATTTAAGGTTTATATATTTGTTTTCTAGGATTAGTAAAATGTTAATACAAATGTGCATTTCATTGTCCATTGATCTTTTAATCTGTATTAAAGCACATTACTAATGTCACGCGATATACCAACATGAGGAAATTTCAGAGGAAATTTTCGCTGAATTATCACGAAATTCTGTTTAATGTGTAGATTGGGAACCTTACCATAGATAATCAGAGGAATTGATAATTTGGTAACAAAGAGAATGTAGTGTAGCTTTCTTTACATTCCTGAAACCATTCTACACAATTTATTCTTCGTCCTACTGAACGATATCACTTCCATTATTGTTATGGGATCTTACCTGTAACGACAATGAACTCTTCCTGACATTATAAAGACTGCACCTCTCAAGAGAGACGTTAGATGAACGGAAGTGTAACGAGTCGAGGCCTAGCGAGTCGAGACAATAGTAGTTCACTCTAAACCAGACTGACAGTCATACTAACACCTTAAACTTCTTGTATTATTATTCTGTTTAATATATCTTTGTTATTCCTACTCTTGTGTTCGTGTTATTCTTCCTTGGTCCTAACCTTAGACCATAACAGTGGTGCGAGGATATTGGACCATAACAATTATGAAGAGATGTATCTGGTTTTCAATGATGTGATAAATATCTTCCAAACGGAGGTTAGACCTCTGTGTTTCTCAGTAGAACTTTACCCAACATATCATACTTCATCTACTGGCTTGTTGTCTTCCTACAATAAATTCTGCTGTCATCGCTTCCTCACGATAATGACGCATACGTACAGAAGAGAGCGAGACTCATTGGAGGGGGTCAAACTTCTTCCATTGAGACAATATCCAGTAATCTTACGGAATGCGCATTTGCTTGTATGGCTACGGTGTTCGTCTGCGGCTACACAGTCTCATTCTC
>OZ038486.1:31903041-32135541 GCA_964036315.1 Acanthosepion esculentum
TTGTCTTTTGGGAATGTTAGAATTCTGTCCGAATCGCTGGACATTTTAAGTGAATTTAATTATTATTTATTTTTTTTAGCTCGTATAAAATCAAAAGTTATATTTGCTTGTTTATTTTATATAATGTGTGCGTGAGGTAAAGTGTGAGTTGATCTATATATGTGCATATGTTTGTGTGTATGTGTTTATGTATGTATGTATGTATGTATATATATATATATATATATATATATATATATATATATATATATATATATATATATAAGTGAACACAGAAGTCAACACTTAGAGGCGACAGTCTGTTTCATGCTAGATGCAATCGTCAGGCTTACATACGCTCTATCTCTGATATTGAGCACTTTATCCCATAAATATAGCACACTTTAACACTATATTTCTTCATATATATATATATATATATATATATATATATATATATATATATATATATATATATATATATAATTATGTAGTAGACAGTACTGTTTCGCTGTATCACAGCACCTCAGTGCGAGTAGACATCCGAATGACTCAAGCCCGGATCGAAAACCAACCGATTTGGTGTCAGTCAGAGTTTCTACCACTGAGCTATGGGTTATTTTTTGGTTGGTTGTTGATCCGGTCGTCTCGAGAAGTAACCTTCTTAGTATATATATAAAAAAAATCTTGACTTATTCCTGACACTTTTTCTTTCCAGATAATTTTCTTTCAGTATATTGTTACTCATATGCACAATGAAACAATGTCGTGTAATCTTACTGTATGAATACAAACAGGAAAAAAGAACCATTTTTGCAACCAATCATTACATGCGATACTCTTTGACAATAGCAAGAGAGTAGTGGTTCGATGCAAGTGAATCACGAAAGCAATACCCAAAAACTCCACTGCATCCTAAAAAGTTACTTGTTACTGTATGGTGGTTTTTCAAAGGGGTTATTAATGATTCATTCATGCCCCAAGGGAAAGCAATAATAGCAACCTCTTGTTGTGGAGAAATTGAGTGTATGCACGAAAAATTACAAAAGATATATTCTAGACTTGTGAATAAGGTAGGACCAATTTTGCTGCAAGACAACACACGGTCGCACGCTTCTCAATCAACTGTCCAAAAGCTGCATAGCTTGATTTATGAAATTTTGCTTCATCCTCCATATTCACCTGATATCTCTCCTACTGATTACCAATTGTTTAAGCATTTTGAGCTTTTCATACGCAATAAAACATTCTCCAATAAGGAAGAAGTAATCGAAGCATTTGAACTGTTTATCACACCAAAGCATGAGACATTTTTAAGATGGGATCAAGAATTTAGCAATAACATGGTGCCTATTTCAACTAGTTATATTAGTTATTTGACATTTAGGAACCTAATATATATATATATATATATATATATATATATATATATATATATATATATATATATATATATATATATATATGAAGAAATATAGTTTTAAGGTGTGCTATATTTATGGGATGAAGTGCTCAATATCAGAGATAGAGCGTAAGTAAATATAAATATAAAAGTGAACATTGAAGTCAACACTTAGAGGCGACAGGCTGTTTTATCGTCCCTACATCTTCAGCGTTTCCTCTTAGTGCATAATTATAACCAACATTTATATATATATATATATATATATATATATATATATATATATATATAATATTTTGTAGAATAGCTTAAATAATGGCTATTCTACAAAATATTAAATGGAGATTATGTATTATTTTACAGTAACGAACTTCTTGTAGTTCTCAAGGAATGATGTGCTAATTTTAGTTGCTATCATGTTTCATTATTCTTTGCATATGGTCTTCAGATTTGGGATGATTGTTGGAGCTCTCAATTGGATTTGAATTTTCGAATAACGCCACAGATTGTAGATTGTGTTTAAATCTGAAGACTGACTTGGCCCTTTCACGATGTCTATATTATTTTCGGCAAGCCATTTTTTCAGAGATTTTGCAGTGTGCTTAGGATAATTATTTTGTTGGAAGATCCATTCAGGAGGAATTTCAAGATTTTCAACCAAAATCATTAAATTTGCTTCCAAAATATTTTGATATGCTGCGGCATTCATTCTACCATCTATTACTGATATGTTGCCAGTACCTTTTACAGAAAACATCTCAAACTATGATGCTGCTACCACCAAATTTCACTGTTGGAATTGTGTTCTTTTGTTTGAAGGCGTTACCATATTTCCTCCATATGTGTTTTCTAGAATTACATCCAAACAACTTAGTTTTGGTTTCATCTGTCTATAATACTCTTTCCCAATAGAATCTTTCCTCATCCTTATGTTCATGAACGAATTTCAACCTGACATGTCTCTCTCTTTTCAATAGCAGTGGAGCTTTCCAAGGGGAGCGTGACTTTAGATTGTCCCTATGAATTCCATTGCTTATTGTCTGTTTTGTGACACAGATTCCTGATGAAAGCAAATCATCCTGCAACTCTTGACAAATAACCATTGGATTTTGTTTAATGTGATGCATTAATTTCCTCGAAGATCTTGAAGATATATTCTGTAGAGCACCTGTTCTTCTTTGGTTTTCAACAGTTTTGAGTTTTTTTATACCTTACAATGAATGAACTAATGGTAGTAAATGGAATATTCAGATTGTCTGAGATTTTCCTGTAACTTTTACCTTCTTTCCAGAGCTTAATAATCAGTTCTTTTTGCGAAATTGTCAAGTCTTTACCACTTGCTATGATGATGAATTTCTTGCACGAATATCAATTACAAAATGTTCTGTTTGTACTTTTTAGGCTAGAAATAACTACTGATAACAATATTAGAACATTTTAGAATATTCCACTTGAATAATCTAGAGTATTAAAGCAATTTAAAAGTTTTAAAATCTGAAATTTTGCATTGTACAAATACTTTTCTCACACATTAAAATGGATAAATGAGATTTATTTCTATTAAATCAAACTTCTGTTTTCCATTCATATTTAGTTATGGTGCATCTGTGTACAGTTAATTATAAGAAAAGTATGTTTATTGATTAGTTGGAAATGCAATAAACTAAAAAAGTTATATGTGTACGAATATTTGTTTCCCCCAATATATATATATATATATATATATATATATATATATATATATATATATATATATATATATATATATATATATATATATATGGGGGGTGAAAAGCTCTTAACTGTACCAAAAAGAAGGAAACGTATATTCTATTGCACGTATACAACCAGAAATTTAACACATTGGCAAGTGTTTGTTTTTTTTGTTAATTTTATCTAAAATAAATTCTGATGTTTAGTTAGTGAAATACTGATTTTAGGAAGTAGTTCCAAATATATATATATATATATATATATATATATATATATATATATATATATATATATATATATATAGATATATATATATATACAGAGAGAGAGAGAGAGAGAGAGAGAGAGAGAGAGAGAATTAATAGAAGTAAAAGGTTTGTCACTTAGCTGACTGATGTTATTTTCAAAATCCCGACTCGAGAGTTTCGTCGACGGACCAGTCTCTCCACTCGTCAGTGAGTATCAGCAATAGACTGCTTAAACTTCTCGATTTTTCTTTTTTATATGCACTAATCATTGGTGCAAGCTTTTTTTATAGTGTGTGTGTGTGTGTGTGTGTGTGTGTGTGTGTGTGTGTGTGTGTGTGTGTGTGTGTGTGTGCAAGCGCGTTGTTTTTTTTCTTTTCCTATATTCTTTCAATCGTTGCCATTCGTTGCTATTTGATGGAGATTTGTTGCATCAGTCTATATAGATAAGTTTCACTCTGTGTGTGTGTGTGTGTGTGTGTGTTTGTGTGTGTGTGTGTGTGTGTGTGTGTTTGTGTGTGTGTGTGTGTGTGTGTTTGTGTGTGTGTGTGTGTGTGTGTGTGTGTGTGTGTGTGTGTGTGTGTGTGTGTGTGATATTAAAGGAAACAAGGATAATGGTACTTTAAACTTCTTTAAATTATTTACTCCACTTTTCAAAACAAGTCTACAAAAGGATCTTTCTTCTGAACAGTTAGCTTCCTCTTCGCATTCTTGCCCTCGGCGTTTCAACGGTGACGAGAGATCAATTCCGCGCAACCGATTCTCGAGCTATTCAACTGAGTCGATACATTCCGGACATTCTCTTCCTCCTCCTTTAATTCCTCGACTCTCTCTCTCTTTCTCTATGTTTAATTGTTTCGGTATGTGAGCGCAAGCGCGCGTGCATGTATTATCCTTTGAAATAGGCGAACCCAGTTCAAATTTCGGCTGAGCTAGTTCATGTTCACTTCATACAAATATCCTTGAGAAAGACATGCCTCTATCTCTTTCAACGGGTTATGTAAGGGTTACCTCCCACTGCTGATATCACGAAACTCAGTGTAATCTATCGCATGTTATTTGAAGAGGTGATAGGTTACCGTCACGTTACTCACATTACCCCGAGGAATGCCAGGAAGAATCCTGTACGGCACCATAACGATCTCATAGGCCATGGGATAATATATGTGTTTGCAATATACACATTCAACTACAGACAGATGAATGTATTTGTTGTATGTTGAGTTTTATTCTGTAAATCCAAATATGGGGGCAATAGAAACGTGTGATTAACAGAATATCTGGTATACCAGAATAAATTGTTGTATTATTTTATATATTAATATGAACGCCTTGATATTCTATAACCTTCACCAGTATTTCAACACTGGTTTTATTAACTTTTCTATTCTTTCAACTTTAACATTATTTTCAGCAATTTTTATTGCCTCCCATAGATCTTCTTTGCTTGAATATTGCTTTCCATTCTTATAGACTTCTTTTGTTTATTGATGAACAAGTTTTCTTTTGAATTGCTGAAGAAGTTGGAAACCGTTGCATTTATTTTTTTTGTCTTTGAAAGCTTTTTTTAACAAGATGGGAAGATTGCGAGCGCGTGTTGTCTTTAGCATAAAAATTCTTGGTTGTGATCTGCACCAATCAAAAAACATTTTGTCCACAAACTTCTTTGCGTTTTCTTGATACAATCATGAACTATGAAAGGAGATTTAGCTTTACTGCGTACAGTACTAGAGTAAAAATTGTACTACCCGCCTCTTATCTTTGAAGTAGTATTGTTTGATTATTTCTATGGAGGACCCAACCTCTAGATCAGCCATTAAAAGTCCAACCAATGTAACTCTACATTGATCTCTCCAACAGGCTTGGAAATTTGATAATGCAGATAACTTATACTTTGTATCTACCGTCCCACAAAGTCAACTCATATTGCTTCACAAATGACACTGCTCACAAACGGTAGCAGCAAAATTCCGTAGTACTGTGCATACCCAGTTCAAAATCCCAAATTATGGGCTAGCACATAGCTATAACTATTTAGTAAGAATATGAACTGGTGACGGAGTGGTTAGAACGCTTGCTTTCTGGGCATGTGCCACGGTTTCGAATTTTACCATAGTCGGTTTGTCAGGGAGGTAACTTCTTAAGCATTTCACCTTTAGGAAATGCCTGAAAACTATATCTTATAATCCAAGCCTTATGAGTGAAATTAGGTAGACGGAATGCTTTGGGTCCGTCGATGACTGTGACCGAGTCATTGTGACCGAGGTTTTGGGCATGCTGACCTTATTTTTTAAAAATTGATCAATCCAAATTATGTGATATTTTCCTTGATCTCTAAGGCTCGCTGAGCTTAGTTGCAGTATAAATCACAAGTGGGATCTGCGATTTGAGCGGGTGTCTGTAATTCGTTAGCCGCTCGGGTGTGCTCGGAAAAAAGACATTGAAGAACTGAACTCACTAGAGATAAACGGCACGATTAGTTCAATAACAATTTATCCACAGCTGGACAAGTTCTCTATCTGGTTCGAGATATATGGGATGGTATTTCCATATATTTAAAAATAGTTTTATATATCTTAATATAAGATAGTAAGTTGCAGACGATAACCATTATGAAAAAATAGGCCATGCTAATCTAAAAAAATCTCATGAAAAAAAAATTCATAGTTCAGTTATGTGCGATACACGCTTAGGTGATCATGTATCTTTCGGTACATAACTGACGAGGCAAATTTTTTCCCGCAGTAGGCTGCCATTTCTTTCTGCGATAGACCAGTTGCCATCCAAAGCTATAGAACCCGGTCTGTCCTGCTATTTACCCATAGCTTTGTGGAGGGGGTGAAGATGAGGATTCATACCTTTCCCCAAGGGTATTAGCACGTAAGTAAATGTTTATGGATTTGACTGGAATTCGAACTCAGCTCTCCGATTCCTCAATCCGAGCCGCTTTCGCCATCCGAGCCGCTATCAATTACTCCACCGTGCCTCCTCACAAATTTATGAAAATTGATGAAAAAGTAATTTACGAATAAATGTGATTAAGCAAAAAATAATATTACTTTATTTACATTATTCGGACTATTGTCCTCATCTTCGTCGCCATATTTATCACAACGTTTCGGCCGTTGTACGCTCCGGCCTTCTTCAGGTGGTTGGAATGTCGAACTGAACTCTTTATTTCGCTCACTGGGGTAGACTGTTCTAGTTCCACGTGCCATGTTTAATGGATGTCAGTTATCAGTTACCTCCTGTTAATTTTCCCTCTGAAAGTTCTCCACTGCCTTAACCGGGTATTGAATTCACACTCTTTGGGTCCTGTCACTGGATCTAACCAACGCCTTTATTCACTGTGCCACGTGTCCATGAGTGAGCGAAATAAAGGGTTCAGTTCGACATTCCAACCACCTGAAGAAGGCCGGAGCGTACAACGGCCGAAACGTTGTAATAGATATGGCGACAAAGATGAGGACAATAGTCCGAATAATATAAATAATGTACATAAGACCTCATCTCAGAAATATAGACAAATAATATTACTGTTTTCTGTTGATGTGATTAAAATTCTTGTGCGAATATTTCTACAATATTTTTATTCTTTTTTTTCAACCTCAAGCAAAGTATGGAAGCTCTGTCAGTTGTTTAAATCAAAGTTAGAACAGATTTTTTCCAGGCATTTTTAAAACTATGAAGTCCTTACAATTTCTTTACCTCTCTTGTTTATCTCTTTTCCAAATGCTAGATTGTTTTGCTAGCAAAGCTACAATCCGACTTCTTGAACAATTTAGGTAGTGAAATTTATTTATTTTATTTATTTATTTATTAGTCATGTCTTTTCATGATGTGTATAATCATGGCTCTTCTCAGCTTCCCTTTATGTTGCTTTCAGCTATACTTCCTTTTTTGTTTTTGCCGGACTGAACTCCGGAAAATAATTACAAAAATGTATAAATTAATATAACTCAGTGTTTAGCATTAATTTTCCCTGAACGGGCAGAATAATATAATTAGTGGGAAAAATGGATTATTTAATGTCGAAATTTGTTTTTATTATACTACACACACGCACACGCGCACACACACGCGCGCGCACACACACACACATATATATTTCTAAAGAATTAATACATTTTAATTTATAATTCGACATATTTTATTTCTTTAAACGTTATTTTTAGTGGGTGCCCATATTTGAGTAGACTCTCCTTTTATTTTAAACACTACTGTATTTCGTTTACCGGCCTGTACTTTCGATAAAACTTATTAAGGAAAACGCGCCCTCCAACAGTATTCGAACTTGTGTCCCACCTTGCAGGAGAAACCGCCGTTTAATCCGATGGGGTTTAACCACTCAGCTACGAAGAGCTTCGCAGTGTGCATTTTCTTTAATAAGTTTTCTTGAATGTAATAACAGTGGCTTTGATATCAAGCCCATGAGTGTGTATGTAGACATTTGCCATACTTCACACCAATATATACCTGTGTTTCCCCAACACTACGCTGGAGCCAGTTGTTCGGTTAGTTGCTCATTGGTGTAGAAAAACGAGATTACATTCGTTGAATTATCCACTGAAGAGAATTACATTTTCCTGTTGGAGATCTACATCGTTTCATTGCCTTTCGCGTTTTTCAATAAATTGAAGGTTTATGCCAACTCTACTTCGTGTAAATCGATCAATTTTCTATGCGTATTTACTTACTTTGTGTTTCTGTGGCACATTTGAGGAACTCTCGCAATATTTAAAACTTTTTCATTATTGTTATATTCACCACACCAGCGAAACGATTACCCTTGTGTGCCAAATACAAATACCCACATGATTAAATAAAAAAAAGGAGTCGACCCCAGTTGGGAATCATCTCGTCAATAGTATGTGCTTTGCCAGGACTATATACCGTTTTGAATTCAGAGTTTTCCTTCTCCCAGACCAGTTGCCACCCAAAGCTACAGAACCCAGTCTGTCCTATTATTTACTCATAGCTGGTGGAGAAGAGTAGGATTCATACATTTCCCGAGTGTATTAGTGCATAAGTTAATATAAAGAACTCGACTGGAATTCGAACTCGGCTCTTCGATTCCTTAATCCGAGCCGCAATCGATCACTCTGCCGTCCCTCCTCCAGTCTTTTTTCAATTTACCCTGCTTTCTCCAGAACGGTAATGATATGATACGATTTTTTTTTAATTTTTTAAAAACATTTTTCGGAATTATTATCCGAACCGGCACGTTTATTAGACTTATCTAAAAATTCCCGGCGCAGCGTTTATTTGAATCGGCGCCCTTATTTTATAAGTTAAAAAGTTACTATTGGCATGGCAGACAGCACTTCTATTTGGTACAAAGAAGTCTTTGATAATTAGTCGTTTTTTTTTTTAGCAATAAAGTACTTTTTTAATTAAGATCTAATGTTATTTTAGTGTGAACATAACTTCTACATGTACTATGGAAGCCAGAACGTTCGTGTTGACTCGCTTTATTGCGATATTCTCTTTATTACGAAGGTCTGAATCCGAATACACAATATCTCTGGGTTATGCTTCTATAATTAAATTAATTGTTCTTCTCGTAGAATTTCTATTAAACAATTCAGCTTTAGAGTGAAGATTTGCACACACACAAAAAAAAAATAAAATAAAAAATAAAAATAAATAAATAAATAAAAACAAAAAAATGCTTTTGATACACATAAGAGTTTATAGCCTGATATGGCATTACTAAAAATAACTAAAATGATTTCAAAATAAACACTTTATTGAAGAAAAGAAAATAATTTAAAGTGAACTCTTTGACAATCAAACATGACAGTTATCAAGAGGGACTTTGCGCCTCACTCTATAACACGTTCAACCACTTACTTTACGTCTTGTTCTTCTGCATCCGTTCAGCAAGTGGGTGATCAGAATTCTCCATAATTTTCTGTCTTTAGTTGATCGAAGTGTTTTTGCTTCTTAACATCTCACTTTGTCCTTGATCTACCAGCCATTAGCTCAAACTCATTACTTAGATTACTCTCTGTTTTCTTGAGTTCATCATGTCCTGTGCGTGTTTAATTCTCCATACACAGCGTCACCTTCTTCGGCTGCAGACAGACTTTTTATTTTTTCGTGGAACTTCTTCGCTCCACATTGTTGTGATCATATTTATTGCGTTTAAGTAGAGAAACGCTGATGGAAATGCGGTTAATTAATCTTTGTTTGTTAAATCGTGAGGTACACAAACACCGTTATTATTCTCGCGGCTAAGTGTTTTCATATGACTTACAACATTTATATATATATGGAGTACCTCTGCGATGTCCAGTGTGGTGTGACCCGGATTATTTTTAAACACCGTTTCTATTTCATCATCAACAATTGCAAACTTGCTGGAAGTTTCTCGGTCTTCAAGTTAAAAAATGTGAACCTAATAAACCCCTTACAAACAGTACTCTCAGCTTTTGGTATCATCAACACATATTTCTGCTGTTTGTACAGCTTTTTTTGTTGTTTCCTTTCCGTAAATAAAAGAGAATCAAATGATTTTTCATTTTTAATGTAAAACCACTTAAAATTCATAATCCACACACAAATCATATAGGAAGGTGTGTTGAAATGTCACTTTTTTTTAGAATATGAGTATCATAAATTTCAGTCACGTGTGAATCGGAATCACGTGTTAAAACACCACCTACTGAAATGAACTTTTGTTCCAGCCCCATATAATATAATCCAAGATCGGAGCCAGAAATTGTTGAGGTAGTAATCTCAATAGAAGCAAGAATCTTGTTTACCATTGCTAACGCCCATATTCAATAAATTTTACTATTCAACAACGACAAAATATAACACGTAGTCAGTTTTTCGAGAGCGTATGTTTGGGACACCCATTCCCAACGCGTCACGGGATTGAAGTCGCATCATCTAAAGTTGTTTCGGTTCTCTAGGCGATTTCGGCAGACATCATTGTGTAATTCAGCCGCTTTTCTTAGTGCAATGGAGAGGTGCTATCTGTGGGAAGGATCTTCTGGCCAACAGATACCGAATTTCATCCCACCTAGTCTGATTGTTTTTTTTAAATCGAAATCCCCCTAAGCTAGGCAATAAAGCCACTAAGATACAATGGGTTATTGGGTGTGAAAGAATTAGAAAACAGAAGCATTATTGAGGAGTAAGAACAATAGAAGAGTGATCAGGAAGACAGTAGATAACGAGTGACCTTGCATTTTTTGAAGATTAAAGTTAACTGGAAAGCGAGAAGTCAAAAGAAAGTTCCAAAAGCGAGAAGTATTAGAAAAGAAACTGTTAGCATAGAACTTACGGTTACATCTAAACAACTCAACTGTAAATTGATGAGACCTTGTTGCTAATCTAGTTTTACGCTTAGATTCATAAAGTCTAGGTACCATAGCAAAGAGCTTATCCGAACGATTACCATGAAAGTATTTATAGAAAGGCAGAGGGAAGCAACTTTATAGCTGTGGGAAAGTGATTGAAGCCGAGATGCCATGTCAGGACTAATAATATTACTGATTCATCTTTAGATTTTATCAAGAATCTCTAAATATATAGCAGGAGCACCAGGGTATATGTGGCGGCAATATTCGAAGCATGGACGAACGGTAGACTTATAGATATGTAAGGTAGATTCAGGAGACAAACAGCACGCCACAGTGAACCAACTTTCTTCGCAGCAGACTTAGCAATGGATTCAGTATTGTCTTTCCACTTTATGTCAGCCGCGAATATTAGCCTGGGAATGCGTAAATTAACAAGCCACCCTTTGCCCCAGTTAACAACTGATTGCAGGTTATTTATTTTTAGATCAGCCGCCATTTTGACCTTATCGATCTGATCAAACTTACTATTGAGACAGGAGTAAATGGTTGTGTCATCAGCATAGATACTAAGTCGAGAATTAATGTCATCAGGAAGGTCATTGATGGAAATTAAGAACAAAGTAGGACCATGAATAGAGCCCCAGGGAACACCTGCATTAGTACAAAAGGATCTAGAAGAGTGACCGTTCCGGACAAATTTAATTTCGCGATTTGATAAGAAAAACTGAATCAGTTCAAAAATTCGTCCGGAGACAACGTTAATTTTTTCATTTTGTGAAGAAAACCAGTATGCCAACCACTGTCGAACGCTTTCGAGATAATCAAAGCCACAGTCCTAATTTCATCATTCTTATCTAAGGCTTGATAGATTCTTTCCGCAATGATGGTCAATGTTAACCCAGAGAAACGAAACTCATATTGCTTATCTAAAAAAAAAAGCCCTACGATGTGAAGTTCTTAACTAATTAAGCATTGGTTAGGGCCTCTAGTAGTTTACTAAAAAGAGATAGAAGGCTAATCGGTCGATAGTTGGAAGGGTGGTCCGGTTCACCTGAGGTCTTAAAGACTGGGGCAACAGATTAGGATTTCCAACAAGCAGGAAAGTAAAAAGCAGCGAGACATTTATTATACAGTTTAGAGAGAACAGGAGCCAGTTCGGGAGCACATTTCTTATGGGGACTATTACAGGGATACCATTTGGTCAACATGCTTTGTGGGGATCCAAATTAGAGATGACAGCAGAAACTATGGAAGGGGTTATAATCATATCACTCGACAGAGTTCGAAGTGAAAAGTCAGGCAACGAATTCTCCAGATGAGACAAGAGTAGAGTTTAGACAATTTATGGGTGAAACATTCTGCTTTATCAGCAAAAGAACAAAATCATCTATGCTGGCTTTGGCCCAAGAAAAAACTTCACTGATACAATTTCTAATAGGAACGTTAAGAATATCAATCCAAGTGGTGTCTCGAAGAAAGTCACGAAGTGAATCCCAATCAGCATGCTGGAAAGAGGTCTTGTGAATAAGATGTCCATGTCTAATAGATGACCGGAACGATAAATCAATAGATACTACAGTGTGATCAGGGTTACCAAGGGGATAGTGTTGTGAATCTCGACAAGAGCTAGGAGAGGGGGTAAGGAACAGATCAAGTAAGGAAGCCTGTTGATCAAATTTATTGGGGAAAAGTGTACGAGAATTAGTACGATTTTAGTAAGAGACTGAAAAAATAAATCACCAAATCTAAAAAATCTAAAATCAACAAACAAAAAAATGTTCGCAAATGGATGAAGAAAGAGTGCCATTTCTATACTGTTAGAAATTTTATCTAATATATTAGGTTGGTGCAAAAATAATGTCGTTTTCTCACATATGTTAGAACGTCAAAAAACGACATTATTTTTGCACCAACCTAATATTTCAGTCCTGAGAAGAGGGGAGCGACAAAGTAAAACGAGATAGCTAACAATGTAATAACGAAAGTTGAAAAGAGTTATCTGGGGACTCGATGGACAATTCCCTGGTCATTGGAAGATTATCCCGGATGTAAACACCGCGGTCATGCGAATATTGAATATCAATACTAGAATATGTTCGACAAAGAGCAAGATAGCCTGGAACAGAAAATTCATTGGTAGCAATGGAAGAAGTTAAATTGGTTTCACAAAGAGTAAAAATGTCTGGCGACCAATTCAAGAGGAAGGATTCTACACAGAAGTTTGAACGGATACCACGAATATTAAAGAAAGTTTGCTGGTTTTCTCGTATTTTTTCCATTGTTTTTGTCATAAGAATATTTGTTTTAAGGAGAAAGAAGAAAAAGGCCAACATAATTATCACTATCTGTCGTCAATGGCAATACAAACTAGTCAGAACGTGGCTGAGATTAAAGCATAATGTGGCCTCGGGGTTACTCACAGGAAATAAATACAGGGACATGGCACTACAAATATCCCGATATTATGCAACTGTTGATCAGAGCAGCCTATCTAAGCATTAATAAATAGTTCGGGCTCCTTACTACCAGTTAGTTGCAGCAGCCAAGCGAACTGCCAAACCGGTACCCTTATAATAGAAAGAAAAAGTTAAGACATTTAAATCATTATGGCCTTAGAAGAAAGAACCAGTGAACCATATCCTAAACAGGGAACAAGTGATAATCCTCTACTCTTATTCAGTAAATCTGGAAGGTGTGCGGTCCGTGCGATAGCTGAGCCTATCTACTCCTATTAGCAGGATCATAACACAGGAGGCTGGGTGATTTTATCGGGATATCAACTCTAGGAAGGTTGTCTATGCAGGTCAAGGAGTATTACTGAATGATTAATGTTACCCTGGGGGAAATAAGAATAAGGATTGGCGTGAGGGTGGCGTGGTTAGGTGTGAGATTAACTTAGAATACTTGAGTAAGTATACGTTTGGCAATTATATTGATGGTATGATGTTATTTATTAAGTTGTAACTTGATAGAGGTCCGAAAATTCCATAGTAGAATAAAGTTAACCTTTATCACATAGGGATTATCCGTAGTCATAAAAGACCAGTGTCCCAGAAAGCTATTACCAGATAATTATATCGTTAATGAATCAGGTACCTTGCATTTACACGGCTGAATTCTGATGTGATCTCCTGATAGGTTGGAGGCTTTGGTGAATATTGCCGAAAATACAAATGACAATCTGTTATGGCCACGACCTATCGGCGGTTTCGATTAGTTCACAAGTCGAATCAAAAGTGCCGCTTGGTTCAAGGACAAGCTAAGATGCCCATGATTACTATTAATTACTTGTTTTTTCTTCCCAAGCGAAGAGGGATTTGCCTTCGTGTCCTATCATCTTCCATTATGTATTAAGCTTTAAGGTCGGCAGTCATCAAAGATATAATAAGAGCACTTGAGAAGTGAATTCATTAAAAGCAGATACTGAAAAGGTAAGGAATATAGAGATCATTTAGAATGGTTACAGTTCTCTCTCTCTCTCTCTCTCTCTCTCTCTATATATATATATATATATATATATATATATATATATATATAAAGAAATATAGTCTTAAAGTGTGCTATATTTATGGGATAAAGTGCTCAATATCAGAGATAGAGCGTGTGTAAATATAAAAGTGGACATGGAAGTCAGCACTTAGAGGCGACAGTCTGTTTCATACTAGTGCAATCGTCAGTGTGAGTGTCAAATTTTCTAAATACTCTTTCTTTATTATTTGTCCTAGAAATTTCAATTGTCTCTTTCTGATGCGTAAGTGTCTTTTTTGTTTCGATTTTCTCTAAAAATTCGCTGTTGCTCACATTAGAGAATAATAAAAAAAACAACGAGATGTTTAATGTTCTGTTGTAACTTACTATTTACTAGTTTTTAAATCTCTTTTCCCAGCTTTGAATTCTATCCTCTCGGTATACTATTGCTATTTATTAATTCTGTCTTAGTTCTGGCAAAAGGCACCAAGTGTGAAGCCTCCAGTGAGGATCGAACTCAGTTAAACTAAACTTGCTCTCTGTTATTCTGCTCTCGAAATACATTTAAGAAACATTTTTTTTTTTTTTTAACTATTGGGTTGGTGCATAATTATCAGGCGTTTTTGTAGGCGAGTTATTTGTTAATAAAAATTGCTGTTTTTTTGTTTTTTTAATAAAAATATTATTTTATTTTCAGGTTATAAAAATTCGTGTTGATAATCATACTCATTTAAAATGTTATTGTTGAATTATATTTCTTTTTTCATAATAAATATTGTTTAGAAAAACGACTGATAATTATGCACCAACCCAGTAATATTAATGGTTGCTTGCTTCTGTTTAGCAGCGTAACAAGCCCTATGGGTTATTTAATGCTGAAATGTAAATATTCCATACGCAATTTTATTCTATCTTATTTTTTATATATAATAATGATTTAGAGATACAAGTTTTGCTAATTAACACATAGCTGGAGGAGAAGAGGCGGATTCATACTTTGCCCAAGGGTATTTGTGCGTAAATGAATATAACAAAACCAACAGGAATTAGAACACGGCTATCCGATTAACAACTCCAAGTCATTATCCTTCACACCACCCGCACATCCACGCTTACAACATCTGGTATTCCCAAGTGGTCACCCATCTAGGTACTAACAATCTCGACGTTGCTTAAACGGTGATCGAACGGGAACTGGTGTTTCAACGTGATATAGCCGTAAGCCAGCTCACGGTAAGATAAGCGAGTTTGGATGTAAATTTCGGATGTAAATCATCTAATCTCAATATTTGATTATTGAAGAGTTTGAATTCTTCTGCTGTGGATGTGTGAGGGCAATGATAAATTAGGTTTGTAAGGAAGTTCATAAAATGAAAAGCATTTTTTCTGTTTTTCTTAACATACAGAGATTTTCTCTCACCTGTACTTTCAATGCTGGTCAATGCTTATGCAGATCTCCAAGGACAGTTGCGCATTATTGCGTTTAAGGGATTTCCTAAAACAATTCGTTTCAACACACCCAGTAAACAGACGGTAAATCACTTAGAATCTTCTCTTTTCGACACGTCTTTTAGTTTTCGTGGATGATCCTTGTTCAAAAGATATTGATCATTCGAATTCTAGAAAATGGGCTACGTTCTGGTGGGATTATGACTTATCAAAGGCGACATGTAGGGGTTTGTTAACAGGTTTTGAATTGATCACATCGAAAGGGAAATGTGAAATGAGGCAGGTAATTGTTTTTATGAGACTGTGAATTAAGCGGGTTGCTTTAAAAAAATCTCTACCCTTCTTAGGTTATTTAATGGTGAAATCACTCTTTTCTTTTCAATGATATTTGACTCTATAACCATTTACTTGGTTCGGAAATCGATAAATATTGATCGTTTATATTTGAGTCTATAAACATTTAATTGATTCGGGAATCAGAAAATTTTCATCGTTTATATTTGAGTCCATAAATATTTATTTGCTTCGGAAATAGGTGTATCTTATCTTAGTCGTGTTGGAGTTAACTCCTCCTAAATATTGAAACCACTACTTGGGGTCGCTCTATACTCAGCGAGATCTGATCTCGTTCTCTTTCTCTTCTCACTTTTCAGCTGATACGACAAAATGTAAAGCTCTCGCATAAAGAAAGCGTTTCCTCTTGTGGGACACGCATGAACATCACAACACACACACACACACACACACACACACACACACACACACACACACACGTACGAACATTCCCTCACTCACGCATACTTTGAAACACAAACTCTCAACATTAATTTGTTACACACACATTATTGTCTATGTCATTTTTGTAAACCGTTTGTTTGTTAATACATTATTATTTGTCTGCATATATATATATATATATATATATATATATATATATATATATATATATATCAGTTCCTAGTTGTTTCTTTTATTTCTTTATGGTGGATTCAGTCTCCGAGTCCGCCATGTTTAGTTGTGGGCCATATTAAGAGGCACACACCTGTTCATCTCACAACGCGTATACACCGGCCCGCAACAGTCGTTTACATTTGAGCCTATAAGTATTTACCTGTTTCGTAGATAGGAAAATATTAGTTGTTTATATCTGAGTCTACGTAACGGAGTTACAGGTGTGAATTTTATAAGTGATTGTATCTGTCGCTGAACAGGAATTAACGTGAAAAATTGATTTTAGAAGGATTATCTGAAATTTACTAGCATACTAGAAGTACCCTGCCTCCGATCTTTTTTTCTTGAGGACTGTTGGAGAAACATTAAACATTTAATCATAATAAATTTAATTATCACCATTGTAGAGTAGAGATGGAAGTTCTCATTAGATTTTTTTAAAGCTTTTCACCCCAAGCAGGGCTGGAAGCCACTAGCACGCAAGGGGTTACAGAAGATTTGGAGCGAGAGCAGATAGGATTGTTAGAGGAAATGATGTGGAGAAGGATAGTGGATAGATCAAGGCAACTGGAGATGTCGATTGACGTTACATTTGAATAGTTGGAGATTATAGTTGTCAGGGAAACAGGAATAAGGAAGGGAGTTCCACGGGCGAGAGGTGCGAGACATGAACCTATTGGAGTAGAAGAGACGTCTACATTTAACAGTGTCAACAGTGAAAGGGTGGGAGTGGGATGCCAGCCTTGTAGGACGCTTGAATTCATGAAGCCTGGGAACCAGTGAAAGCAGCTCATCGGAACAATTACCGTGAAGTATTTGTAAGAAAGACAGAGCGAGGCGACGGCGCGTCTGTGAGTGAGCGATTGCAGACGAGATGACAGATCAGGGCCAATTACGTTGCATACCCGTTTCTGGATCTTATCAAGAACCCCGAGGCAAACAGAAGGGGCTCCAGACCATATATGGCAGCAATACTCCATGCAGATGGAGGACTTCCACAGGAAGACACTGGAGAACATGTTACCTCCTCCAGCGTTATATAAACAGCTGAGTGGCTAGGGTCCAAGTGTATTTTTGTATTTGTATCTCGTTGGTTCAAGAATATAGTAATTCAGAATTACTATTACCATTGCCATTGTGGTTATTTTACATGGCGCTGCGAACAGGATTCTGGTGAATACGTGGAACTATCTTAACAAAATAAGACATGGCATCTGTACTAGACGGAATCCTTGATTTGATTGCTTAAATCACACAACAAATAATAGAGCTTCAAAGGGAAACTATCGCCCTTCGGACGAACGGAACCCCTAACGCAACGCAAACGTCAAAAAAAAAAAAACCAGACCGTCCAGTCATTGAACCCAACGCAACGGACAACGACTGGACATTATTCCTTGATGCTTGGACTCTGTATAAAGAAATGTGTAAACATACGAACCCAGTTGAAATACTCAACGAACTAAGAACGACATGCTCGCCTGAAGTCAAACAGACTCCTTTTCGACCTTATAGGTGCTGAAACCTTAAATTCGGCTACGGAGAAAAAGCTTTTATCACACATCCAAATCATTGAGGTAAAAGGTTTGCACAAGATAATTCACCAGCAGACCTTTCATTCTACATGTCAGGCGGAAGGCAAGTCAATTCACTCAGTTTTCGGCAAGGCTACGAGCTTTTACTCGTTCAATTGATTGTCTCAACACGGAAGGCTGTAGTTAGCGAGTCAACTACTCGTGCGACATGATAGCTGGGGGCAGTTGGTTGCGGGACTCGCCAACAGGGAGCATCAGGGTCGAGTTTTGGCTGATCCTGCTAACCTCACTACACTCGAGCAAAAGTTCGACTGACTCTGAAACGACGGACAAGTCAGCTGCACGATTACTGAATGATGTCAGCTCGTCAACTTCGTCCTACCTACAAACAGCTGGCCACGAGCGCCATGCGGTTCAACAAGCTCAAAAAACTAATCTACCCGCTTTTTCGCCGAATAATAATCCTGTGCGGGTTGTGGGAAAATATTCCACCCCGGTGGATCAATTAGTAGGAGAGATTACACAGCAGCTAAACTGGTGTGCCATAATTGCAGGATTAGGTGTCACGTAAAAAGTGTATGCCAGAAATCTATTGAAATTGGAACCACGAACAAATCAACAAGGTGCGAGACATTGTTTGATTCATTCACTTTCTCAAATACTAGTCTAAAAATCACCTTCACCCACTCCATCCGTTATGCTGGCAGATCAAAACGGAGCCGTAAAATCGGTTTGAAACGGCTCGGTGCTGTGCCTCATCTTGTGTGGAATGGAAATCGATTTGAAGTAATTGACCCATATCAACCGCCATCACTGACAATAGAAGAGACCAGATATTAAAAGTACTCAGGTGATCGCACAAGTACCTCGTGCCAACTAGTCATCCAATATGTGGCATTATAGACAACCAATTTCCTATAAATGGCATATAAGAATTGACTCGAGGGAGAGACAACAGATGACATATGTGTCAAACAACACGTCTGGTTTTTACTTATCCGAATCCGCTCTAAAGGACCTACATCTGACCCTAACCCTAACCCTACATCTGTTGCCGCCTGATTTCCCAGCCCAGACATCACGGCTTATTGAAGGGCGCAAAGGAAAATGCTCTATGCACACGCCCACGCAGAAGCCCCATTCCAGCGATGCAAAGTACCATCCCGTTCCTTCCGACGGAAACAAAGAGGCACCTACTGGAACGATGGATACGTGACCATTTCAAGTCTAGCATATTTAATACATTCCCACGCCACTCCTTACAGATCATGACAGGAAACCTATTGGACATTACCTTCGTTCATGATACGACGCCATCAGCGATCCATACACCGATCCCTGTCCATTACCATTGGAAGAAGAGGGTGAAACAAGACCGAGACCGAGACGTCGCATTGGGTATAATTGAACCGGTGTCAGTGGGCACTTTTACAATCTGGTGCTCAAGGATCATAATCGCAACCAAAATAGACGGCTCCCTCAGACGTACGGCGGACTTACAAAAACTGAACGCTGCTTCAATGAGAGAAACCCATCATGCCTCGTCACCATTTAACCAGGTCTCCATCGTACTGGCTCAGACAAAAAAAGAATCTGGACGCATGGAACGGTTACCACAGCGCTTACCGCTTTCCCATGCTGCACAAGATGCAACTACTACATTTATCACTGAATGGGGCCGGTACAGATATTTTCATGCTCATCAGGTATTTCATGCATCTGGAGACGGACATACCCGTCAGTTCGACGATATTACAGTGGACGGTTTGAAAAACCCGTTGCATATACGATAGCCTCGTTTGGAACGATTCTGTGGTCTTCGTTCTGGCGCACAGTGGGATATATAACCCTTTGTGGGAAGAATGGGATTGTGTTTAAGCCTGACAAATTCCATTTTGCAGAGAATGTGGTAGAGTATGCCGGGTTCTTAACAACGGCCGATGGTGTGAATCTATGATGAAAATGACTGAGGCCATCCCTTACTTTCCTACGTCCACAAGTATCACGGGCGTCAGGTCTTAGTTTGGACTGGTGAATCAGGTAGCTTATGCATTCTCGCAGGCTGATATGATGGCCTCCTTATGGGAATCACTGCGTTTGAAGAACCGAAAGTTTTATTGGGATGAAACGCTTGACCAACCTTTTGAAGAATCAAAGCGAGTAATCGTGGAGAAAATTGAGGACGGAGTCAAGGCGTTCGAGATCAATAAACCGACATACCTTTCAACAGATTACAGCAAAATGGGGATAGGTTATTCTTTTTTCAAAAACGCTGTCATTGCTCTGGCGAAGCGAAACTCAAATTGCGGTGATAGTCACCGGTAACTTATTTTTGGTCTCGCTTTACCAATGACGCAGAATCCTGCTCTGCACCGGTCGAAGGTGAAGCCCTGGCACTTGTCTGTCGATGAGAATCATGTCAGATCTTTATATTGGAATGTCCAGATTTGGTAGTGACTGTTGACCATCAACCACTCATAAAATTTTTCTCAGATCGGGCCCTGGAGAACATAAAGAACCCACGTGACTTTAATTTCAATGAACGCACACTAATGTACAAATTCAGCATTAAGCATCTCCCTGGAAAACTTAATGCTGCGTCTCCCGGTACTCAGCATGGATCCCATCAAAAGATTCGACAAAACATCCCCAAATATCATCTACGCATATACAACAAACGCGTAAACGGTCATCCTACGAGGCGACCACAACTGATGCAGTCGAACCAACCATGACCCCAGATTGAGTGATATCACATTGGATAGGATCGTCGCCGCGGCAGCCATTGACGAAGAATGTCGGACTGACGGAATGGATACGGATTGGTTTCTCCAAATCACGCCATGACCTCCTTGGTTTTGGCCCATGCACGAAGAATTGTACTGCGTCGAGGGAGTACCAATCAAGGAGAATAAAATCCTTATACAACGACAACTTCGTGCGGAAGTACTTGAATCCCTACATTCTGCACACCATGGTGTAAATGGCATGCTAGCAAATGCGTGACAACGCCTATTTTGGCCTGGTTTGGATGCCAGTGTCCGGCAGACCAGGTACCAGTGCCAGATATGTAACACTATTGCCCCGTCACAACTTAAGGTGCCCTTGATGCCACCGTCTAACCTTGAATTCCCATGAAAAAACACGACTGACTTTTCTACCTACACGGTAGAAATTATGTTATATATGCAGATCAGTGGAAGTGGCCTAATATCAACTGGGAGGGCCAGGGCAGTATGCGATACCCTGAGAACTTGGTTCTGCACATAAGGTGCACCTGAAGAACCTTCTTTCGACGGGGGACCACCTTTTGATTACCAAGTATACGGCTCGTTCCCTAAGAATTGCGGAATCCGGAAATTACTACCCACAGAACTGTCCGTCAAAACGGCTAAGCATATACTCACAGTCAACACGGACAGCTGTGGTCGGCTGTGTCATGACCGTGCAGTCCGTGCTTTTCTGACCCAACGCAACACTCTCGTCTTGACATGTTTCCTGCTGTTATGTTGTACGGCCGTATTATCAAAGATCATCTTCCTGCGGACCGAGCACTTTTACAATGAACATTGTCACCCACTTCAAGAATTAAAAATTGTTGATTCTGTTCAAATCCAGAATCAAGATGGCCTTTAACCTCGTCGGTGGACGAAAACAAGGAGGATCGTGGAGATACTCGGTAACCGGCAATACCGTTTGCGGGTGCATGGAAGAAATAGGACAACTCTACGCAACCGTCGCTTCCTCTGTAAGATCCACCCAGTTAGTGACGTTTCATATCATACTAGTCAGGGAGCGGGTCCCTCGACTTCATGGCACCTGGTTCACCATAGCAACAGGGAAAATAGACTAACCACATCTAGGCTAGAACCGTATGATATCTCTGCAGGTCATATGGTCCTGTCACAGCGACCCGGTGAATTCTCTATGGTGATCGACAAGAATTATAATCCCTTATCACCCAACGTATAACATAAACCAAATAACCCGAGTAAGGAACCAAAAGAAAAGGAAAATGACGACACCGCGGATTCAGCAGGCCTAATACAAAATAATATTGAAGAACACTAATATCAGGCGACACCAGCCCCAAGTCAACGCCCACCTCGAAACACGCGAGAACCTCGAACTCTATTCCCACAAATAGGAGGATAATCACACATATATTCTGGAGCAAAGCTTCAACTGACGACGTCAATCCGTCCTGTGGTCAGAGGAGGGAGGTGACATGTAAAGTAGAAATGGAAGGTCTCAGTAGATAATGGAGAACTTCCACAGGCAGACACTGGTGAAAATAAGCTACCTCCTCCAGTGTTATATAAAGAGGGGCCGAGTGCATTTTTGTATTTGTAACCCGTTGGTCCGAGTGTAAAGTAATTTAGAATTACTACTACCATTGTCGTTGTGGCTATTTGAACTCATAGCAACAAAGTTTTAACTACAAAGATTGGATGAAACAAGGTGATTACTCGTTTTTAGAAGGCAACATATCCATATTTTTGGAAAGTTTCAATAGTTTTGTCATAAATAAGATCTGATAATATCCGTTTTAAATGTGTAATATTCCACTAGAAATAACATCATTCTCTGGTTGGTTTAGAAGTAAACTAACTTTCTATGAAAGAAAAAAATTGTGGTGGTGCGCACTCAGTTATGGGCAACACTGTACAGACAGATGGAAACTATAAGGAAGATTAGAAATGTCTTCAGAAAAAAAGGAATCGTTTAAGTATTAAATCAACAAATATGTACCAATATTCAGAGAACTTAAAATGATTACTTAGTGAAAAATGACCAGAGATTAGTTGGTTATAAACGTTCACTTTGAAAGCATCAACTAATTCACTTCATATATTTTCTTTCTGTCTCACAGCGACTGGCATCGCAGCTTCTTTACATGTAACCACAGGAAGATGTGAAACTGTAGCGGACCGTTGGGGGTGAAGATGTGAAGAGATATCAGAAAAGGTTAAAATTTCCTGCCAACCGGTCCAACTACATGAGAATGTCGGACTTTAATTAAGTCCGAAGAAGACAAAGAAAACAAACAAGACCGATATACATGGGTAAACAAATATATATTAATACACAAAGACATGAAAAGTTGCATAGTGTTTGTATGGAGAAATTATGTGTGTGTGTTGTAAGTGTTCGTACGTACGTGTATTGTTCTTAGTGCGTTCCCGGGAATTTGGGAAACGCTGTATCTGTGAGAGGTCACATATTGGCCTAAGTGGAAAAAAAGAGATTTTATCTCACCTCCGCGCGAAGTAGCGGTCCGAGGCCTGAGTCGAAAATGAGAGAGAGAAGGGTCAGCCAGTATTTATAGCCAGGGAAGAGAGACCCCTGTTGAAGGATTAAGGAACTGAGGAGGAGCTAACTCCGACAAAACATTTGTAGTCAGTTATACAAACATCGGCCTCATAACACAATGAAAAATATTTCATACCATTTGACAGATTATTTTTTTCTCTCTACTTTCTCGAAATCATGTTTGTGTTGGTATTTTGATGGTTGAGTATTGGATGTTGTCTGATATTTTCGTGAGTGTCATGAATGGGCGAAGTTAAAATACTTGTCGACTTTTAATGGATCTAATTGATTCACTATCAGTCTAAACTTTCTTTTCCATACCTAACAGGCCTTTTGTCAAATTCATCCAAGTATATGATATATTTTGTGTATATCTATCTATCTATCTATCTATCTATCTATCTATCTATCTATCTATCTATCTATCTATCTATCTATGCCAGTCTGTTCACATCGATATAAGCATTCATACATAAAACCCTTTCATATCTCCAAAACTGCGAAACGTGCGCGCATGTTCATTATTAACGGAAAAAATCTAGCTCCTGGAGATTATATAATCAGCACATTCTTTTAACAATATAATTCTCTCTTTTTCATAGAAAACAAAAAAGCTATATCTTCTTTAAGTAGTTTCATATAAGATTAAACTGATTAAGTTTCAAAATCTGAAGTAAAACACCCTTTTTTTCTTAATATTAACTGCTTTGCATCATTGTTTGCTCAAATATTTCAAGGAGGAAAAATTTTCATTTTTACGTATTTTTACTCTAAGATAATAAAGTTTATTCATTGTTCAAAGATTAAAATAATATGTTATTGACGGAAGAAAAATTGGCAGCTTATAAATTCAATATAAATTAAGAATTAACACATTCTATATTTTACTTTGAGTACATCGGAACAAAGTGGTAGCTGAGTATAAAACTTCCGATCCAGAGATGTCGGACTGCAGGAACATTTCAACCTGAACGCGATGAATACAAATTACAATAGTGAGGAGGAGTAGTCATTAAACAGACAGTTTTCTGTTCGTAAAACATTAGGCATCATTTAGTATATGAAAGTTTGCTGATAAATTCTCGACCTGAACCTCAGTTCAAAGATCAGAATTTTAAAAAATTTCTTAGTTGGATTGAGAATTTTTTAGCACCTAACGGTAGCATATTATACTAACTAATAGTTTTAAATAGATTTTTATTCAATTCAAGAAAAGCAATTCTATTCGAAAAGTGTTGCAATAGTTGCCTCCCTTGTAATAAGGATATTTTTTTAATTCAATGTTTTCGATAATTGAATAGGTTACGAAATTGTTTAATTTTAGCAATTTATCTTTTATTATTAAATTATCCAATTATATTAAAACTGATCTTTTACTAAATTTTAATTGTTAACTTAAAGTAAAGTGAGCGTTATTTATAATTCTCGTGCCTTTATAGATAGGATCAATTCAAATCCGACACTAATTTATTGTCTAAGGGAGATAATTCCTATTAATTGTTATTGAAGATGACAACTTTCACTTTTGGTAAAATTAAACTAGCTTACGGGACTATCCCGCCAATTATGACTTTACAACAGGCATGATCTTTTAGTGTAATTTGTATTATTATTACCCACTTCTGTATAGTATAAACTAATTATTACTTACACAATTATATTTTATTAAATAGTATTAAAGCAGTAACTTTATCAACATTCTTTAATAATTTTATATTATTTAAATATTTTACAGCCTGTCTAAATCTAAATTAGACTTCTTTCCACAATGTGTGTGTGCAAAACTTCGAAGATTATTTTTTCTTTAAATGCAATCTTTTATTATTGAAATACTTACTGTATTTATTCTACAAGAAAAATATGAAACATCTTATGCTGGAAAATATAAATTTGGTCTCAAAATGTACTTAGACAATGATGTGAAATGCAACTTTCTTGCAATAAAACAAAAAACTTCAAACTTTCTTTTTTCAATAATTGAAAAACTTAACAGTTTGGATGTGAGCAACAGATTGCAGTATTTCGACACAAAAGTGACTGTGTTTGTTAAACTTTGTCAACATTTTTTATCATTTCCTTAGAAATTCTATTACAAAGAAGATTGTGGAAATTAGGTATCAAAGTTATTCTCACAAACGTTTGTAGAAAAAAATGTAATTCCATTCAATTCATGATTGCTATTTAATTTCATTGAACTTTTAGATATTCAGACTAAAATATATTATTTGATATGCAAGAGCATTTAGCAACTAATGGGTGCATTTTTAAAGAAAGAGTCTTGTTTTGTTTAAAATTGTACATGAGAAAAAAAGATGTATTTTTAAGCCATTAATTGACATTAATCACAGTTACATAATATTTATTAAAATAACAAAGTATGAATAAATATTTACACTATTTATATTCAGACTATTGTCTTCATCTTTGTTGTTGTTATCATAACATTTCGGTTGTTGCACTCTTCAGCCTTTTGAACTGAACCCTTTATTTAATCTCCAGGGGTAAACTGTTCTTGTTCCACTGCCCATGTCTATGGATACCTTGTCGAGTTCCTACTTTTAGTACTGCTCAGTTATTGCTTGCCTGTTTCTATTGTTTGACCCAGGGATTAATCTCACAATTACTATTTCATCAAATTCATGAATCAACACTTTAATCCACTAAGCTATTGTCCCATAGAAGAATTCTCTATAGTAAACTTAGAGCTTTAAACATAACATGCCTGCTGATTAGTATTGCTGCTGCTGCTGTTGAAGACTTGCTGTCATTTGTCTTCTTTCTTGGCTCCCATATTGAATTTATTTCTATGCTATAATTCAGACAGAAATGATGAATAAATAGTGATAGATAATGTCCATTTTTAACTATATATAAAACAACAGTGTTATACTTTGCTTCAAATTAGATCTCTTTCTGATTTACTCTATATCAAAATCTGTTGGTAAGATGTGAATGTTAAGAAAGTAAAACTAAAATTAAAAATGTTGCTCTTTGCACAGAGATTCTGGGAATCACAGCTGGCTCACAAAACAAATCCCCTCAAAAAGAATAATAAAACACAACATAAAAGTATTGGCAAAAAGCATGAAAAAAAGCTGAGTCATGATCCACACCATCTGCTTTTAAGAACGTCACTCACAACACTGTCAGCAGTCACAGCAAGTGGTTAAACTGTCAATGTCACTATGACCTCAGCAAACTGACCCAAGACATGCCCTACCAATTCTTCCTCTCCTCCAGGTTGCTTCTCCTGCCCACAAAGAAACATTTCACTTTGATCCTCTATATCAGTAATAAAAATAATTTTATCTTAATGGTGGTAACTTGTCATTTCATTTGTTCTCTTCTCCTATCAGACATGTGTTTATAACAATAAAAATAGCTGTAAAATATAAATATTAGCTGGGCATTTTTAATTACTGCTAAAAAACATATATATTAAAACACATTTTGAAATCAGGAATATATTATAAGCATTGTCAAGGAAATACAAAATGAAAACAAAGCGTAACTAAACTGACCATGTTATTAGTACCACTGACATCAGAATGTTTCAATGTGTTTAGAGTGCATGTGTTTGAGTGAGTGACAAAATTCAGTAAAAAACTCACTGTAAATTAGCTCCCACCTTATTGCTATGTTTGCCATGTGGAGTTCTGAAAGGCAACAGAAATTTTTTGAATTTGGCACTAATTTTATACTCATAGATCACATGTCTACATATCTCAGAAGAAATGATCCCCTACTTTTGGTACTTGTAGCAAACTGTCACAAACTTACAGAGCCATAAGTTCAAATAGCAGCAAATCCACTCTTCCTCCTCATTAGCTTCAACCCCTCTTGTTCACTGCCACTGTCTTTATAAGCATTCAAAAGTGGGTACACTAATCTGCAGCCAGCATATCTGGGCTATTCCATCAACCATTTTGTGTCATAAGTGATGGAATGAATCTTCCATGGTTTTTCTTTATATCATGGAACCAATGACATTGGCAGGCTCACACTATCAGCCTCTTTTTATGTAAGTGGATTTCTTCTGCGCATATTTTATTTAACTATTCACATGAGTATGCGAATGTTACAAATTTTATGATAAATTTCTTATTTCTGCAAACTCTTGAAACACTTAGGGCCATAGCAAAATTTAGTGATGTTACTGTGGTTTCAGTAGAAGTGACGTTATATGGGGCTGGGTTACTAGCTTAACATAAAAAAATGGACTGCTTTACAGAGTTCTAATTTCTCTACTATTTACCTATAACTAATGAGAAAAGTAGATTTCTACCCTTTCCAAGGCCATAGTGTCAAGTAAATATAAACTGTCTCACAGGAGTCTGAATACAAATTCATAATTAAGAGATTGGAAAATGTCATTAGAAACAAAAAAAAAGTTCTGAAATGGGATGTAATATCTAATCTTCTAATGAATTTTCTCTTAGATGAAGAAGTGACTTAAAGCAACAGAGATATAGTCGTACCAACAAATGCTAAGTTTACCATGGACAGAACATGTAAGCAATGAGGGAGTCTTAATGTATATAGGAACTACAAGGAAGTTTATACTTACAATCAGAAAGTGACAGTTGAAATATTTGGGTCACATAATGAGGAAAGAGGGCTTGGAGAATTTAACACACACGCATAATGGTGAAGGCAAGAGAAGCTGAGAAGGAAGTGGGAATGAATGGAAAAACAAAGACAAAGCAGGATATTAAAAGGTTAAATGTTAGAGCAAGAAAAGAAAGGAAGTTGTGGAGACTCATGATTATCCATATCTTGAGATGAAATGGCACATAAAAGAAGAAAACTTAGATTGACTGGGATTAGTATGCTAACATTGTATTCATGATAAAAATCTTTTTTTTAATAAAAAAAAGTATGCCTATCTGGGTGACAATGAGTTCACTGTTGCAGACATCTGCTCAGGTGCATTCATGATTCTTCAACACCCAAAGTGCCGATCCAAAATTTATGTGGCACCCAAATGGAGTAGAACTTAGTTTCTGGGAGAGAACACATAATCTGGTGTGATCATCAGTTTTAAACAAGACCAATATACTCAAAATCTAAGTTATGATGACATGTGACTTTGTCCTAGCACAACCAACAGTGGCTTCTACACAATTCTGTTTGCTTGAATTTCATTCACAAGGCTTGTGGTTTTCAGACACTTCTCAATAGCACCAACTGCTGGGATCATCTGGGATCAGGCTGATTTTATCAAGTCACCTCCTTGACAAATTATGGAAGGAAAGATTCAAATCTGGTCTTGTGATTGAAATACTAACATTCTAACTACTTGGCTACATGCCCACAACCTGTCTTATGCCCTTACCGGAACAAAAAGGCAAACAGTGTATAATAAAAAAAATATTTCTTGTTAATTCTTTGTGTTGACAAAAAGAGAGACCTTACTTTTAAAACATGAAATGATATTAGAGTGATCAAGTGGAAAGTTATATGGCATTACCATCTATCATACAGGAATAAAGTGTTGCTGCTGACACTTGGGTTTGAACACAGATCACCAGAGAGCAAGCACAGTCGACCTCATCTTGAAATGTGATGGATAAAGAAAGATATATATATATGGGAATGACCGAGTATTGTTTGAAAGCATTACTATTATTGTATCTGTGATTTACAAAGTCTCTCCTACAAATGGGTATTACAAAACAATCTCAGCTCCAGTTGGATATAACTGTGTCACTTTCTATATCTCCTCTGTGTTCACTAGGCTTGTTTGATCAAATAAATTGCATTCCCTTTTCTTTCTTCTGTCAGTCTTAATTTAGTCCCCCACTGATCCAAGACTATGAAGAGAAGACAGTTTCCAGCACTATTTTTTCATCTCATGCTTGTAACATGAGTTTCAGGTGAATAAAAATTATTTACCAGAAAACATTTATAAAGAAATAATTGTAAGCTTATTATTATTAAATTTGACTAGTATTTACTTTCTTCTTCTCAATTTTTTATTTGCTTTTTATCACAGCTTTTTTGCCAACCATTGATATACATGATTTAGTAGATAGCACAAATTGGAAATAAATGATGGATTCTTTGTCTTGTGGGGGTTCACTGACATCATAGCAGCAGAAATTAGCCTTCTAGTCATGGAGATAAAAGCATACATGACAGGAAATAAAATGTGCCAAAATAACAGGAAAAGCATGGTAAATTGTATATTAATTTCATACAATTTATTTATATTTTTCTTGTGTGTATTGGTGTGTGTATTTTTAAGTTATAATTGTTTTATGGTACATGTGATAAAATGGGGAAGTTATTCCATAGTATTACAAGCCATATTACAGAGAGAAGTCAGGCATGTGTTGCTTGTACCAAGGTTTGTGGCAAAGAGATTGAATTGAACACCTTTTGGCGAGATGTCTCTATTTCTGGCAGGAACAGTTTTTGTTGCATGCTTGGAGTATTTTTATTATTTTTAATTTTCATTTAATTTATTCTATACAAGGTTTTTATGTTATTGTTTTATTTTATTTTATTTATAATTTTCATTATTATTATTTTTATTTATTTATAATAATAATAATATCCCTACATCCTCAATGTTACAGGAAAACATGGTTGAATACACCAGCTGCTTTTACTGACTGAACAATTTGAGTTCTTATTATGGCGTCAGATCACACATGAAATACAAAACAGCATCTAAATAATTAAAAAACAACAACAACAACAATCAAGCTTGTCTTCAAAAAAGGCATTTTAAAAAGTTATCTAAAAAAAACTTTAGTTACTTATCTCTAAAAAGATGTAAGGGAGATAACTGTTGTTGCTTTATATCGGAGGCTAAAATCTTATTTAACGTCGAGTATTTTGATCGCATGCCTTTTTACAATCCATCAAACGACAGGAAAAAAGTTAAAAATTTGTAAGGATTTCCATAAAAGTTTACTTTTTCGGTAATATTTTTATTCGATATTATATTTAAAAAATCCTTTATTATGAGAGATCACAAGGTTTTGAATTCATTTTTTGTCACTTTTAAATTCATGGGCTATCAAACGTAAACATTTTATTATTTATGTTGTTATTATTATTGATCACGTAAATATTAACTTTATTTATTCATTATCCTTATTTACTATTTACATGCGGACTATAATTGTCCTCATCTTTTTTGTGTCTGCTGTACCATCCGATTAGGTTATGAGAATCTTCTTAGTAGGCCTAGCATAGAAATAAATACGACATGGGAGTCGCTAATAAAGACATGAATTAAAAAAAAAAAAAAAACTCGGAATTCCTTGAAGAGCTTTTATTCGGATCGGCATACACCTGATGAAGACTGGAAGGTACAAAGTCCGAAACGTTGTGGAAACGACGAAAATGAGGACAATAGTTTGCATGTAAATAGAGTAAATAATAACACTGTTCTTCACATTTATCAAAAATGCATATTTAATTCGTGATTCATTTGGTTTTTATTTAATTAATAATAGTTTTTCTATCGTAATCTAAGGGAAGTTACTGCTATCAGACTAGCAATTATAACCTGAAGCATAAAAAATAAACGTAATCATTATGTAAATTGTAACAAAGAAGTCGTGTTGTATAGCCAAAATCGATAATTCAATTGATAGTATCAGTGATAATAATTTATATTGTTATCTTATTTTTTTATAAGAAAGCAGAGATGCTGTTTTCGTTTTTTGCTTTGTTTTTAATTCTGATTTCTGAGGAGAACAATCTGTTCGTTCTGTTCATTAGTTTTTTTCCATTATAATAGAGAGTTACTGCCCTTATGCATTTTACCTACTTGTCATTTTGTGAATGATACGTCTATGCGTGATAATTAGACGAATCTAACCGATTGTGCAATATTATTGATTGGGTCATGTCAATACTCAGCATAATAGGACTGCAAAATGAAACTGAAACGCATCCTCAGGCGGTCGTGACAATGGACGGTTCGTTTGGAAAGTATGGGAAACTAGCTCTCCTGTTTCTTCTGATCAATTTTATTTATTTATTTATATGTCTGAACTCAATAATATGCGCTGAGACAGTTTGGGGACAAAAGCATTAGTTATAAAATAAATCTATGGTCGTGCTAATCAAAATTCAGAAAATTCTTACTTTGAAATATGACACTGCAGTTTTCTTTTTAAAAAACTAAGCAGCTACAGTTCCTTGCAATGGAAGTCTGATTTTTATGTAATCTTTCAAGCATATCTAGAAAACAGTGATTCTTTGACTGGTATATTAAATTTAAAATTTCCCATGAAAGCTTTACTGATCATAAGTGAAGTCGCATTATTTCTTAAAATCTGGATATTCAAATTTTGTGGTGTTCACCGATTTAGTCAGGCAATACTGAGTTGCATTCTTTATTAAGACAAAAGTAGTAAGTTTCACTTATTATTCTTTTTAATAATTTCATCTTACTCATTCCCATAGATATCTATGTTCTTTCAGCTCCCTTAAATTTAACCAAATCTTTTACAACTTTACTAATTTTTTTGTGGAGTAATTTGCCATGGTTAAGTGTAATCAGAAAATGCTAAACAAACTGAATTAACAAAGTTCTCAATAAGCAATAAGAAAAGGAAGAAAAAGACCAGGGCAAAATAATACTAAGCAAACAATATATATGCATGTCAAAACTCGGTAAAGCATAATGTGTTATATTCCGTGCTAATAGGAATATATACTTGAAAAACAAGGTGGATAAAATAAGTAAAGGTTTATTGTAAAAGAACAGTACAATAAGAATAAAGGTAACAGTTATGCACAAGGTCATTGCAAGTCAATTCAATAGTGAGTGCTACTATTGGAAGGTCCGTAGTTCTCACATAAGTCTGAGTCATACTCAACAGATCCCAGCTATATATTTAGCCTCCCACCTCCCCACGAGGGTTACATGTGGCACAAGGCTGGGTTTAACGGGGGTTTTCCAAGCCCATAGGCTTGACCAAAAATATTCCCTATTTGAACCCATAATAGCGGGTTCAACGTCAGTCTACCTCCCCGAACAAGACTCTGCCCTTCGGCGGAGCCTTGTCCGTGTTCGACTGTCTAGATGGAACAGTTTGCATCTAGTGTCTGTAGTCCATTGACTTACAGATACTTATAGGCAGTTACTATCTATAGTGTAGTCACTCATGGGGGTGACAGGTTATTCCATTACATCATAAAGCAAAAAGTGAACAAAGTAAGAATGGTATTTTTTATGTTTGATAGTGTAGTATCAGTCATAACACAGTTCTTTGCATTATGTTTAGCAAACGGGTTCATTAAGCAATGCCCTTATGTTCACCAGTTGTTCTTTATTTATGCTTGTCTATCTCATTTGCATATAATACTACAGTATTCACACATAAAAGGGATACAGTCAAGCAATTGTAGCATACTAACTTCTAGACAAGAAAGAACAAAAATATGGTAAATGTGACTAAAAAGTGGTCAATGCATCTGTATGATTTGTTTATAAATTTGGGGTGGCGATGTTTTTAGTGACCATTCTGTAGATTGAAAGCATTTTTTCAGCTTCCATTATTTTGAGTAATTTGAATAAAACCTTTGATGCTATTTAAAGTAGTAACTTAACTACCAATTTTACAACCAATGCGGTTCAAATATGATATGATAATGATATCAGTTGATAAACTGATATCATTATCATATCATATTTGTCTACTCTCATGTCATGAGCTCTATGACATTGTTAATATGATATATTTATTAAATATAAAACACTTGATATGCATTATATAGTAACATCCTTTTATGAAACTAATAATAATTTTAGGACACTTTGACATGGTGTAATGGTTAGAAAGCTTGTCTCACTAGATCAGTTATGGCTGAGTAGTGAGTTCAATCCTCACTGGATATCCCACACTTTCAGCATTGTGCTACAACTAAGCTATGCTTAGTAGATCACTAGATGAAGTAATTTTTTTCTGCTTTCAGTAGTAAGTAGGTTTCATTGGATAGACTTGCTCATCCCAAACCCAACCAGCTCCTAATTCAGAGTTGTCCTTCACCTTCATCTAGACTTCACTTTCACCTTCACCTAGACTGGTTACCAACCAAAGCTAGAGGGCCCAAGGATAATTGTGCAAAAGCAAATGCAACAGCCACAGCTAGAATTTGAACTCGACCTGTCAATCCCTTATTCCATGTTGATAACCACATTACTAAATGCACATCCATATCTGTTTTTAATACCTATGTTAATATCATCCTTTATATGCTTTGCAGTCAAAGCTCTAGATGTTTCAAGTTGTCTGATCTGGATTGGAACTAGAAAAAACAATTCCAGTGGAGAGGCTTCTGAAAACCAAATGTAAGCAATTCTCACTGATGTTGAGAAAGTTTGTTAAATATTATTAAAATTAGGTTGATAAAAATTATTGTCTTTTAAATTTCCCTATATACTTCCTAGTAGGCTGAACATAGAAATGAATACACTATAGGAGATGCTAATAAAGAAAAAAAGAGAAATGACAGCAAGGGTTCAACAACAACAGCAGCAGCAGTAAGTAGTTCATATGGAAGAAATTCCCCTATATTTGTTGGGGACTAGTGTTCAGGAGATACAATTATGTAAATGAGATTTTTTTTCTTTGTGAACTGGGGCAAATATAGATTCTATTATTTTTCTTTTTTTTAATCATTTTACCCCAAGCAAGGTGATAAAGCCTCTAAGATGCATGGGGTTACTGAGAGTGAAAGGAACTGAGAAAATGTTACTGAGTAGAAAGAATTATAAAAGGAACATTACTCAAAAAAACAGATGACGAATGATGTTGCCTTTAAATTTTTGAAGATTGTAGTTGACAGGAAAGCAAGAGGCAAGAAGAGAGTTCCATAGATGAGAAATACAAGAGAAGAAACTATTAGAATAGAACTCATAGTTACACTTAATAACTTTAACTGTAAAATGATGAGACCTAGCTACCAATCTAGTACTACACTTCAAATCATGAAGTTCCAAATTTTTGCCATGAAAATATAGAAAAGACAAGTAAATCATGTTATGGTGGTTGGAAAGTGATTGAAGCTAATATGCCAGGTCAGGACAGATAATATTGCAGATTATTCTTTCAATTTTGTTAAGAATCTAGATGCTTAGTAGAAGCACCAGACCTGATGTAGCAACTATTCAATGAATGGAAGAATGGTAGACTACTAAAAATACAAGATCGATTCAGGTGAGAAAAATTGTCTAGCATGACACAGTGAACCAACTTTTCCAGAAAAGGAGAAAAAAATTGATCAATTCTATCACGTTTAATATTTATTCTGGCTTTCTATTCAGGACTTAATATATTAGAGTGTATCAAAAGTATTTGATGTTTTATCGACCTTTAAATCAAGGTTTATTTCATGTACACATCTACAGATTATCTATGACTCCAATATATTATTATCATTATATCTATCATATCATTATCAATACTATTTAGTTATACCTTTTAATTCAAATGATCTTCTATGTGCTATGTCCCTTCAAGACATAGGCAATCATGGCTTTCCATAACTTCCTAGACTTGGTAGCTCTAAGCAATGTTTCTCTTTTTACTATCCCTCCAACTATCTACTATCCATTAACACAAACTTGTTAGGTTACTTGCTGCTTTCCTCTGTTCCTCATGTCTTCAATATGTCCTGTAAGTGTCAAATTTTCCTAGCCTTCTTTTCTCATTATGTGTCTTAGATTTCAACTGTCATTTTCTGAATTTATGTATAATTGTTTCCATTTTCCTTAAAACTTCTTCATTACTTACGTGCTCCATCCATGGTATTTTCAGCATCCATCTGTTGAATAGCATTTCTCTTGCTGAAAATCTTCTCTTCAACTGTGATGAAATTATCCAGCATTCACTGCCATATAGGAGGACTGACATTACATAGGAATTCACTATTTTTTTTATTGATTCTAACAAAATTTTCCCATTTCTTGATATTTTAAGGTTTTGAAAGGCAACTTTTGCTATCTAAATCTGCCATTATATTTTGGTGTTACATTTTTCATCATCTGATATATTTTGAAACTTTCTTTAAACTGAGCCACAAACTGCTTCCAGAATCTGGGAAGTGGAATAAAATTATTTATTTGTTGACTTGTTTGTTTGACAGCATATCAACACCTCGATGGGTCATTTAATGCTGTTATTTAATTTTCTTGGAAGCTTTGTAGCAATAAAAATATGATATATGTTATTCTGCTTTCACAATTGAATACATGGTAGATGATACTCAGATTTTGTACATATACATGTTTGTGTGAACATAATTAGTAGAGGTGGTGATATGTGCATTTTATGTTGTAGTTTTGTTGAATTTATATTTTGGAATATAGTTTGATTTCTCTAAGAAATTGTGGGATATTTTATAGATTAATGTCATGAAAGAGTTCTTTCATGTTGGTTGTTTGGTTGATTGTTTCACAGCATATCAACCTCTGTGGGTTATTTAAGGCTGAAATCTAAATATTTTGAACACAGTTTTATGGCTTCACCTAAATATATTTTGAATGCAATTGTATGCCCTCAACTACAGATAAAATGTATTGTTGGTAATTTTACTATAAAAATGTATTTTTATACTTTCATAGTGTTCCATATTTGAGATTCCCTATTTGCACAAAGCTGGGACTGTAACAGGTACTACCACTCTGGGTTGGGATGAACCTGGGAACAACAGCAAATAAGAAATGGTTTCACACTATCAAAACCTTTAATCTCTTGATCAGAGGCCTTGATGCCAGATGTAGTTTAACGTCATACCCAAGAGGATGGAATAAAATGAAACAATATATGATCATACAGCCCAAAATTTGTTCAAGCATTTTTAGGGTGGTAGCTGACCCCTTGAAGAGAAGTGCAAAAGTGGACCCCCATCATTTGTCCATTATGATGTGTTAAAAAACAATGTAGAACGGATCCAAAGCATTAACGCTTAGAGTTTCAGAAGATATAGTACAAAATACGCAGAACCCAAAACCAACGAAGCTTCAAAATGCAGGGGGTCTGTAACATTGAAAACAATTTTGATATGTCCAAATATTTTCTCCTTATGAATATTTAATACCAACTAAAAGCCCAATCAATGCAATATGTGGCCAGATTTATTGATCATATGTTCTCCATGAAGCTAAAGTCTCATCCCTTTAAATGCTCACACTACACAAAAACAGCATCTGGGATTATCATCTGAAGGATTACTTCTTTTGAATTAAAAAAAAAAAACGGTCAGGATATAGGTGATCATGCCTCTCCAAACATTCCTTTACTTTATTATCTCTGAATTGCCATGCATTCTTGCAAAAGCAGTTATCCATTGCTTTCTCCATAATTTGAATTCAGAGTTTTCCCTTCTCTTAGACTGATTGCGACTCAAAGCTAGAGAGCCCTGACTAACCTGCTATTTAACTCCTAGCTGGGGGAGAAGAGCTGGATTCATTCCTTTTGGAAAGGTATTAGTGTGGAAGTATATGCAAATTTAGCTTGGGATTTGAACTTGCCACTCTGATTCCACTTTCCACATCATTATTCATTACACTAGCCACACTTTTCTTTTTAGAATAGTGAGCCTAAAAAACTTTAATTGCAAATATTTTAAAATCAAACTGAAATTATTTTTCTTGTAATTTGACCAAATTTATTTCCTGATTTTCCATTTCTCTTGATCTCCTTATTCTCTTCAATCTTTAGAAGACCATAAAAGGAATAATATTCTTTAACATTATGTTATGTGGCATGCAGTAAATATTGACATTCTCATTTCTCTTTAAGATGTATTGAGTGCATTAACATAGCAACTTCCAATCTGATACAGGAGATGAAAATCAAACTATGGTCATGGCACTAGCTGCTAACAACAATTCTGAGATAGCCAAATTCTTGAAAGTAGCCAGGTCTATTGTGTTCAAGGTTCAGAAAGTGCTGTAAGCCTATGGTAGGGATGTATGATATATGATTAAGAGAAACAAATATTCTAAACTGTTATACATTGTAAGCATGACTGAGTTCTTCCAGCATTTTTTGGAACATCACCAACCATGTCCCAGTAAGCTGATGAGCGTTATTGTCAAGCATCTCAAGTTGGTGGACTCTTGTCAGGCATGTAGAACATGAGAACATTAGGTACAAATCTGATTGGATAAGAAGTGGACAGTTCATGACAAAGGAGAACTGTGTGATCCAATGAAAATATTTGATAAATAAACAGGCGTTTTTTTTGTTTTTTTTCAGAATAGTGAGCCTATAAATTTTCTATTGCAAATATTTCTACATCAAACTGAAATTATTTTGTAACTTTTAACTTGACAAAATTTATTTCATCGTTTTCCATTTCATTTGACTTCCTTATTCTCTTCAAGTTAAAAGCTTACTCAATACAATCATATGCAGCAAGTAGATAGAATGGTCAAAAATTTATTTGGACAATGCCCAATTGTCTGCTGCTCAGGCAAGATTCCATGTCAATATTTTTGTAATTACCTCCCAAATTTTATTGCTATTCTTGCCAATCCTTTGGGAGCTCAGATAGCACATTCTTTTTAAAAAATGATGTTCAAGGCCTAAGAGACATTGGTGGTAGAGGGTTAAAGAGTGAAAGGCAAGGTTATGAGGATTTATGAGGAAGATAACAGTTGACTCTAGACTTGAACAGGAGATTGCAGTGATCTGGGAAGCATTCTCTTTGGTTCAACTCAAGCAGCAGTTCATGGAAAAAAGCTGCTTGAGTGGAACTTACATCTCACTAATAGAATACAAAGGGAATGAGGGTGGTTTATTGCAATGGTTGATCTTAGCAATGAAGGTTAGAACTAGTGGAACTAAGGAATTTAGTTTGAACACTTTACATGGATATAGTGATAGAGGAGTGAGTGACTTGCAACAATTTGTCTGTGGGAAAAGGGTTGTAGGATGAAAAGGAATTTGTCAACCACAAGGACACGGAGACGCTTTTGGACTCTATGGAGGGTTTAAAGTAAAGACTGAACAGCTCCTGTCCATATATGGCAGCAGTACTCCATTTTTAGCCTGATCTGGCTCTTGTAATGGTGGAGGGTAGCAGGAGGAGTCAGGTACTTACTGGAGTGGTACAGGGAACCGACCATATTTCCAGCATCTTTAGTGATGGATCATATGTATGAATTCCACTTGAGGTCTGGGTTGAAGTCCCAGTAAGTGCTTAAGGTATGGAGTCTTGCTGAGGGAACACATATACAGAAATTAACATGTACAGAAGGAAGATGAACATTCATGTGTACACAATTGTGTGTGTATATAATGCATTTCAGAAAATACAAGTATTTAAAATCATGTCCGTATATACTCATGAAAAAAATTCTTGTAAGTAATCACATTTCTAAACATTTATAAATATAGATTACTGTTTGCCTTGTCATATTAAATACCCAAACAAATGACACCTATAAATTGACAAGAAATATTTGAAATAAATGACTAATCATATTCAATTGATGATTCGCTCAGACATATAATTTTTTTTCTATTTTAACATTATTTTGATTTACAATCATCATTTAATCATTTATCTGTATTACTCTGCCAAAGTTTGTGTGTGTCTTTCTCAGTTCACACATCATAGCCAAAAGCAAAGTCCCAGGGATTTATTGTTTTGCAAAGATAACTAAGAGCTTAAGTTCACAATTCATTTGAGGTTGACCTTGGCGGTTATTCAAGGTCACCATAGGTCGTTAAAGCCCACAACATGCCATTTCTAATCAAATATAGCAATTTCTAATAAAATGGATAGAGATAATTATATCTGCTGTAAAGTATAAAAATGTTTTCATACATCACAAATGATAGGATAGATAAGGTCAAATTTGATTTCCAAGGTCACTGAACGTCATTGGCTGTAAAATTATTTTGTGTTCTTTATAATTTATCTGTGTTGCTGCCAAAAGTTTACATTCTTAGAGGTAAATTCTTATGTGGGTTTATCTTGGGAAGAAAAAGGATAGGATAGGTGATGCTGATGCCCAAAGTCAATACAGGTCAGCAGAGGTCAATTTTGAATTAATATAGGATTTTTCAGCGAAAGAAAAGATCTTAAAGACTTGATGTTTTCAGTTTTGTTTGTAAAATCTGCAAACCTGATTAGGATTATTTACACTATTTAAATTTGGACTACTGTCCTTGTCTTTCTGTTTGTTATCACAATGTTCCGCCCGGTGTACCATACGTCCTTCTTCATGTTATAATTATCTTTTTATTTACACCATTCACATTTGCACTATTATCCTCATCTTTGTTTTTGTTATCATAACATTTCAGCCATTCTGTCCCCGAGTCTTCATTCCATGTATATCAATCCAGGTAACCTAGAAGGAATTCTGATCTAAATAAAGAGTTCACCTTTATTTAATCTATAGGAGTAAACTGTTCTCATCCCACTGCCCATGTCTAGGGATATCTTGTCTAGTTCATATTTTTAGTACTGCTCGGTTATTACTTACCCTATTTTCACTGAGTACAATTACACATTGCTTGGCCCAGGGATTGAACTCATAAATACTATGTCACCAAATTCACAAACCAATGCTTTAATCCACTTGACTATTATCTGGTAGGATTAGACTTAGTTTTTTAACTGTTTTAAATGTAAAAAATGGCACAAAACTTCTGAAAATATCACTAGATCTTTGAAAAATATATTACCCCAAAAGAATATGAAATCAAAGAAAAAGCCTTCATAACAGATTATTCTAACACTTTAGCTGTTTAATCAGTTGAAACAAATCTGGACACGTGTGAAACTGTTCAGAACCCAATTGAATTTTTCAAATTTATTGAGCTGGCTGGAGTTCCTCCTCACAGACTTCAACTAAAAGTTTGAATGCTTGTCATGATTTTCGGAAACCTTGACTCTCCAAAGTTGTGCCAAGCAGATTCTTTTGCATGGCATGAAAGCACCTACTGTAACTGAGACAGACAAATAAAAGGACATGTTTATTCACAAGATCCCTATAATTCCAAAAGACTTGCCCTTTAAATTCAAGTGACCCCATTTCCCAGCAAAGTCCAGCTTTGCAATGACAACAAAGGCAATATCTCAAGATCACTTGACTTCTTCATGCTTTTCCCATCACCATTGCCACATCTGGTTTGGTGCTTATGATATCTATCTGGTGATTTGTGACAAAATCCTAAGAAGAGTCTACAGTTTTATTGGTTCTGTACACAGCTTCAATCATTTTCACACAACTGTAATGTGGCTTCCCTGTACCTTTTTGTTGTGTCGGAAACCTACCACCCCTCTTGAAAATGAACTTGTCTGCGTCTGTGAACAAAGACTTTAAATAGTGGCATGTCCGTTGACAAGGCAAAGACAGGAAGACAGAGAAGTTCTTGGCTGAGCTAGTTATTGACTACTCGGGCGATTTCTGTACCTTTTTACCAACCTATTAAAACCCTTTTTATTGTTACGTGTTATTTGGCGTTTGTCTCTACTAACCCCAAATCAACATCATAACACTTTTCTATAAGTATTTTTATGGTAATTGTTCTGATGGCAGCTCTACTTTGGTACCTCAACTTCATGAATTTAAACTTAGTACAAAATTGGAAGCTAGGTTTCATCATTTTACTGTCAAAAGTTTAAGTTTTATTCTAATAGTTTTTTTTTCTTTCATACTTCTTGCTTGTGGAACTCTTTTCCAATTTCTTGCTTTCCTATCAACTACAACATTCAAAAATTTAAATGCAATGTCAGTTGTCATGTTCTGTCTCCTTAAATCCTGTTCTTTTTATTGTCCTTTTTCCTCAACAATGTTTTCTCAGTTTCCTTCTTTTTCAGTAACCCTTTGCATTTTAGTGACTTTATTGCTTTGTGTGAAATGTAAGGAATAAAAAACGAAATTGTTGTATAGGTTGAATTTCCAAACAAAACTTTCATACTTGCATCTAACTGGAGAAACAAAAATGTTGTGTACTCAGAAGTACTAAGGGATTACTTCATTTGTTTTTCACTGCACAACACAGTAAACAACATACACCAACAATACACCAACAATATCCTAAAAACAAGCAGCAGCAAAGTATCAAATTTTGCACTGAAGGCAGGTGTTATATATGAGTTTTCCTTCTCCTAATTTAATGCCGAGAGGTTCATCACACCCAGCAAGCTTATTACACATCTGGACACTATCCCAATTATTTCTACATCATAATGCATGAATATATATATATATATATATATATATATATATATATATATATATATATATATATATATATATATATATGTATGTATGTATATAAATTACATAATAGAGAAATCCAAAATTACCTCATTAGTATAGATTATTTCAACCTATGTCAGTGCACTAGCATTTTTCGACTCCACCCATTTGAGTTGAAAAATGCTAGCACGTTGATGTTAGTTGAAACAGTCTATACTCACGAGGTAATTTGGGATTTCTCTATTATGTAATTTATACACTGAGTGGATCAGTTTTAATATTTTATATTATTAGGATCCACTTGGATTATATACCAATGGATTTATTACCTGTACTATATATATATATATATATATATATATATATATATATATATATATATATATATATATATATATACGCAGTGTAACAGCAAAATTGTACAAATCATGTAACAACATAATTATCCATCCCACAAAATGTTTAATATCTAAAAAACCAGTAAACTAATTGAGTTTCCTTTTCCCAAGTTTTCAGATAAGATGCTTAGGCATCTTAACACTATATGTCATAAGAATCACTGAAAAACCCTTTGAGTTATTCAGCTAGAAAGAGAACAGGTTCAAATCGTTTTGTGTCAGCTCCACTGTCTTCCCAACTGCTCAATGATGAGAGGGAAAAGATCATTTAGGCCTTCAGTAATGGTACCAACATTTATACTCTGTCTTCCATCTTCAAAATCCATTCAAGAACCATCAAGAGAACATTGATTAAGTTTAAAATAGAGGGAATAGTAGAGAGGAAAACTGGATCAGAAGGTCACAACCGGAAAAGGGATCATCCTTTCAAATTAGATCTATAGAGCTACTCTCTCCCTGCCTTTACAACGCATCACCTGGCAGCCACTTCGGAGATCCAGGATGGTCAGAGGGACATAGCCTAAATTTGTGCATAAGACGAGCAAATTGTGTGTGAAGTGAACTGTACAAACATCGGCTCTGGAATGGCGCACAGTGCATGCATCACTGAGCCAGACCAAGGCTGGCAGTGTGCACAAGATGCTAATTTTCTGGCTTGGTCAAAACAAATAAAAGAGGACAGTGTTTCTTGGGATGTCAGGAAGCTTTTGCGCTCAGCACAAGTCAGGTCAGTATGTTGCAGTGTGTGTTAAACCGGAGTCCCTTTCAAAAGTGTTGTTGCAGTGTCTGTGCTACAAAAGAAACAGTTTCCTGCTATACAATTTTAACTTATTTTTAAATTTTGGGTGTAAGTTATTGCAGTGTTGTGCAAGTGGTAGTTGACTATAATTCAGCACAGATATTGCTTTAAATTGTCAGCAATGGTCATGCGTGTTTAATGAGTAGTTTGGTTTGGTTTGGTTTGGTTTGGTTTGGTTTATGGCATATCAACCTCAATAGGTTATTTAATGCTGACAAAATTTTCATTGTTGGTAATATTTTTTTCCAAAAATCTATTTCTGGTAATATTTTATCTTTCAAAAATCTATTTCTGTTAAGAATTTTCCTTCATTGGTCCTATTTTTTTTCAAAATATATTTATGGCTGGCAATATTTGTTTTTCAAATGTATTGTTGGTAATAATTTTTTTTACAAACTACTTCTGTTATTAAAACCTATTTTATATAATATATATATATATATATATATATATATATATATATATATATATATATATATGTATATATATATATATATATATATATATATATATATGTATATATATATATATATATATATATGTATATATATATATATATATAATATAGAAAAAACAACTGAAAAGTTGCAAATTAAAAAAAATTGAATGTTTTTTGTGAAAGTATTTATTTATATATATATATATATATATATTTGATTTTTCAGATCCGCCCCCTTTTCAAATGGCTGTTTTCAGAAGTTTGTTTACATTAAGTAGCGTCCGTTGCGAGACGCGGATGTCATGTGATATGGAATGCAACTGTGTTTGAATATTTCTAACGTAAATCTAACTGTAATATTTTAGATGTTTTTTAAAAACTTTTAACTATATCTAACAAAAATGTTTTGTTTAACTATTGAAATATTTATAAAGATTTTAAATACCCAAGTCTTTATTTAACCCTATATATATATATATATATATATATGTATATATATATATATATATATATATATATATATATATATATATATATATATATATTAGGGTTATAACATTTTTGCAATTTTTTTGAGTTGACTTGTGAGTGAAAGACTGTCATCTGAAAATGCTTGTGCTGGTACAAAATAAGTTATCATGACTGAGGGTTTAAGTGAGCTCACCATGATCAAAACTTGATAACACCTGTTTATGGACTTATGCTTAGTCATTAAAATATTGATTTGGGTAAATGAGTCGAATTTTTCAGCACCTTCTTATATATACTAAGCTTAGTATGTTATATGGATATAAATAAGAGAGACTTAGGATTGAATTAATGATGGCAAGGTTACAAAATTAATTTTAATAAATACTTTTAGAAAAGAAAAATATAACTTTAAGTTATCATTATTCCAAATGATATATTTTAAAATAGGGTGTATAGCCAAGTGGTTAAAATGCTAGTGTTCTGACCATGAAATATAAGTTTTAATCTCACCATGGACAATTTGTAAAGGAGGTGATTTTCGATAATATTGGCTTGGGAAGATGATCCCAGCATAGGAAGTGCTTGAAAACCAAGCTATGAGTTAACTGAAGCTTTGTGAATGAAAGTCTGCTTGTGATCTGCTGATGGTTGTGTTAGCACAAAGTGACAAGTCATCATGACTGAGAGTTTGAGTGTATTGGCTATGATCAAAACTGTTGATCACACCAGATGATGTATTATGTCTCTCACAAACTAAGGTCCTCAGTATAGTTGCATTCTAACCAACATGTTAACTCTTTGAGTATTAAAGAAACACACATGTGACTGAGCAGGCGTCTGCAATGAGGATTAACTAAACACCATAATAAACATAATTATAATTATGTATTTCCTTTCATTTTTATTTATGGATTTGATTTAAATGATAGTGTAACAGAATGTTGGTCAAGAATTTTTGAATGTTTTGCAAAAAATCAAAAGATAAAATTATAATATGAAACTAGGGAAAAAACAAAATAAACATGTTCCTTTTTAGAGACAGCCAGCTACTCATAAAATCTTATTATATCCAAATATTTTTTAATATCTAAATAGTAGATTGAGAGCAAGTAATGTTACTACCACACAAGTGTAGTGTAGTCATTTTGTGTTTAAGCATATATGCAGATGTTTTTGACTTTCTTACTTTTAAGTCCATTTCATTTAGTCAGTTCATGCCCTTGTAAAATTCACCTTACTCCAAAACGAATGGCATATTGCTCATCATTACAGACACACTTCCTTTAGCCATTATCCCTATACCCTATACAATAAATCACCCAGTGTGCATGAACAGGATCCAAGCCTTCCCATTGAGTAGATATCTTGACAATTTCCCAAACTCTATAGATTTTAAGTACTCTTGCTACATTATGATTCTTATCCAGACACCCACTCAATTGTGCTAGCCTTCCTCACTTGGCAACTCCGATCATTTAACCTTCTTATCTTTCTTTGCCAGTTATATACATAATCAATTATGGACAGCAAATATTTATAATATTGTGTCTAGTGTTTTAAGCTAGAACAAGACTGCCTACACTGCATGTATGCAAAAATTCCCAGTATTCTTTTTTGAAAACTAGAAACTAAATACACTGCTTCTTTGCCGAAAACCTTATTTACATATTCATGCACACACACACACACACACACACACACACACACACACACACACACACACACACACATGAAGAAATATAGTTTGAAGGTATGCTATATTTATGGGATAAAGTGCTCAGTATCAGAGACAGAATGTATGTAAATATAAAAGTGACATTGAAGTCAATACTCAGTAGCAACAGTTCCATGCTAAATGCAATCATCAGGCCATAAGCATTGTGTTTTTTCTTGACTATTTATATATATGGGTCAGTGATGCATTGTGGGTAATCTATTGCATTGTGAGTAGGCTATTCAGAACTCATCTCAAAATGCAAACATGAAAACAAATTTTTAATTCATTACTTAAAAATCAAAAACTGAAAAGAATAAATAAAAATAAATAAAATAAAAACAAATAAGCAAAAACAAGTAAAATAAATTAATCCAAATAAATAAATAAAGTAAATGATAAACAAATTAGCAAACCACTCACACAAAAATAACCATGAGAATAGACTACCCACAATGCATCACTGACCCCTATATATAAATAGTATGATTGTGATGTAGCATGAAACCGTCTGTTGCCTTTGAGTATTGACCTCAATTTTCCCTTATATATATATATATATATATATATATATATATATATATATATCAGAAATAAACATATGTCTATATCATTTAATATATATATATAATGAATATATATATTAAATGATATTGACACATTTTTTTTTTTATACTTTTTCCTTTCTAGTTCTCTAATTATCTTAAAGTTGAAATTCATCAAGGAAGGTGCCCTTTTTTTGTTAACACAAGTACTTTCGATTGCCTCTGAGGTTATCCTCAGGAGTGAATTGTGAAGGTAAACTCAATGTAACTGTAATCATTGTGATAGTGATTTTTATAAACATGCATGAATGCACTCCATTATAATTATTTTCTAAATTAACCATTGTGGTTATAATGTTTTGTAAATCACCATAACAATGATTACAGCTACATTAAGTTTGTCTTTGCAATTCACCTGTTGTGGCTATTTGAGACATGTGAAATTGGTGCATTTTATAGTCAGTGAGAGTTTGTCTCTACTACCACCCCTGACTATTACAAACTTTGGGGACATATATAATGTATATATATAAACATTACATACATTATGTGATTCAGAAGCTCCCCCAAAATTAACTTTATACATATTTATATATATATATATATATATATATATATATATATATATATATATATATATATATATATAAAAGGGAACATAGAAGTCAACACTTAAAGGCGACAGTCTGTTTCATGCTAGTGCATTCACTTTTATATTTACACACGCTCTATCTCTGATATTGAGCACTTTATCCCATAAATATAGCACACTTTAAGACTATATTTCTTCATATATATATATATATATATATATATATATATATATATATACACACACATATATATATATATATATATGAGGGTCATTCAATAAATAAGGTGAATTTTTCAGTATAAGGACTTCTAATACAGATAGAAGCTTACTTTTTTTTATTTTTCAACGTAGTCGCCCAGCACTGTCACACACTTTTCCTATCTGTGCACAAGCTTCCGTATTCCCTCAGCATAAAAATCTTTGGACTGATGTCGCTCACAACACTTTTGACTTCATCGTCACTTTTAAACTTTGTGCCTCTCGTGAACGTTTTCAACAGACCAAACAGGTGAAAGTCTGAAGTGGCAAAGTCTGGGCTGAAATGTTCAATAATTGTGGAAAAAATACTAGAAGAAAAAACAAAGATATAAGTTGGGATTTTATATATATATTATGTTGTCCTTGAAGTCAAAACTGGAAGAAGTGGTGAAGGCTGACAACTGGCACCTCATAATCAGCTGCTTCAGGTAAGATAAAGCATGTCAACCTAGGAAGGCAGTCCATATAGGGGAAGAACACTGATTTTAAATAGCCGTTGCCTTGTTATTTCATTATTATGTGTTTACCAATAAAAATTTCAACTATGTCTTTGTAATTGTTAACAAGTTTCTTTATAGTTTCTGTTCTCCTTAAAACTTAATTTGTCACATGACCTGTTCAATAAAGAACCCATTACTGACTTGAAACTTACAAAGAATAGATGTGAATAGAACACAAAATATGTTTGGATAAATAACCACTTTTAATTACCAGAAATTACAATACAAGAATGATACACTTGTGCAAATGACATTTTAAAATATTACAAAGGAATGTTTTTATAGGGTTAAATAAAGTTTAAATGAAGCATTATGGGTTGATGAGGCCTTCCAATGGGACAATCCAAGGTTGATAATGTTGCAAGCAACCAAGTGGAAAATGCAGGATGAAAATAAAAGCAAGAACAGGAATATAATAAGAAAACTAACAGTATAAGGAAACTAACAGTATAAGTGCAGTTGAATGGAAAAGTAATGAATTCTTACATTTATATGGTTTTTATATGTATTTGAAATTTCTTGATTGACTTTCATGAAGAAAAATCAGCAAAGACAAAAATAGCTTTGTGGGTTAAATAATTGCATTTTCCCACTGATACCAAGTAATTAACCTAATATTTATATATTAGGTTACATACTTAGTATCAGCAGTAAAATGCAACTTCTGAATGCTACTTTTCAAAGTAAGAAAAGCATCCCCACTTGAAAGATTGATGAAATACGGTCTTTCTTTCCTCAGTTATTCCTATTTGGCCTTGTGCTATTCTAAGCTAATCTTAAAAGTTATATTTAAAGCACCTAACCATGAAGTTATTGTTAACAAAATAATCTTACAGATTAATACAATTGTAGTGAGTTTGATGCTCAATAAGTGTCCCATACATGTGTTGTTAAAATACTATAATATTTATTTTTTTGTAATGCAATCTCATATATATTTTGACATGTAAAATGTATGAATTTATTTTCATATAAATTGGTATATGAATAAATATGCAGCCTAATAATGAAAACAAATTAATTATTTGACACAACTGGATTTTCAATATTATCTTCATTGTCAATTTGCTTTGAATATTAATCACAAACTGAAAATTATACAGAGAAATGTCCAGATTAAAATTCAGGCCAAATACTTATTGATCCAGTCTTATATAATAGAATCCCACTGGACTATGCATGGAAAGTGTGAAATGATTGGTCTTCAGTTTGTAAAATGCGTCATTTTATTGTTAAGGCAATTTCACAAACCAGTGTTAGACCTGGGCTTGGATATCATTGTCTGCTTCTGATGGGGAAAAGATGGAAGAAGCTGCTAAGGAGAAGCAGCATATCAGCTGTATATACAGGGTACTGATTAATTTAAATAACAGAACTGATTGGAATCTCAGATCAGTGATTCCAATTTCCGCACTAATAGCCGTTATATTACTTGGTTGATTCTGTTTCATTTACTTTGTGCTAATGTCATTGGGAAAAGCATGAATCTATTTTCTTACAGTTATGGTTTAAAAAGCAGGGCAAAGTGGGCTTTCTTGCCATGGATGGCATCAAATCTAGGAGAAGAGAAACACTGAATTTAAACCTGTGGAGGGCTGTTTGGGGACTTTGTTACTTACTGTGCACCATATTTGTTATCATTTAATTAAAAAATTGTGGTTCATTCTACACAAGTCTTCAACAAAGATTAAGGAAGCCATATTGGAATTCCAAATTGTACACACAGGGAAAGAAAAAAAAAACCTTGTAGAAAGTTAGTCTCTATCCATCAGGAATTTAAAAAAAAAAAAAAAAAAATTATTTTGTAAAAGAAATAATCAAATCACACTTTTACAAAAGCTTTGAGCTCAACATTCTTGAAAAGATGATAGAAAAAGAAAATTTTATTTTTCAACAAAGTTTGCTTCTCTTGATTCTGTTATCTCCGGGTCTCCACGCTATTACATAAAATGGTAGCAACAAAAAGTACCATTTCTTTCTGTCATTCATTTTATTAGGAGAGAGTGGTGGCAGCTTGAATTCTAAGAGGGAGTGGGAGGTATGACATCACAGGAATGCATGTTGCACGTTGGATCAATGTCCCTCTGTGGGTGGTCTTAGCCAGACACTAACCTGGGTGTGGGATGTGTATTGATGCTTCAGAATTCTTGCAACCCTATGATGAATTCATGCGATTTTGGACTTATATCCTAAACCCAAACAGAGGCAATCCATCAATGTCAGAATACGACATGCATGAGGCACTCTGGCCAATTGCTGACCACTCTGGCCCTGACCTTCACATTTTGTAATAATATGTGTGGGTAGTCTGATAGTTCAGTTCTAAAATTCAACTATCTTGGGTCTACGTTGTTAAAAAATAATTTTTATCAATGGCATCCCCGATGTCATCAGTTTGAAACTCAGTATCTATGCTGATGACATAAATATTTACTCCTGCTTTAATGGTAACTCTGATCAGTTTGATGAGGTCAGATTGACGACTGATCTCAAAAATGACCTACAATTTTGTTGTTTTCTGGGACAAGAAATGGATTGTTAATTTTAATGCTTCCAAAATTAAACTGCTTTCTTTTAATCATCTTAAAGAACCGTTTTTTCTTTCCATCAGTGTGGCTGATGCTAACCTCCAGGAGAGTGACACATTGCACCTTTTCAGGCTAATGTTTTCCACCAACATAAAGTGGAAAGATTATATTGAATCAACTGTTAGGTCTACTGCTAGGAAACTTGGTTCACTATGTTGTGATAGACTGTTTTTCTTGCCAGAATATATCTTTCATATTTATAAGTCTACCATTCATTCATGCATTGAATATTGCTGCCGCATCTGGTTTGGTACTTCTGCTATTTAGAGACTCTTGATAAGATCCAAAGATGAATCTGCAATGTTATCAGTCCTGACCTGGCATCTCGGCTTCAGTCACTTTTCCACTGCTCTAATGTAGCTTCCCTGTGGCTTTTCTATAAATATTTTCTTGGTAATTGTTCTGATGAGCTTTCCTCTTTGGTACCTCAACTTTATGAATTTAAGTGCAGTACTAGATTGGCAGCTAGGTCTCATTCTTTTACAGTTGAAGTTCTATGTTAACAGTATCTTCTTTTGCACTTCTCACTTTGGAATTTTCTTCTGGCTTCTTGCCTTCCAGTCATCTTTGATCTTCAAAAATTTAAATGCAGTATCAATGATAATCTTCCATTTTCTTAATTCCTGTTCTTTATTGTTCTTTCTCCTTAATAATGTTTTTCTTTTTTTCATATTCTTTCACACTCAGCAACCCCTGGCATCTTAGTGGCTTTATTGCCATACTTCAAGTGGAATGATTTTTTAAAATCTGTTAGGCCAACATTAAAAATGACAGGAATGTCCATTTTAGATACAATTGTAAAATATAATTTTGCATGATTTAGAGAGAACCAACCATTTGTATAATTTGAATTTTGATTTTAATGTAAAATTTCTTATATTTTATATAAGAGTATCACACACATAATATACACTGGTCTACAACATGTAAGCTTCAAAATAAAAAATAGCCAATATTAGCTAATTTGGGGGTACTGGAAATAAAAATGATATCCAAAATTGTTGATTGGATCTAGATTTCAAGATACACTACTAGTGTTATATGAATATTTCATCAAAATTGTTGTCTTTACTAGATTAATTATTCTTTTAATAACCTTACATATACTTATTATCCTAATAAACTGTTTATTATTCTCCTTTCCACTGAGGTTTCCTCACATTTAACTGATCTATAAAGAATGTCTCATGAATATCTGGACAAAGTCGGTAAATTCTGCTATGTGTGTGGCAAAGTGACTTTTGCATCTCAAGAGCGAAATATAAGACCTGTTTTAAGAAACGTTTATTAAATATATTTTGGATGCAAAATTGAAGACCAGGACAAGAATTGGGTACCAAACATATACTGTAATACCTGTGCAACAAATCTCAGTCAATGACTAACCAGGAAGAAAAAATCTAGGCTTTTTGCATGATCTGGAGAGGACCAACCAGTTATGCCACTGATTACTACTTCTGTATAGTGCCTCCAAATGCTAATAGACTGTCAAAGAAAACGAAATAGCAGTGCAATATCCAAATATTTATTCAGCTTTGTGTCCTGTCTCCCATAATGAAGACAGACCAATTCCAATTATATGAAATTGAATCAGATGACGGGGAAGACAATGAAACCTCAGAGCCTGAACCATCAACTTCATATTACCAAGATTATTGTTGAAAATCTGTCTCTGAACCACACCTCATAACTCAAAGTGACCTAAAGGACTTAGTCAGAGATTTGGAATTTCCTAAGAATAAAGCAGAACTGTTAGGTTCCAGGTGAGCTGGTGATTTTCCATTTTCATGATCGTCACAAGGATTTAGTCTCATTCTTCCTTATGGAAGGTGTACTGCAATGACATCAGTGGTCCTATGCAATCACTTAGCATCAGTTAGAATCCAGAGGAATGGCAGTTATTCATTGACTCCTCAAAGACAAATCTCAAAGCTGTCTTGTTTTGTTTTTTTTTTTGTTTTTTTTTAAGCGTATCACCCCAAGCAAGGCTGGAGGCCACTATCACACAAGGGGTTAAAGAAGGGTTGGAGGAAGAGCAGATAGGAGTGGTAAAGGAGAGGATGTGGAGAAAGAGAAAGACAGTGGGTCAATCAAGGCAAGGGGGTTACAGAAGATTTGGAGTGAGAGGAGGTAGGAATGAAAAATGAAAGGATATGGAGAAGGGAAGTGGATAGATCAAGGCAACTGGAGATGTCGATTGATGCTACACTTAAACCGTTGGAGATTGTATTTGTCAGGGAAACAGTAATAGGGAAGGGAGTTCCACAGGCAAGATGTGCGAGACATGAAGCTATTGAAGTAGAAGAGACGTCTACATCTAACAGTTTCCACGGTGTAGGGGTGGGAGCGGGATGCCAGCCTCGTGGGGCGTGTTTTAATTTCAATCTCAGCTAGTCATGCTAATCCACATTAAAGAAACTTATGACACGATGAAGCAGCTACTGAGATGTATCAACTATGATCAACATGACTGGCAACTTTGCAAAGATGTGAATTTGTTGCTTTCTTGCTAGGAGTGCAAGGTGGATATATCAAAAACTGTTGCTGTATTTGTGAATTGGAGAGCTGAGACATAAGTTCTCATTGCATCAAGAGGAACTGGCCTCTACAATACTCGCTCGAACCTGGGAGGAAAAATATTCAGCATCCAGCACTAGATGAGTCAAAGAAAATTTTGTTGTCACCTCTTTGCATCAAGCTGAAAATTTTGACTGAGTATTTTTAAATTCAGCATGCTAAAATACATGAGAATTGGGACATTTCATTTCTGAAGGCTAGGGAACCCCCCAGTCTGTTCTATTATTTTGCCCATAGCTTGGGTGGGAGGAGAAAAGAGTGATCCTGATCCTTTCCCAAGGGTATTAGTATGAAGTGAATACAAATATTTTAACCATAATTTCAACTTGGCTTGCTGATTACATTTTCTATGTAGCTGAAATTTCTTAAATGAATACACTTGTGACTATCTATAACCCTAACTGATTGGTGTGGAGTTATTTCCACAATAGAACTTGTAGTCGGACTAAATGCGTCCTAAATGGGGTAAACATACAGAAACGTTAGGAACTTGTAAATAAGTGTTATGCAGAGTAATCGAGTTGTGGTCGCTGATAACTTACCCCTTCTCGACTACCTACTGACTCCTACTTATAATAGGTGGAAGAGTCTATTATCTAGACAAGGTGTCTTCCACTATAAAACTGATTGAGCACTTCAGTGTGGTGTGATGGTCAGCACACTTATCACAGTAGATCAGTTACAATTGAGTAGTGAGTTTGATCCTCCCTAGAGTCTACATGTTTTTGGCCTTGTGCCACAAGTAAGCTACACTAACTAAATCATTATAACATTAACTGATTGATTCTAATCTTAACTAAAATTACAATTTCTTATGTAATTCGACTTGTGGCTATAAAATCTACGACCCTAGAATGATTGAAAATAATTAGGAATCTCTGAATTTCTGGGAGAAGGAGTTATCATTACTTACCCTATTTACATGCAGACTATTGTCCTCATTTTTGTTGTTTTTATCACAATTGTCCTCATCTTTGTTGTGATAATAATAATTGCCTAAATATAAACAGTGTAAAGAATTAAGAATCTCTTTTTGAATTTTAATCATGATGTCTGAGTAAATACAGTCAAAGACTTTATTTTTGTTGCAGTGCACAAAAGATTTTAATACAAAGATTATTTAACATTGTCTACTGCCAAAATCCTGTATTGCTTAATATTTTTTCATTTACTCACTGTCACGAGTAAAAGACAAGAAAAACTCAAGAATTAATTATGCAAAGAGATAAAAAAGGAAACAAAATCAATTTAGCATTGTGAAATTTGGTCCAATACCAAAATGGTCAAGCCTCTTCACTTGTCTCAAAATGGTTGTACAAGAAAAAAAAAATAGTAAGTGGTAAAAAGAGAAATAGAATGATTTAATGGTAAGAGTTAAAGAACGAGTAGATGTAGAAAGTGGAGAAAATAGATAGATAGATAGTAATAGAGAGAAGTAAGAAACAAGCCATAGAGGAAGAGAAAGAATAAGAACTTAGTGAAAGGGAAAGGAAGAGAAAAACAGAAAACAACAAATAAAAGAAAAAGAGAGAATATCATGGTAAGAAAAGCTGATGATGATGATGAAGTAGAAGAAAGAAAGAAAGAAAGAAAGAGGAGTGAAAGAGAGTTGGCAGGAAGAATAGAGAAGACGAAGTTGATAAAGAAGGAAAACAAATGGATTAATAAAAGGAGAAGCTGGTTGAATATTTCTGAAAGAAATTGTCTCTATTGATCAGTTAGTTTTGTCTGCGCAGTTTCTGAAATAATCTTCTTTATGATGTGGCCAGGCCACAGAGACAGAACAGGAGCAATCAAACTCATTGATCTTACTTGTTTCACTACTTATATCTTATCTATATACATATATTTATATCTACATCACTCTCTATATGTGCATGTATCAGGTGGGAAGATGTGTGTATTTTTGTGCATTTGAAAATACAGTTTTATATATACGTAATGGTAATGGTAATATTAGCTGTTTCCTGATTAGGAAACATTCAATATTCATTGACCGAGCACTCAGTTCTACTTTAGGTTTAAATTTATAAAATCTTTCTATTAAAACAATTTTCAGGAAAATAGGTTTCTCACGTTCACTGTTATTACTATTGCCAGTATTGGTGAAGCTTCCTTTCAACCTTTGGTTTGAAGTAGTGTTGAACATCTACATCTTGATTATATCATTATTATCTCTTCACGTTATGTGTGATATCCCTTTTAGTTGTTGCTACTATTGAAAGTCCTCAAGTAGATTTTGCTATTTGGTATCGTTTTTCATGATTTTGTAGTACCAGTCAATCTATAAGATTAAAAGATTAAATCCTTGTTCAAACTTACAGGCTTCATTTATTTAAAGCCATTTTTAATCATTGATTTAAAAAAGCATATTTGACAAAACTTAATAAGGAAAATGTGCTTTCCAGCATATTTTCCTTTGTAGGAGAAACCACTGTCTGATCCGATGGGATTTAGACTGCTAACTGGTAGACATATTACACATTGTAGATAAAAAAAATAGGGCATCTATTTCAAACATAGGTATCCACTAAAAATAACATTTGAGGTATTACAAAAAATTAAAATTACATTAAAAATAAATCCATTAATTCTTTATAAATTGCTTTGTTTACATTTTGGATACAAAATTAAGTAGTATAGGCTTTTGAGAAAATATGAATGAAGGTAGATGTATTCCTTAAAAAGGAAAATAGAATCTTGTTGTGTCTGAGTAAGCCAAAAACATGCTGGATCAGATAGTGGTTTCAGCTACAAAAGTGGATGCAGGTTTGAACTCTACCAGAAAGCATATTTTCTTTATTAAGTTTCTTAAGTTTGTAGGCCAGTAGATGTAATACATATTGTTTAAAAAATTGAGGCAGCTATTTCAAACACAGGTATCTACTAAAAATAATGTCTGAGGGTATATATATATATATATATATATATATATATATATATGACATTTTTATGTTTATACATTCTTTTTATAGATACAAATATTTAAGTAAATGCTCTGTTTATAATAAACAGTATTAAACACCATTTACCAGCCTGAATGTCTGAGAAATTTTCATAGAAAATATTCATCCTTCGACAGGAATCAAACCTGTATCCTATACGGAACCGTCGTATAGGCTGACATGCCTTTAACCGATTGGGCCACATAGGAGCGTTCGGTTAGCAAGGTCAATTTTACTGTCTTTAAACTACAATCTTCCATGATTCTCTCACATACATTCATATCTACTCATGGCATATCCAAATGTAAACAAATGTCCATTTCATAATGCGTGACGTCATTTCTTGGCCATTCAGGCCGGTAAATGTTGTTTAATACTGTTTATTATAAACAGAGCATTTACTTAAATATTTGTATCTATAAAAAGAATGTATAAACATAAAAATGTCTTAAAACAATTGTTGGACTTTGTCCATTTCATAATATATATATATATATATATATATATATATATATATATATATATATATATATATATATATATATATGTATGTATATATATATATATATATGTATGTATATATATATATATATGTATGTATATATATATGTATGTATATATATATATATATGTATGTATATATATATATATATATGTATGTATGTATATATATATGTATGTATGTATATATATATATATATACGTATGTATATATATATATACGTATGTATATATATATATATATGTATGTATATATATATATACGTATGTATATATATATGTATGTATATATATATATATATGTATGTATGTATATATATATATATGTATGTATATATATATATACATGGTTACAATTTGATATATTTATAAGGGAAGAATGTTCAATATTGAAGATAGAGCTTTTATAGATATAGACAGTGTAGACATAGGAATCAATGTGGCATTGTGACTGTCAGTGTCATGCTTCAATGAAATCTTCAGACCAAGTTCCACTACTCCTTTAGCTGATTGTATTTATATACATATATGTGCATTTATATACATATACATACATAAATATGTATTTATATACATATAAATACATACACATACATATGACCTTCTTCAGGCAAAGAGTGGATATTTCCACATATTATTAAAAGGAATTAATTTTTCTTATGTTTTTTTATGTTTAACCATTGTCTTTTTTGTGTAGTAGTAACCCCAATGTCTGTCTTGAATCATATTTATATATATATATGTGTGTGTGTGTGTGTGTGTGTGTGTGTGTGTGTGTGTGGGAAGAGATAATTTTATTTTTGATGTGTTTTTAGTAAATTTAGGGATTTCTTTACAGGAATATTTGTATATGGATAGTTTGGATATGAAATAAAGATGTTATATCCAAACTGACCTCATATTTGTCTTTTATGTCTAGATTAAAAAAATCAGCCATAAAAGACAAATATATGGTGAGTTTAGATATAAAATCTTTATATACAAATGTTCTTGTAAAGAAATTCCTGTCCTCTGTCCTGGACATTGAGTTCTACCCAGATTCTATCCTATTGGGAATTTATGTATATAAATATGTATATTTATATATATAAATATATAAATTGACCACTAATATTGTCTATATATATATATATATGTGTGTGTGTGTGTGTGTGTGTGTGTGTGTGTGTGTGTGTGTGTGTGTGTGTATATATACACTGAGAGGAAATAAAATGCTATCACCTTGAAAAACTTTGTCCTGGGTTAGTATGTGTATGCTAGGTGTTACAGATATTGTGAGAGAATTTTCAGTCTTCAGCCAACTTGTGATGTGGCAGCACTTATAACTGTGCACTGTCTTTATCTGAGTTTTAGTTGGGGATGTATGCTGCAATAAAGTTCAATGTGGTGAAAGAATTCAGTGCAAGAAACATGTCATGTCATGTTCAATTAGAGCCATTTAAGAATGGTTGGATGGTGAGCCTTTATTAAGCTGGATTGGTCATTTTTGCATATGTTGGACAGCACAAATCAGAGCAAATATGGCCCCATATATGCCAGGAATTATAAAGGCTAAAAGTTTTTAGATTTTATGAGTTTTAGATTAAATTTTTTCTGTATTAATTTATATCAAATTTCTTTTTTTCTTCTTTGTTTTCTAACAGTGCTAAAAGCATTTTTCAAAATGGAGGAGATTGGTATTCCATTTGGATTTTGGAACTACTTAAATAAACTGGTCCACTCATAAAAATAGGGAAAATATTTTTTGAAAATACTATTTATAGATTAGCATTCTTTAGACATTTAGGTCACAGCACTTGTCAGAATCAAAAAAATATTGATTTGTTATCAATTTAGAATGGGTAGCCTGTTTATAATATCAACACAATGCCAAATCAATCCCTGACTTTTACTGAGTTATTAGCCTTAGACTAAGGCACTTAGATGTTATTTACAAATGTCATTTTTGGAGTTTTTAAGGTATAATTCTTTGGATGTTTCTGGTAATTTTGTTTGAACCCCAGATTCGTGTTGAATTCTTTTTGTTGATGAAATAGAATGTTCAAAGGAAAGAAGGAGACCGAGACATTGGAAATAGATTTAGGAACTTTCTGACAGGGTAGTAACGGTTTGTTGAAGGGAAGTGCCTTCCCAAGCAAAAGACACGTGTTTACCTGTTGAAAGGTCAAGGGAAAAGAGAGTGATTCTTCTCATTTGTCTTTGGTGCCAGGAAGTCCCTCTTTATTCGCGCATGTGCCATTTGTTCTTCCTGTCAGGGAGCATCCTGGGAGATTCTTCTTTATTTTCTTTTTTTTATATTTCTTTTATCTTATTTTGTGTTTTTTTTTTATTTTATCAATTATACAATCATCACACATTCAGGAAATTGAATCATTTTTTTCATTAAGAGAATTCTCTAAACATGGGAATAAATTGTAACTGGAATGTGTGCTATGATTCATGATGATGATGATGATGATGATGATGATATTTCATTATAAATAAAATAATAAAAATCTAAAATCTCATCATTCTAAAAATAGATTTTCCATTGTCGCAAGAGACACAGTGTTTCCATCACAAGGAGAGAGGTTAGTGAAATCAACGCAGACTGAACGAGATGTATTTTCTTTGCTCCGAGAAAATCCAGAGTTGATGGTATGAAAAGCTTCCCTTAACAACAAATTTTTCAGAAACAATTATAAACAAGTAAAACCAAATTTTAAAAGAAACAAAAAGAGACAATAACCCTGAGAACATTTAACACACACAAAACCAGTTTTGAAAATAACATTTGTGAAAATACACGTTCTTATCATTAATTTCAACACATGTCGCAAAGTCTTGTTTCTTGTATTTTATTGTTGTACATTTTATTCCTTTTCATTTTCAGTATAAGAAAGAAAAGTAATTCTCTATCAACTACTAATAAATATAACATGGGGTAACTTACATTAACAAAACACACATCTACCTCATTACAGGTGTAATATCTGTTGATTGATTGATTTTTTTATAGCTTATCTACCTTTTGCAGCTTATTTAAAGCCAGAGAATATTTTTAGATTGGAAGAATTTTTTGGAGATAATGATTTACTGATGCAGTTCCTACTAATTAACCCATAGCTGGGAGGGAGAAAAAGAGGTAGATTCAAAACCTTTCCAAGGGTATTTGTGCGTAAGTGAATATAACAAATCCAATTGGAATTGGAACTCGGCTCTCAGATTATCCATTATGCAACCCATATATTCAAGTTTACAGCAGCTGGTATTCCCAAGTTGTTACCCATCTAGGTACTGACCAGGCTTGATATTGCTTAACTTTGGTGATTGTATGGGAACTGATGTTTCAATGTGATATGGCCATGTCATAATATTTGTTGAATATGGTAAAAGAGTAAACAATTGTTAAAGAAACATGGCATTAAGCATTATCGTGATGAAATATTATGCAAATTCTTTTAATTATTTCCAGGCACTTTTCATGAAATGTTGCCATCATTTAGCCTAATAGGGAACAATACTTGTTTAAATCAATTGCTTGGTTCTCTGGAGGGATTGCAGGATATACAACTCCTTTTAAATCCCATTGTATAAACACTATCAATTACTGTTGTATCCTTAAAGAGGTTACAAACAGACAAAGGTGGTACTTGAATGAAAGGAACAGCAACATGTGCATAGATGAAAGAAAGAGAGGTTTATTGTAAAAGAGAATACACTACTGAAAGACAGGGAATCAGTTAGCAGGCTAGTAATTTCTGAAGCAAATCCAACAGGTATATCCTGTGCTCACTATATATATCTAGTTATATAGTCAGTCCACATAGGCGATAGGGAGTGTGGGACATTCCATTACAACAATTATTTTGGAAGAAGACTGGCCTTTGGTTCAATTAGTGGTAATTCATTCTACTTTCCAGCCATGACAGAATACAAAAGTATCTACACTGCCTTATGGGTGATTAATTATTTTCCATATTACAACCCCTTTCTCACAGATAAATCATTGCTAGCCCTTAATATTCTATCACTGTTTTCATAGCAAATGTTCAGACAAGCTACAGCCTTTAGTTTACTGTTGATGATTGTAAGTAACAGAGTCAAAGGTCTGGACATATTGACTTGTTTAGTTCCTGATCATGTCAGATTATGCACTCTCTTCCAGAAAATGTAATTAAAGTTCACTCACTATAGTTGCAGGATAAACTACAGGTCAACTCTGTAGGTGTGGAAGAAGCAGACAGTGTTTACACAAAAAGGATTAGCCAGTTGACAGTTAAACTTGGAAATGAGTAACCACCCATTATATATATATATATATATATATATATATATATATATATATATAATGTATATATATACATGTATATATATATAAAAACATTTCAGATTATATCTGTAAAAGTAAAATATAAAAAAAAGACAAAAGCAAAATTTATCTTAGCTGCTGCATTTTGTCCTCTAAGGGACTTTAAATTTACCTTGATAAAGTCCATCAGTAGATGAAATACATTGACTAAGATAAGATTTCCTTTTATCTTTTTTTCATATATATAAAATTAAACCAATGAACACCAAATTTTCTGATACACATGATTTGTTTTCTCTCAACCATAGAATTTATCCCAACACTAATACTGTACATCTAGCCAACAATCAACATGGGTACAGATACCACCAACACCTGCCAGACCAACTAGAATTATGATACATACACCCTTTTCATATATTCCTTCCATTACCATCTTCAGGGATTAAGCATATGGACATTACCAGACATACACAAAAATACAACACTTTATGATGAAAAACATTTTCAATCTAATATCTGCTTCTTTTAACTTCCTTTATTATTATTATTATTATTATTATTATTGACTGTGTTGTAGCATACCTATGGACGATAATGGGTATGTCCCCATTCACATAAATACAGTAGTAAATACTGTATGTGGGTCGGCAGTTGGAGATTCATCTCCAGCTGTGCTGGTCAAACTCTCTGCCTCTGGGCAGAGAAAATCCCCAGATGAGGTTATGTCAAAGGACAGAGTCTTGTCTTGGGAAACAGCAACCCAACCCCATTTTATACGGGGTCTACAGGGAATTTTTGGCTGAGCCTACAGGCTACATTAAGTTTGGCCTTGTGCCACATCTGACTGTGTGGGATGGTTAGTAGATATCCTGCAGTTGGAGATTGATTGTGGAATTCACTTGACTCACTTCTAGCAGTTGACTACTTCTTCTACGTGTCGTTGGCTAATCTTATATGTATTGTTCTTGTCCTAAGTATTATTGTTCATTACCAACCTTCGTTTAATTATTCTATTCAGTATCCTTCCCTAGGTTACAACAGACTGAGAGAGCACGCTGTCAACTAAGTGATGCTGGGGTACAAATATATGAAGCCCAGTATATACCCTCTCATGACAAGCAGATAAGAGTGTAACAGGCACTGGCATTGCACGTGTAAATGTGCACAAGATGATCACAGGTTTTGATAAAAGGAGTATGTAACTTTGCACGTACGCCTAATCAGAAATACTCTCAGGTCAAATAATCCAGCCTGCATTGAGAGTTTGCATTGTGGATTTGACTGAATTTAAGTTCCATTTGCACTATTTACATTGTTTGCTCTGTTGTCCTTATCTTTATTGTCATTTATTGTCATATTGTTTCAGCCGTTGTACACTCTGGCCTTCATCAGGTGATATACATTGGAATTTCGAACCAAACCCTATATTTCATCCACAGGTGTATATTGTTCTAATTCCATGTGCCATGCCTCTTCTGGATATCTTATTTTCAGTTATTTCCCTTTAGTAACCTAACTCTCTAAGTTTTTGTTCTCCTCTGCTGTGGCCAGGTATTGAACTCACAACTCTTTTGATCACGTCACTGCATTACTTCGATCAACATTTGGGCCTGTAGTAAATATGACAATAAAGATCAAGACAACAGTCTGAACAATGTAAATAGTGTAAATAGTTACAATATCTCAACTCAGAAATATTAAACTCCTTCGTTTTTAACTAAATTCAAGGATATTTTTTGCTCTCATGACCTCAATGATCCAAGATTCATAAATAAATTAGCTTATTTTCAGTTAAATATCTGTATGCAAATTTTTAAAACAAACTGTCAAATAAGAACTTTTGACATTAATAGATATCAACTTTGTAATGTCTTCTTCAATCTGGCTTAAGCAAAGAAGGTCATGGCTGATGTGATCGAATAACAAAACTTTCATCTTTGATAACTTGATGTCATTAAATGAAAGTAAGTGTCCAAGGAAGTGAACATCTAGACTCATGTGGTCAATTCGATGGCATATATGACTTCCACTACTTATATTTAATATAACAGTATTATTTAGTAAGGCTACAAATAAGTACTGTCGTCTGTGATATTCTATGGCATCTGGGTAAACATTAGCTTGCCAAATACCTCAGCTTTGAATATAAAAGCATAGGAAATATTTGCTGAGCCATTTTTGCAGGAATCAAATCTAGTAAGTACATGTTATGGGCTGATATCATTTTGATTTGAATATATATGCAGTGTTTGCAAAGAACAGCTTTAAAAATCTATATAATTTAAGATTTGGTAAAATGAACAAATTATCCAATTTTAAATTATAGCGGGTACATTATTAGAATATACCCTACTAATTAATAAGTTTAAGACAAAATTAAAAAAAAAACATTTTTTCATTGAAATTTATTCATAAAATATTTTTACTGAGTGGATACTATTTACAAAGAAAGATGAAAATTACAAAACATTTAAAACATGTAATATCAACCTTCATATATGGCAAGGAATGCTGGACAATTGCATCACAGATAAAGAAGAGACTTGAGGCAACAGAAATGTGATTCTACAGAAAGATGCTGAGAATGTCATAGAATGAACACGCAAACAATGACAAAGTTTTAGAGAAAATAGAAGCGAAAAGGACACTTATACTTAACATCAGAAAGGAAATTGAGATTTCTAGGGCACATAATGAGGAAAGATGGTTTGGAGAATTTAGGACTCACAGGGTATATTGAAGACAAGGGGGATAGAGGAAAACAATGCATAACCTACCTAATGAGCTTGTGTAAATGGATGGCAGAATAGGGTTTATGAAAGATAGTAAAAAGACAAAATTTACTAAGAGCCAAAAAAACAGGAAATTGTGGAGAGCCATGATCACCCACATCTTGAAGGGCACATAGAAGAAGAAGATCAAGTTATTAACATCCCAAAATCAGCTTTTATGTATTTATATTTATTAAGTTATTAGAAATTTTATATTCTTCAATTAACACATTTTGAAATTGAGTGAAGTATTTGTTTGTTAAATATTCACACATATACTTGTGTTTAATACTAGGTTTGGTATCATTTATAACCAGAGAACAATGTATCAAGTAGTCAGCCTAAGTAACAATCCGAGTAGAAGTAGTAAGAAGAGTTATTAAGCTTGTTCCTTTTGTCTATTTCTGGTCATAGGAAAACTTTGTTTTCAAAAAAATACTTGACAAAAAAAAAATTTTGTAAAACACCTCAACAATTTCTAGAATGAATAAAGACAAAAGGAACAATTTTGATTTACATTTTATCTGCTTTCTTCCTTTCCTTTCCCTTTTCTTTCTGATCATGTTAATATTTTGACAAAGCTAAATTTTCATCCTCTCAATCTTCCACACATATATGATGCAACTGGTCAGCATCTTCGTGGAAGAAGAAGCAAAAAAATTTTGCATACTCCTCTTTCTTTGACTCTTCTTTGCTTTTTGATGGTCAGACAATTTAAAATAAAGAAATCTTGTCCCTTGCTTCACTCAGAGGAAAATAATGAAACCTTATTCTTTGTTCAACTTCTCTTTCCCTATTTTACATCTGAATAAATCAAGGGTTCTCAACCACAATATAATGAGGTATGTTCAATTTTTCTGTCCTCAAACACAAGACTGAAGCTCCTTAATCATTGTAATTTGTATAATTGCAGGCTAAAAGTAATAATGTATGTTTTAGTAGTATAATTGTTATTAGTGCAGAAAGTGGAAATAATGAGTCAAGTTCGGCTTCTGACATATTCTGTTGCATTCAATTTCACACTAATATATTTGAGAAAGTTATGAATCTATCTCTTCTTCTCTCAGCTTTTGGTTAAATAGCAAGGTAGACTGGACTCTCTAGCTTTAGATGGCAGCCAAGCTAAGAAAAGGATTATTTTGAATTCAAAACTGTGGAGAAAGCAATGAGTAATCACTGACTTTCACAAAAATTAATGGCAATTTATAGATAATAAACAAAAAGAATCTGTGAAAAGCCATGATCACCTACAACCTGAAGGGACAAGGTGTTAAAAAAATGTGATAAGCAGCAATAAAATATTTATTCCTTATTTTCAGCGATATTATTAGATTTTAATGACTGTTGCCAGATGGCCTTTGTAGCCTAATTTGTAAGGTGATGATGCATAGAAAGGTGATGATGTATGTTCATTTTGTTGGTGATTTGTTCTTTATTTCCAATCTATATTACATATTTGTAATCCTAGATTACAATCTTGGAGTTTATTAAAAAGCAATAGAAATTAAAATGAAAGAACTATTAGTAAAAAAAATTAATAACTGACAATACTACATTTAAGAAATTCAAATAATATTATATCTAATACTACTAGTACATGTAAATAAAGATGATAGCCTATCAGAGTTTAGGGAAAAGAAGGAATAAGCTAAATGAGTAGATTGGAATGACTGCTATGTGTTAGTCTAATGGATAAATCAGCTGCTATAGCAGGGCAGGCTCTCGTGGATGTAGATGTGTATTTGCTGAGGGTTTTCTTTATTTCTGATCTAAACTGCTTACTAATGATTATAGAAAGATGAGATCAGAATTGGGATAAAAAGCAACAGAAATTAAAATGAAAGATCAAAAGTGAATAATAATGGATTAAAATGTTTTTATTTTAATTCCTGATGGGTTTCTTTTTATCTGTCAAGACTCATTTAATTCTTCTTCAGTGACAAATGTCATATTATCTTTTATTTTTTAAATGTCATGCTACATCAAGAGATATATTATCATGGCTCTCCACAGTTTCCTGTTCTTTATTATCTGTGAATTGCCATGACTTCTTAGGAAAGATAGTCAAGTTGTTTTACTAGTTTTGAATTTAGTTGTCTTTCTCTTACACTGGCTGTCACCCAAAATGGATACATGTCTTTTCCTGGGGTATTATTGTGAAATAAATACAACAGACTATGCCAGGATTTGAACATGGCTTGTCAATTCCACTTTCAATGTTGCTAACCATTCTGTGTCTAGTTTCATGAAGGAGGGTTTCTCTGAAAGTAATGCATATTGTTTTCTTATGTTGGTTCAAGATATCAAGATGTGGAGGTACAGCAGTAGAGGCTGAACCATCCCACTAATAACCAATAATACTTATTGCCATGTTAACAGCTAAGTGGCAGTTTGGTAAACAGGCATCTGAGATGAGAGATTATACAAAGCAGAAGTGTGTCACTCAGTTCCTCCACATAGTGAAGATTGTATCTAATGATATTCATTGACACGTTGGATTGGTTTGATTTGGTTTGGTTTACAGAATATCAACCTCAATGGGTTATTTAATGTTGACAAAATTTTTATTGTTGGTAATAATTGTTTTTCAAAAATTTATTGCTGGTAATATTTTTTTCCTTTGAAAATATATTTCTGGTAATATTTTTTTTTCAAAAATGTATTGCTAGTAATAATTTTCTACAAAGTATTTCTGGTATTAAAACCTATTTTTAAACTTTCATAGTGTTTTGACCCCAGTTTGGGGGGGGTCAACTATTTGCCCATAGCTGAGACCCTAACAAGTGTTACCCCTCTGGGTCAGGGTGGACCTGGGAACACCAGCAATTAAGAGGTGGTTCCATGCTCCTCAAAGCCTCCTGATCAGAGGCCTTGTGACACATGTTGGAATTATACAGAGACCAAACAGTGAATGTGAACACAAGTGATTGTTAATATATCTCCACAGTGGTAACAGTGATGTATGGTTGCCATTGCTGATGAAGACTTTATGAGTGTGTCATGCACGATCTTGTTTATTGATGAAAATGCATAGCGAATGGTAGTGACTATATGGAAAATAGTTTTGTAACTGAAAACCTACTCTGTCCTGTAGTGCTCTTGTATTCCCTGTATCAGTTGTAGTTTATATGAAAATAAATAGGAGAGCATCCTATTTATAAGAAAACATATCAAATTCTATCTCTGGTATCAAACAGATAAAACAAGTTTATTTCAAGTGCTCTGTATCAATAGATCTCAACATAAAACTTTATATTTATAAATAATGGTCCAATGATATTTGAGGTATTTTTTTTTCTTGCATAAGAGGCAATCATGATAAAACTGAAGCCAATGTTACATAAATAATGATGAAATCAAAAAATAAAATAAAATAAGGAAAAACTTATGAAATAAAAAAAAACATTAAAAGAGAGAAAGGAAAACTGAACAAAATATCCCTGATTGAAAGAAACAATTTTCATTCATGGCTTGGAAGATGGCTTTGATGAGATGAAGAAAGACATCGGATCAACTCTAGTATGAAATAGAAAGAAAGTGAAACTATATTAGCTTGTATTGAAGGTGGGGAAAAAGAGAAAAAGAAAGTCTACACTGAACTATTGTTGAGGTGTCTGTGAACAAGTTGTGAAATAAATAACAGCTCTTTGGAAACTGTCAAAGAAAATGTCAAAAAAAGTAATTACATCATAGAATATCATTTTCAATCCTATCAGTGAATAGTTCTTATGTATCTTTTAAAGAAATTGTTGGTAAAAAAAATGACTATGACAAAAGTGTAAGTTGGAAAAAATGATACAAGTTATGGAAAACTCTACCAGAATATTTTTCTCAATATATTTAGAAAAGAAAAAATATTAGATTGAAATTAATTTGAAGCATTATTAATTTTTGAGAAGTATTTCTTTCATTTTCATTTCTGTTGTTTAACTGATATCACATTTTATGGACACACTTCCAAAAATCAAGATGATAGGAGCTTGGCGGCTGATTTTCCCTGCAAACTGGCTCTAACCTCTCAATAATGAATTACCCAGCTATTAATTTTCAGCAGCACAAAAACCAAGGTAGTATCATTTCATTATCACTGATCAAACCTTGGGTTTTCTCCACCCATAATGAATGGTTACACTCTCAATGATGATCCATGCTTTGAACATTTATTGGATCTCAAGTTCATCCCAGACTTCGAGTGGAAATCATATATATGATCCATGGTAAAAATGCTAGAAAATGATCAGCTCATTCTACCACTCTAGAATGTATCTGACTCCTTCTGTTATGCTCTATCTTAAGAATCAGATTTGGCCAAAAATAGGATATTTCTTAAAAAAAAAAAATGTTTACATGATCTTGTGTGGGAAACTTATTCTCCACTCTGTGGCTTCAGATGCAACATTGAAAGCCTATCACTATTTCCATAGCAAGTGTTCACAAGAGATTCATTCTTTAGTTGAAACATTTCAGATCTTTTACTGCTACAATATTCCATGCATGCTACTTCCACAGATTCAAATCACCCTGATTTCCTCTATATTCCAAATGTAAAGTGTTCCACTTGGACAGCTTTTTTATAAGAATTGCTACTTTGTTGGGCAGACTCCAGCAAGGATGCTTCCCTGAACACTACACTCTTAACCTTTTGAAATCAAGGGTCAGTGGTTATCTAACCTTATCTTCAAAATCTTTACTACCACCTCTTTCACTCATATCATACTTCATTCACCATAACAATTTTAATAGTAACCCTCTACCTTGAGTAGCTCTTGAGTTTAATATCAGATCAACTTTAGTACAAAAAAATATGTGGCTTAAACAGGCAGATCAGAAATAAGGAGTAAGCTTACAGTGAAACTTGAACTCACTTCCTTTTTATCTGCACACAATAGTGTGTTTGAATTTCATAGATGTGTTGTCAGATCCTGCTATGGCAACAGAAAACAACTTTGAGGTAAATTAACAATAAGGTCACAGCAATTGAGAAGCCTTGTAAAAGAATGCAGTGGAAAGGGAATTAATATTAATAATGCAGAATGCTAAAGGTTAAATACTTGACCAATTCTTTCATAATCTTATAGAAGACAAACTAAAACTTGAGCATCTTTTCTCAGTATCTCATCATTTTCATTATTATTATTATTATTATTATTATTATTATTATTATTATTATTATTATATATCAATTATATGGATACTTTGTAAGAGTGTAATGCTTAGCAAACTGGTCCCACGGATCATTACTTGAGGGTAGTGAGTTTGATCCTCTTTTTCTTTTATGTACTGTATCAATCCATGATATAGGCAATCATGGCCCTCCCCATATTACTGTCCTCTTAGAGCCAACAGTTGCAAATCAAATCTAACCATATACACCTATTTCTTATTTTCCCTGAACATGCAGTGCCCCAATTTGATATTTTAGTTTTATATATACTAGTAGTATTAGTAGTGATATTATCTTCAATGTTTATTAGTAGATGAAGCATTACAATCATTTTTACCATCATTCTATGGTCATGACTATTTGACTAGTTTCAATGAAAACCAAACTGATATTAAAAAAATATATTTCTTTTTTTACTTTAGTTCCCCCAGTACAAGGTCCTAGGTTTACCCAAAGTAAAGGGTTACTGAGTGAAATTGTTCTAAGGGAGATGGAAAGAGGAAATGCATATTATGAGTATATATAAGACAGATTATGGGTTGCCCTAGACATCAAGAGGTTAAAATTGTAGTGATCAGGGAGTCTGTTCCACAGTTCTGGGAAAGAAGACATCTGAGGAACATGAAGAGAATGAGGGTGATTTGTGACTGTGAACACATGGCTTGGTGGGTCCTAGATTTGAAAGTCTGAGTTGGTGGAACTAAAGAATGTAATTCAGTAGAACATTTACCATAGTAATAGTGATAGAGCAGTAAAAGGCTAACAGTATTTTGTCGGCGTGTTAAGAGTTGTAGGGAAGAAAATAATTCATCACCCACAATACCGTGTAAACACTTTCAAACTCTATCAAGGTTGGACAGTGAGGATTGGGCAACACCAGCTCAGATATGGCAGCAATACCTCCATTCTTGCTCATGTAAAGATAGATCATGGTAGCAAGAGTTAAGTATTTTCTAGAGTGATACAAGGAACTGACCATTCTTCAAGTATCTCTAACGATGACATGAATATACTAGTTCCATTTGAAGAAAGCTTCAGGGCAATGTTTCATTTAATAATGATAATAATAAAATTTAAGATAATATTACTACTACTACTACTAAGACTGTTAATCAAAAGAAAGCAACCAAAATTAAGATGAAAGTATTACTAGAAAAAATTAATAATAGTCAACAATGCTTTATCTTATAATAATAACATTTAATATTACTACTACTAATATTGCTACTGTAAATAAAGTAACTAAAATTAAAATAAAAGAATAATAGTTGAAAATTTATAGTGTTCGACAATGCTTCATCTCATAATAATAACATTTAAGATGTTATTACTACTAAATAAATGTTTTGTTTGATTTGTTTTTTACGATTTATCAATGCTTTGCAGGTTATTTAAAGACAAGAAATATTTTGTAAAAATCTTTTTTGATATAATACATCTATAGGAATTTTCCAAGCCAACTTTAATGTAAATGTTTCTCAGAAATTATAAACATCTTAACTATTGTATTCATCTTCCTTTCAGCATTCTTCTTCCTTTAAATCCCTTTAGAATGTGGGCAAACATGGCTCTCCACAACTTCTTATCCTTTGTACCTCTTAGTAAATTTTGTTTTTTTTTGCTATCTCTCCTAAACCTCATCTTGCGAACCATTTACACAAGCTCATTAGGTAGGTTATGTTCTGCTTTCCTCTGTCTCTCGTGAATTCAGTATGTCCTGTGAGTGTTAAATTTTCTAAGCCCGCTTTCCTCATTATGTACCCTAAAAATTTTAACTCTTTCTGATTCTAAGTATAAAAGTCCTTTTTCTTTGCATCAATTCATGGTATTCTCAGCATCCTTCTATAGAACCATATTTCTGTTGCTTCAAGTCTCTTCATCTGGGAGGAGATTATCCAGTATTCACTACCACATAGGAAGACTGATATAACATAACAGTTCAGCACTCATTTCTTTATTTCTAACAAAATTTTTCCGTTTCTTAATACTTTGCTTAGCTAAAGGCATCTTTTGCTATCCCAATACACCTTCAGATTTTGGTGTTGCATTTTTTAGCCTATGTCAAAACACTACCTATGTATTTAAATTTTTGTACTTGCTTGATTTTGGTGTCACCAATTTGTAGTTCATATATTGGACTGTTTCTTTTGCTAACAGCTATACATTCTGTTTTCTTACAATTGATGTTATTTCTTTCTTCTCACTTTCCTTTACTACCTTCTGTAGGGGTTCTTGTAGTTTCCTTTCTGTATCTGCTATCAACACTATGTAATAAAAAATATATTCTTATGTTAACCCTGTAAACTGATCTGTTAAGTATAGAGCTACAGCTGTTGCTATTTTGGTTTCCATAGCAAGTTGATTTTTATGGGGTGGAGTTAATCCACACCCAAGCAGTTTTAGATTCAGCATTGTCCTTCTCTGATTACCAACCAGAGCTAGAGATCCCAGGTTGCCCAACTATTACCCCCTAGCTGGTGAATGATGAGATGGATTCATACCTTTCCAAGAATATTTGTGTTAAAATAACCACAATGGCCTTGGTTGGAATTTGATCTCTACATGCCAATTCTTTCTGTCCCAATAATCAACCTTTTATTTTTTTTAAATATTTTTACAAGTTGATATGCATTCTCATTTCTTTTTTTCTTTTTTTTTTTACAGTGGTGTTCACTATGTACAAGGCCCTAGGACCATATTTGAGGTAGAAGGTTATAGAATAAGAGGCACAGCTTATGTGGATATGTATGGAAGATAACGGTTAACCCTAGACTTAAACAGGTTAAGATTGTAGTGATTGGTGAAGCAGTCTCTTGAGAGTTGGTTCCACAAGGCAGTAATTATGGAAAGAAGCTGCTTGAGTGGAACTTACATCTCACCAGGGGGATATGAAGGTAATGTGAGTGGTACAATACAATATGTATTACATGGTGGGTCTTAGCTGTGAAGGTTAGGAATGGTGGAACTAAGGAGTGTCGTTCTTCTGAACACCCACCATGAAAATAGCAATGCCTTGTCTGTGAGAAAGGTGATACAGAGTTGAAAATAATGTGTCACCTAAAAGGATGCAGAGATGCTTTTGGACTCTATTGAGCATAGAAAGTGAAATGAGAAATGCTTTCTTTGTCTGTGACAGGATGTGTAACTCACACAACTGAAGAATTTCAGTCACTGAGCATTTTTATGGGTTGAAGCACCTACAAGAGTGGCCCAGGCTGCTGAGAGAGGGTGTTTTTATTGATTCACCATCTCTAAAATTGTTGTCAATCAAGGCTATAGAACCCAGTCCTGCTATTTAGCCCATACTTGGGGGAAGAAGAAGTAATGAATTCATAACTTTCCCAAGAGTATTTCCATGTAAGTGAATGTAACGAACCAGACTGGTATTTGAACCCAGTTCTCTGATTTCTCATTCTGAGTTGCTATCCATTACACCACCCACATATTCATTCCTTTATTCTTTCACAAACTCCAGCACTATGCCTTTTTAGAGTCACTGATTCATTCAAGAATTTCTGTTTAGCCTGATGCTACATTCCAAAAGAGTGTCTAAGTATATAGGACTAAGTTGCCAACATAAAAGTATGTATCAACCATAAACCTCAATTTAAAAAAAAACTGTGATATTAATTTAATCTTCTTGCATTATTTTGAACTATTGTTCTCATCTTGGTTGATATAGATGTTATTATAGACACAATGTTTCAACTAAGTAAACTCCAGTCATCATCAAGTTGATTGGCTGATATAGAATATCTGTTGATTATTGTGATTTTTTTTCTTGTGTTTGTTATTCTTTGTTCCTGTTGAATTGGTGCTTTAATACCTGATCCAAGGATTGAAATCAAGACCACTTGTCCTAATGTTCTCTCAGGACAGTAGCATAGTGTTTATAGCATGTAGATGGTTATATACATGTGTTGTTGTCATCTAGTGGTCATGAGTTCAGTCTTTGAATCAGGTAGTGACACACAAATTCCAACATGAATGAACAATAACTGATATTTCAGCACAAAATATCACAATAATTAACGCATTATGTCGTATGGAATTACTTTCAAAAGCTTACTTTATTATTATTATTTTTTTATCTACCGGACATATATTATTCATTTTACTGTTTTAAGCTATAAGGCATGATAGCAGCATGTGAAAAAGTGCTCCCTTCCTGATGTGTGCACAAATCTCTCTATTTCTTTTTAGCAAAAGTTATGACAACGTAAGTAAATGTATGCATAGGATCCAAAATGGAACATTGATCACGTGTTTTTGATTTCATGTCTGAAATAAACCAAGTATAAAACTATTGTTGAGATAACTTTCTTTGTTTTTCTCCAATTAGTATATATTGTGCTTGTATCAGGGGCCTGTTTTTACAGAAAGACATTGTTTTTTGTAGACACTGAAGAAAAAGAAAAATGTGTCTTGGACTTGTGTGTAAAGACAGTCCTTTGCAATATGATGTGCTTCTGACTTGTGAGTAGAGACAGACTTTTGCAATATCCACTGTTTTACTTTTTCTGAGTCGGGGAGAAGGCCTGCAACATACGTTTCTACTTTGTTGGCATGCTTTCTTTTTAGAAAATAAAAACTTCATTTATGCTTTTCTAACTTATTTTCGAGCCGTATTTGTTTATTTATTCTTATTATAAATGAAATGTTTGTGTAATTATCTGTTTCGATGTGCGGATGTTTCCCAAAGTCACTGTTCAACATCTATTTTGTAATTCCACACTACAAACGTGTTTGAATACATTACATTGGCATCGAGTATTAAAAAGGAATATATTGGTAAAACGTGAAGTAAAAAACTTACGTTTGCTTTTTTATTCTTCTACGTGATACCAAAAATAATAGATGAAGGTCGACCATGTATGTCACAATTTGGCTCAAAAGGAGAACCTTCGGTAGTGTAGTGAGTCCAGATAAAAATAAAATATAAAAATAAAATATATTAACAAAAATAAAATTAATTCAAATTAAAATAAGGCATTTGTGCTTTGGTTTAAAACCCTTATCACTTTCTTTCTCTCTTTCTAAACTTCTCTTTCTATACTTCTCTCTCAACTAACAAAAAGGAAATCCTCAAATAAAAAGAAGAAGAAAATACTGAACCCTGACAAAAACACCAGAAATTTGCAGGAGCAGAGCCTACTTATTTGTGACTGAAAAATACCTAAAACCAGGGAGGTTCCATGCATAACTTCTGTTATAAAAAAAAAGAAAAAAAAAAAGGAACACCGGAAAATAATTTGGGCCAATCAAAAAAACTATCATAAAGAGACTTTTGATGTTAGCTGAAACCAATGTTTGCACCAAATTCTCGAGTCTGGTCAAAAGGATATAAACCTGTCACTTCTGAGCTAGAACCCAGATGGGACAAGGAGAGGACGGCACAAAAGAAACATACTGCATAGAAACCAGCCATGGCTGATGCGTGAAGAAGCAGTTAAGAGGTCATTCGCTATCGATAATTCTGCTCTGCTAAGAGATGAGAAAAAGAGAGCAGATTGGCTCTAATTTATTTCTAAACATTACTACTACCTCTATCTTGGCATGTCTTCAAAACGACAACTAACGGACATTTCTCCAGACTGCTACCAATATCCACTTTATTAACGAACTTTTTGCCATGCTGAATACTAAAGGACTCACTCATCACTCTAAAGAAAGTAAATCAAAATATATTATTTATTTTATACCCTTGAGTCAGTTCGTTTTATTCCCAAAGTTTGCAATAAAATAATTATCCTACCACCTATCCACACTGCTGACTTGATGTGAACACACTTACCACAGTAGTTTCAGCAAAGTAGGTGGGGAAAATTGTTAAATACCTGGAAGCTTTGGGAGACAAAGATAGAGATAGAGGGAAATAAACCTATTTTATTTTATTACATTATGGATGACAAGACCTGCGCAAAGTTTTCGAAACCCTCGAATTCAAAGTGTTGTGTGCTGACGAGAAACAAAAAGAATAAAGAAAATGAAGCAATTTTTTATTGTATTGGGAACCTTTAGTATAGGGAGTGTTTAGGATAAATCCTGAACGTGTAAGCAAAGTTAGGCATGTCCTTACGATAGACCCTGAAAAATGGAAATGAATGGTTGAACTTCGTTGTTGTTGAGCGAAAGAGTGATTTTAAGTGAGCGACGAGTTAATGTTTTGGCGAGCATTGTGTTCTGGTAGCACGAAGTCTTGCATCTTTTCTCGTTCGCAGTGCTGCCCGAAAATGCTACATTTTTTTTTAATTCGAGCTGCGCATGCCTCATTTTCTTTTACGCATGTCTATAATGCTGAAGAGGAGAGCTGCTGTTCATAGGAGTTTTAACGCATACCCATTTAACTAAACAAGGTGCAGTAGCTGTTACAAGAACAACAGACTGCGTTTTTTCTACTCGGAAAAAATAGTGCATTTTTCAATAAACTAAAAATACCCTACTAAAAGATGAAATTCACAAAATACTATTAAAACAACCACTTTGTGATTGTGGAGTAGTGGATGACTGAATCTCATTATAATTAGGTTCAGAATACAGTGTTTCATGACAATGATGTTTACGTACTGTTAAACAGTTGCAAAAATAGCATGTGGTCAAAGATGTCGCTATTAGGGGTATTTAGCTCTCGGTCAGAGTTGACTAGGCCACCGGCAGAAATATTATCGACACAGGGGCCGCGTAAGAGCCTGATAAGAAAAGCAATTAAATACAGGTTGCAGGTAAATACAACAAACAATATATATCTTATCGTAGTAAGTAGCACCTCGTTTAAAACCCTGGGAATGTTTCAAATGGCTGTTTCTGTTTCACGAAAGAAAAAGTGCAAAGCACAATTTCTAACTCTAGATGGGGAAAGCATTTCACTCCTGGGGAAGGAATTGTTAGAAAAGCTAAAAGTTTTGAGAATCGGGCTCCCTCAGGTTGTGTCGGTGAGGGGAAGGCAAATACCAGAGTTAAAAGATCCAAAGCTTTTTTTTTGTCATGAGTTTGGGAAAACTTAAAAATTGATTGGTTCGTTTTCTATGGTTTGTCGACCATTTGTAAGTTATTTAAGGCCAAAAAATATATCTATTTTTTTTAGATTGTAACAATTTTTTGGAGATAAAAATGCTTTAGTGATACAATACATACTAATTAACCCATACTTGAGAGGAAAAGAGCTGGATTCACACCTTTCCCAAGAGTATTTTCGCTTAAGTGAATATAATGAACCCAACTGGAATTGAAACTCCGCTCTCTGATTAACAATTCGAAGCCATTATACATTACACCATTCGCACATCCAAGCTTACAACACTTGGTATTCCCAAGCAGACACCCATCTAATTACTGACAAGGCTCAATATTGCTTGACTTCAGTGATCGTACAGGAACCGGCGTTTCAATGTGATATGGCCATAAGCCGTAAACCTTAAAGATGGACAAGTCTATTTGCATATAAAGCGCTACATAAAACCCGTTGCTCAGAAGGTCCGAAGAACCTATTTAGCCTGGCATCCCTAGTTGAGAAGAAGATCTCCAAGTTATTAAAACGGGACATCATTGTAAAAGCAGAAAGTCCAATTAATTATGCCAGCCCGATAAATGCCGTGCCATAACAAAACGTTATTCGACATTCGACTGTGCATGGAGGTGGGCTAGTCGAAAGCTGTGCAATGTAAAAGATTTCCGATGCCGACGGTCGAAGTCGTACCGGCAGAAATGAATGTCACAAAAGTATTTTTTTCAAAACTATACCTTAACATAGGGGCTCATCAACTTGAGTTGAATGAAGTTTCACGACCGATTACAACTTTTGCTTTTCACATTGAGTTATTCCGATATAAAGGATTAAATTTTCTGAATCACGTCCGCACTATAGATTTTCCAGTATACAATACAACAAGCAATACAATGTTGCAGTAGTGCGTGAAACATGTCAGACAACGCAGTCATTTTCATTGATACAATCGAAGAACATGGCCATTAATTGGAAAACGTACTTGACAGAATCAAGCAAAAAGATTTGACAAGTAAGATGTAGCGATATACAACTTTGCTTATTAAACAAGCTGTGAGTAGAAAACTAACACTTTAATGACAGCTCAAACACTTGAAAGCGAACACACCTATCTCAATTCAAATATTTCGGTTTGGGACGAATGTGGGCTGGGAGTTTTGATTGATGACATTTCCTGATTAAGCTGGCAGGATGGAGGAGTGCAATCTCCATATCAGAGGAATCGTTTTGCCAGCTCGACTCAATTTGCTCGGTCAGTAAATTGACCTTATTTGACACACTTTGCTTTTCGCATTTTCCAAAATTTAGTAGCGACCGCCCCCGTTTCGACGTTGAATCATATGAATAAACCAGAATTATTTCTTTAACTTTTTTTTTTGTCATCCGTGATTTTTCAACAACGGTCACGTTCTAATTCTGATCATACCACTTATTTTGCACCCACTCACAGCGATATCACAAGAAGCAGTAGTTAAAAAACAACAATTAGATGCTTACCCAAGATGCAAAGCTACAAAGAAAAATACGAGAACCTCACGCACGAGTTAAAATTCTTGTGATTTATCTTTCTTGAGAAAGTCTTTGGACCTGTTGAAACGAAATTTGAATCTTTTCGAAAAACGAAAAGACCGGCATAAGTAGCAGAGGTTTGAAGTTTCCTGGGATTCGTCGGCTTTAACGAGAAGTTCATTAGTGAATGAGCGACAAAGTCAGAAGAACTTTGAAAATCGATGTTATAGACAAGCGTATGGTTGCAAGACAGAAATACGACAACAGCAGAAATAGATTTACGTGATTTATTTCAATAGGAACGTGTGGTTTTGGGACAGCTACCTTGTGGTATAGTTCATAAGACGGCTGCCGATCCGGGTTGATCTCTCATAGTAGTTCCCACTGGTTGGCGTGGCATTCCTCCTGCTGACTGCTGCTGACTGCCCAGACTGACCGTGACAGATCTCTTCCCCGGCCTCCCGTTGACTTCTTTGTACTTCCCCGTGTGACCCTTTTTATGGCGTTTTTTATGGCTTAACGGGCTCGAAAAACGACCTGAGTATAATTAGAAGGGAAGCATTTTTATTGGTCGAAAAAATAGAAGCACTTTGAAATATTATTTTATTTTTCGACCGGAACTCGTGCATCGGGCCTATGCGTAAACGACGATAATGGTCATTTTGTGACGGGCCCTTGTCCCGTTCACATCCGACTCTCGCTCTTGAGTATGTTAGTTTATTTGCCTGCAAATCAGGCGATATATGTCTTATTTTATTTCATAACATCGACAAAGCAAAATACACAATTCAGTTGGACAGCAAAGGAGGAAAGTGCGTTCAATATCCTTTAAAAATGAGATCACAAAGGCAGAAAACGCTGAGTGACTTCGACCCAACTGCGACCGAGACACATAGTTGACGTTAGTCTAATACGATTTAGGAGTGCAAGTGCAGCAGAGTGGATAACGTGGAATCTCATACGCGCGTCGTGGTCTGGCGGTTATCGAACGTCGTTATAAATAAACAGAAAAAAGTAGTTCTCACGCAGGTATGGGCATGTGTGAACAATTTCGTCAATATGGATTTCACATTCGAAACAGAACACTATCCGCTAAAGTTAATCTACTCCAAACACTAGGTGAGGGTTGAAAATGAGTTTTGGGTCCGAAGAGCCTACAAATTTCAAGTAAAGTACAGACCAAAATCAAAGAACATCGTTGATTCTATGTTGTGTTTTAAAACGAAAGAAAACAAAGCCAAAGGTAATCAGAATGTGACTGAAGAATAAGTTTACCTTTGCAAAAGAATCCGTTCCAAAAAGCAATGACTACTCGCGAAATTGAACAGATGCCTGCTCTGCAGTAGATTTTATTTTTGCAAAGGTGTTCACCCTATACGAGGTGAAAGGTCACAGAGTAAGAGGCATAACTTATGCGGATATGTGTGGAAGATAACTGTTAACCCTAGACTTAAACAGGTCAAGATTGTAGTGATCGGGGGAGCAACCTCTTGGGAGTCGGTTCCACTTGGCAGTGATTCGTGGGAAGAAGCTGCTTGAGTGGAACTTATATCTCACCAAAGGAATACAAAAGGAATGAGGGTGGTTCGCTACAATGGGCGTGGCATGGCGGGTTTTAGTTGTGAAGGTTAAAACTGGTGGAACTAAGGAATGTAGTTCATCTGAGCACTTTCCATGGCAGTAGCGATAGAGCAGCGAAAGGCTTCCGACGTCCTGTCTGGGAGAAAGGGGTTGTAGGGTGGAAAATAGTTCGTCACCCACAAGGACGAAGAGACGCTTTTCTGCTATCAAGATCTGACTCAAAGGTAGAAGATAGCAGGAGGAGTCAGGTACTTGCTGGAGTGGTACATGGAGCCAACTATTTTTCCAGCTTCTTTAGCGATGGATCGTATGTATGAGTTCCACTTGAGGTCTAGGTTGAGCTTAAGTCCTAAAAGGCGCTCAAGGCATAGGGCATTCGTTCATCGCGAATAGTGAAAGTTCTGAGTCTGATGAGAATTTAATAGCAATGCAGCGGCGTGTCAAATCAGATGGGTGGGACGACTGTCCCAACTCTGTTTCTTCATATAGAAACGATAAAATAGTCCTTCGAGGAATGTGGGTTGTAAAATTCAAAAGTCTCTGGAGACTGTCGTGCCCACTAAAATATTTAATAAAATATTTCATCATGATCTAGGTAGATACTGTCAAAATATCGTGCGGACGTCGTAGAAGACATACCACATGACTTTTGGGGACCAATTAGGAAGAAATAAATAATATAATTCTGGAGCCGGTGTTCTTACGAAAAAATGTATAAAACTCCGGCCCCAAACATGAGACGCACAGATGTCACTCTAGCTGCTTATCTTCAAAACCCCATTCACGTCATCGCACAAACAGCTACCACGCTGACAAACTACAAAGAGACCGCTCCAAACTACGGCAACACAGTAAGAACTAAATTCTATTTTTTGTATCCCCCGTTACAAGTAAGCACGGACATACGTACTGACTCTTTCACACAAACACACATGTAACAACGTTTCTCACATACGTACACAAATACAATTTATATTCTATTCCAGAACTTTATTAACGAAAACAAAAATACGTTACTTTCAAATCTATAACCAACTTCTTGTATTCTTGTTATTATATTAAATTAATGTTTATTTGTTGATACTACGTTGTCTTTTTCTATTGGAATTTATTCTTTCTATGAAAATCGTCGGATTATTCTAAACGGCCGAATTACGAGAAGTCTCGCAACAATTTTATGTCATTGTACATTGTTTTATGTCATTGAATCCCGACACTCCGAATTTTGACATTTAAAAGAAAACCCGAGTAGAAGGATTCTCCAAGAAGGTATCGTAGAAATTGCACAAGATGGCTATCAGGGAATAATGAAAAAAAAAAGAAAGAAAAAAAAGGGAACGAATGAAACGTAAGATTTGATGACCCGGAAACAACAAAGCTAAGCGTGCGCTCGTGTCATGAATGTCATATCGTAGGCCAAACCTCAGTGCTTGAACCCATGGCATGAACAGAATTCATGAAAAGCCATGAAAGTGTTTTGATATTGATTTATACTCGAACCTTTTTAGAATGGAAACTTCCTACTCGTCATTGTAGACTACAATAACTTTTATTTCGAAACAGTCATTCTCAAATTTACATCAACGGATATAATCGAAAATATGTTCGCTGTACACGATCTGCTCGTGCCAGTAGCGCCAGCCAACGCCAACGGGGTCTGCAGTTTCTAGTGACCGAATTTGTTCTAAAAAATGAATAGCATTGAGTACAGGCGCACAACACAAGAGTAGCTCCAGAAAAATGAAGAAGCAGATCAAAACAAAAACACTTGGCACTCCAAAGAAATGTATATCAACAATCCAAGAAAGCTAAGTATATCAAACGATCTCTCTTTATCTACTCTTGAATGTACGCAACTGTCGGAGTTAGCTCCTCCTCAGTTCATTAATCCTTCAACAGGGGTCTCTCTCCCCTGGCTATAAATACTGGCTGACCGCCATCTCTCTCTTTTTTCGATAAATTGTACATAAATTGTACTAGTTAGTATTTTCATAGAGTCATTGAGGTATTATGGTGGGTGTGGTAAGAAAGGTAAGTAAGAATGTGTTGTTTTGGTGCAAGAAATATTGTTAGTATAATTGGGTCAGCGTTTGTGGCTAGCTAAGTTTAAAAGTTAAGACAGAAGACCGACCTTTTCCCCATTCCCCACTTCGGCCTTGTGCCACATTTTCTGTTATACACAGGAATAAATAATCTCTCTTTTTTTTTACTTAGGCCTTGGGCCGCCGCCTCGCGTGGAGGTGAGGTAAAATCTCTCCCTTTTTCGACTTAGGCCAATATGTGATCTCTCACAGATACAGCGTTTCCCAAATTCTGGGAACACGCTAAGAACAATACACGTACGTACGAACACTCACAACACACACACATAATTTCTCCATACAAACACTATGTTCATGTCTTTGTGTAACTTGTTATTAATATATATTTGTTTGCCCATATATATCGGTCGTGTTTGTTTTCTTTGTCTTCTTTGGACTTAATTAAAGTCCAACATTCTGATGTAGCTGGACCGGCTAGCAGGAGATTTTAACCTGATATCTCTTCACATCTTCACCTCACGGTCCGCTACACAACCGTATGCAACTTCTGTGAACAACGAACTCTCTTACCTTTTTTTGTTTTAACAATTTTTAATATTATTTTGTGTCATATCATTTTATCGCACCATGCCGGAAGTTACTGGCGGCTACTCAAACGGCTGAAAGCGTCACCACGGAAAACTGAACGAACGCCATTAAGTTCCGGTGACTCAGCGTTTTCAGACATCAAAACACAAAAAAACAAAAACAAAACGAAACATAACATACACAACTAAAATAATGACCAGAAACTAATTCATATACACATGGGGCCTAAATGAAACCCATGTGTACATTCAAAAGTAGAAGGTAATTTTTAGTCAATAACCAAAATACATTGTTAACTAAGCTACAATGCTGGCCCCGGCCGACATAAACACTGCCAATTTTTTTTCCACCAAATATCTTGGATCCGGGTTTCAGAGCGACACACTCCCCACACCGCTGACCAGCACCTTCTCACGAGAACTCCTGGCTATCTACCTGTCCATCCGTCATTCCCGACATCTCCTGGAGGGCAGACATTTCACAATTTTCACGGATCACAAACCGCTGACCAACGCGATGAATGTCAGCGCAGACAAGTATACATCCCGTAAAACACGTCACCTCGACTACATTTCACAGTTTACGACGGACATCAGACACGTCAAAGGAAAGAACAATACCGTCGCAGACACATTGTCCAGAACAGACGTCAATACCCTGGATAACGATATCTTGAGCCAAGAGCTGATAGCCGACAAACAAAAAGTCGACACGACGATACCCGACCTCATCAAGGAGACTTCGTTGAAACTGCAGGAATTCCCGTGTCCGTTCAGTGATAAAACCCTTTTCTGCGACACCGCGCTGGATACTCCGAGACCATACATTCCTCCATCTCTCAGAAAGAAAGTATTCCTCCATCTCCACAATCTATCCCATCCGAGCAAGCGTCAAGCTTATCGCCGAGCGATTCGTGTGGCCTAATATGAAATCAGACATCGAGAATTGGGTCTCAACCTGCATACAATGTCAAAATTTCAAAATTCAGAGGTACACGAAATCACCAGTTGGAACATTAGCCACACCCGACGCACGTTTTTGTCACATCCGCGTTGACCTCGTCGGGCCTCTGCCAATGTGCCAGGGGTACCAATATCTTCTAACAGTCATAGACCGTTTTTCGAGATGGCCAGTCGCTGTGCCGATTAAGGACATTTCCGCTACCACAGTTTCTAAAGCTATCCTCGCCAACTGGATTACGAACTTTGGCGTACCCCAAGTTCTCACTACAGATCGGGGACCACAATTTCAGTCCTCGCTTTTCCGAGAATTCTCTCAAGTTCTGGGTGTCAGGCACATTAAAACGACTGCTTACCACCCTTGCGCAAACGGCCTCGTCGAAAGATTTCATCGATCTCTAAAGGTGTCTTTATCAACCAAACTCGACATACATAACTGGGTCGACAACCTCCCCATGACTATGCTCTCTTTGCGGAATACCCTTAAAACCGATTTAGAGCTCGTGTTCGGCATGTCTCTCTCCTTACCAGGACAATATTTCCACATTCCGCAGAACTCGTGCACAACCTCACCAAGTTCTTTTGTGCAGGATCTGCGCCACAGAATGGCCAAACTCACATATACTCCCCCACGACAACAAACCACAAGCTCATACTTACCACAGAAACTGGATAGCTGCGATTTTGTTTTTGTCACGAACGACGCCGTAAAAAAAACACTCAAACCCAGCTACCATGGTCCTTTTAAATTTCTGAAGCGTTCCGAGACATTTGTCACGATCATGCGCAGCAAAGACAAAGATACAGTCTCTATCGACCGACTCAAACCAGCCTGGTTAGAGGAAACTCCTCCTGACGCAAACCTACCATCAACGACGGAAGCTGAAACAACCACACCAGTCGTACGAACAAAATCAGGCAGAAGAGTTCATTTTGCATCCAAATTAAAGACTTACATTTTTTTTGAATTGATCATGATCAATTTTCTAGAAAGGGGGCCTTATCGCACCAGGCCGGAAGTTACTGCCGGCTACTCAAACGGCTGAAAGCGTCACCACGGAAAACTGAACGAACGCCATTAAGTTCCGGTGACATCAAAACACAAAAATACAAACATCAAAACACAAAAATACAAAAACAAAACGAAACATAACATACACAACTAAAATAATGACCAGAAACTAATTCATATACACATGGGGCCTAAATGAAACCCATGTGTACATTCAAAAGTAGAAGGTAATTTTTAGTCAATAACCAAAAGACATTGTTAACTAAGCTACGATGCTGGCCCCGGCCGACATAAACACTGCCGATTTTTTTCCCACCAAATATCTTGGATCCGGGTTTCAGAGCGACACACTCCCCACACCGCTGACCACAAGCAGCCAGTTCGAACCCAGGAACAGCAACAGCAACCAGCCAGGTCGGCCCAGCAGCAATCAGCCAGGTCGATCCCAGCAGCAGCAGCAATCAACCAGGGCGAGCCCAGCAGCAGCAATCAGCCAGGGCGAGCCCAGCAGCAGCATCCCACATACATTCTTATGCGATAGCCCTTTTCAGGGCTAACAGCCACATTCATATGCGATAGCCCTTTTCAGGGCTAACAAGCTACATTCTTATGCGATAGTCCTTTTTAGGACTACCTGACCACATGTTTATGCAATAGTCCTTTTTAGGACTACCTGACCACATGTTTATGCAATAGTCCTTTTAAGGACTACCTGACCACATGTTTATGCGATAGTCCTGGATACTACCAAGCTGCATCCCTTCTGACCGTCACCCTAAGGACGAACAGGTTGCCTCAGCACTGCCTTGTCTGCTGCCCTGAAACAAGACGATCTTTCGATTGGAACTCTCCGACTTCATATCGATTACTCAAACACAATACCTGTACATACTTTTGCCAAATTGTTGAATAAAAATTTGGCTTTGATTTAAAACCCTCGCTTTTGTTATCCTTGCTTCGATCGTATTATCCAATATAAATTTTTCTGTTTGCGGGGTTGATAGCACCTGCTTGACCGTCCCGCAACAATTTAGTCTATTATACGAACATTTCCTCTTCATGAAAATTCATTGAAACTACGGACTTTAAAAATTTCTGATTTATTTTCCTGAAACGAGCTACTGACGCAACTTCAAGCGTTTAAATTCGTAAATAAATTCCTTATCTTGTTTTGTTAACTTTACCCACGTGTTTCCTCATTGTTATCATCCTCCATTAATCTTCTTGGCCTGGGTAAATCAATTGTTCATTTTAACCCCGAAGTCCCAAGCCACGTTTTCAAAACCCATGTTCAGTCTATAAGAAGTGGATTTATTGGGATCGTCCACACTCTGACGACTTCCCCAATCTTACAATGAACTATTCCTGTATCATATGTCAACGAATCACGTCCTTAGAATGTAAATCGACCAATCAGTTCGGTCGGTACATGTTCCCGCCAAGATACGAATTTTGGACAGGCAAGGCACGCGCTTCTCCGAGATTTCAATTAATTTGCGCGAATCATCGTTCGACATGAAACATGTCTTTCCGTCGTTCTGTTAAAACAAACTCGAACCAACTACATCACCAGCTACCTTTATAAATTCAGCCGAATCTGAATTCTTTAACGAAAACTTATTTCCTGTAAAAGCAAACTCATCGACAACAGAAGTTTGATTTCCAACGAACGTTCAGAGAATAATATTTAAAAAGTTGTTATTCTAACCAACTACGAAGAAAATAACTCTACGTATAAAGGTACGCAACTTTGTTCGACTTATCTTCTCACAAGCACACACACATATTTCACTTAAAAGCACGACACTTTAATAAAAAAAAAAAATAATTTAATAATAATTGTCGTTTTTGTCAGTTTAATTTCCATTCAAACTATTAATCTCGACTGAAGAACTGATCAAGCTAACTTGATTCGATCATATGAACACTAATCTTCCAATTCACCCTTACATACAACTCACAATTGTATCTAAATAATTGGAATTTTGTTCTTGTTCAAATATTGTCGACGTCATTATTTTTTGTTCTCTGTTCTGCTTGCATGAATTATGTTTTACATATCTTCTAAAATTGTGGAAAAAAATGGACACACAATCAGACAAGGCCTTCTGAATAAAACCCCCGTTTATTAATTATTCATTCTACTAAATTCCCGACGTTCCACAACAGATTGACCTTTTGTAAATTCAAAATGAAAGAACATTCATAAATGTCCACTAATGAGAATATATCTGAATATATATTCAGAAAAAAAGTTCACAAGCGTGTCGGATAATTTGATCGCAAATATAAATGTAAAAAATTTGAAATCTTTAATTTTGAGCATACGCACCCGGTCCCTATTCTACACGATTACCAACAGTAAGCTGGGGAGAACCAAGATCACCCATGTCCTGAAAACACATAACACATAAAAGTACATATCTACGTAGTAGAAGAAACGGGATAAAAAATTAACAACCTATTCTCAACCGGAGCCATACAAAATTATTGAGAATCTGGATTCACGGGTATTCGTCCAATACCCAAATGGTAAGAAAAATATGAAACGAACACAAAAATACGTCCATGCAGAACTGGCCTAAAAGCAAACTGACATGGATCAATCACAGGAACACTAATCTGAAATTTGTACCAACTAAGACATTAAAAAAAAAAATAATTGTGGAAAATTGTAAGTGTATAAAATAAAACTTCAAGGCTATTAAAATAGGAAAGGGTTATAAAAACGACATATGTATGTAGACAAATTTGATAATTAAAATACTGGACGGAAAAAAAGGAAATATCCCCCCCCCCAAAAAAAAAACGAAAAATTGAAGGAAGCGATTATCGTGTTCTAAGTAGTTTTAACCGTTTTTCGCGCACGCGCAACAGGCACTTCCTCTACGATATGCGCGCACCGGGAGCTAACTGTCATTTCAGCAAAAGTGGCAGTCGAAGTACACGCGCGAAAATGCTCTGAGCTAAAATGCGAACTTCACACTTTGGAATTCGAGTTTGCAATATAAACCAAGGCGAAAGTTCGACAACACTTACAGGTTAGTCCTGTTGAAAATTTTATTTTCCGGGTAGGCATAAGAATTTGAAGAGGAAGGTTCAGGGAGAACCTATAGCTATGCCATCAGTTTGTATGTGCATATATTTCCAAGATTATCATGGAAGTGACTTGTATAGGATAAAAATTCAATACGCAAATATATTGCAACAAAAATCAAGAACGCCTCATAATATTTCCATCAGATTTTGCTAGCCAATATAGTTCCTTGCCATTATAACTTCAAAAACTGATTACGAATCCTTACTTTACAATAAAAGAAAGTAATACCCTATTAAGAACAGTCTTACTCTTAGTACTCACGTGTTAAAATACTTTTAAACGTCAGTTATATTTTCTATGCTAAATTCTGTTACATAGTCCTGGCATTTAAACCAGCGTTCATTTCAGACTTTGTGAAGGAGTAAAATCGCCATATTGTATACAGTGTAACCCGGATATGAGTTTCTGGACCGGAGAAGTCTCTTATATCCGGGTTTGGTCTATTATATATACATTAATACAGGCTCTAATTTGGGACCAGATAAAATCTCTTATATCCGGGTTACACTGTATTTCTTCCTTTAAAACAGCCGTCCGTGATAAGGAAGGACTAGTAACAACGTCCTAGTCATAAAATGGTGAGCCCCCGCTTTAAAAAAAAAAAAATTGTTTAATGCATAAAACCACTGGTAGACAGGATCTAAAAAAATATTGGTTGTCATGTTAATTTTTTTAAGGAATAAATCAAATTTTCAAAATACTCCTGGGGAAAAACGGTACAAAATTTGTTGGAAACAAATGTGTAGTAATTACACTATTATTTACTGGCAGTAGATACCAAATGTATGTATATACAGAATGTTATAATTGAATTTTTAATTTATTTCTTTAATTTTATGTAATTTGCTTATCTTTTTAAATGGTTTGCTGCGCAATTGATACATTAACAGATTGTAAAAGCACAGTAGAGCATTGCATGCAGTCCACTGAGCAATTGTTTATGTTCCCTAGATGATTGTGTGAATCGACCAATAATTGCTTCTGCATCCAATTAACACTTCTTTTCAATGGACAGCAACATGTATGATTCCAAATTCTCCTCAGTGAATTTCTTAACCTTGTCTTTGTGATCTTTATTCCTTAACTTTGAAAATGTCTTCTCACATTGGACTTTAATAACAGATAGTAGGCAGATGACTTTATAAAGTTCTTATTCCTTTTTATTACTAAATGTGTGTTTGTTTCTTTATTGCATTTTTATTTGATATAGGAGCATCGGGCAACCTGATACCCTGACCAGTCCACCCCTGCATAAACCAATTGGTTAACAAGTGGTTGATACTGTTTATTCTTGCAAATCATCAACCTAGATTTATGAATTGGAAGTGAAGTAGAAAAATAGCTGAAAATAGTCAAATGTTAACATTTAATTTTAGCAAGTTTCCACATGAAAAAAATTATTTGATACCAGTATAAACTTAAAAAAAAGTTTAAGTAGACATTCTCTGTCTGTTTTATTTAAAAGAAAGTGCTTATATAGTGATTTACTAAGTGTTGCTTAGATATGCCACAAGGTTGCAAGTTTGGTGCACCCAGTGAGAATCAAACTTACTACTCGGCTGTAATTGATCTAGCAAGACAAGGTTGTTAGCTATTACACCATGTTGAAAATGTTTTCTTTTTTTCCCCATCACTCATTTTTCTTTCTCAATCTTGAATTGATTATCAAGATTGCCATGTTATCACTAATTAATTAATGTAGGTCTCATTTCAGACAACGTTGTCTACCATGCTTGTCATATCAGTAGTGGGGTTGTTTTAAATGTTGGTATGTTCTTATCCTTTTTATTTTTTCTTAATCATTTCACCCCATGCAAGACCATAAAGCCACTAAGACTCAAGGGGTTACTGAATGTGAAAGAATAAGAAAAGAGAAACATTAAGGAGAAATTTTTGAAGATAAAAGTTGGCTGGAAAGCATGGAGCCAAGAGTTCCACAAGTGAGAAGTGCAAGAAAAGAAAATGTTAGTAAGCATTTACATTTAGTCAATTCAACTGTAAATTTATGAGACCTTACTGTCAATCTAGTACTGCATTTAAATTAATAAAGTCTAGGTATCATAGTGAAGAGCTCAGCCAAACAATTACCATGAAAGTATTTGTAGAAAAGGCACAGGGAAGCTACATTATAGAAAAGTGACTGAAGCCAAGCCATCAGATCAATACTAATAATATTGCTGATTCTTCTTTGGATTTTATTTACTTTCAGTTTTTCTGCTTACATAAGCCTTCACTGTATCTTTTGCAGGTCACTGATGGAATGATTTGAAATCTACTTAGCATTTTACTTTATTGATACTTGAAGGGACTTTTTTTTTTTTTTTTCATTTTTAATGGTATAGTTTTGATTAAAAAAATTTTTCACAAACTTTTACCTTCTTTCTAATGACAACCATCATAATTTTCAGTCTTTCAGTCCAATATACAAGCAATATTATATTTTAACTGATCAATTGGCTCAATTACTTGTGAAACAGTAGGACTGATTTCAGATGTCTTTCATGATTTATGAAACCAGAATAAATTAGACAATATAGTTTTTTATTCTGTGAAGACATAACAAAAGCTTTAAGGAAGAAGGGGAAAAAGGTGGCGAAATGAAAGAAAGGGACAAGTCAGGGTAAATAGCCATTTAGGAAATTAAACTAACAGGAAAAAAAGGTTTGAGTAAACATACAATAAGAATGACTGAAGAGAGCTTTTAAAATTACTTCAAAATATATTTGTAAAAATGTGCTGATATTTCCCCAAAGAGCAAATAAAGATGTGTATATTTCATTTAAAAAGAAAGAAAAGAAAATACATCTGTCTCATACTAATTAGGTACCTTCGATAATTCACCAAAAAAAAGAACAAACACCATAGCATGATGTAAAAGGCCCCAAATTTAATAAAAACAAATTTGTCAATGTTTATTATTAAGAGGAAAGACCAAAAGTGTATGTAGTTTCTCAAAATTTTTGTTAATAAATAAATTAAAAGATAAACTCACTGAAAATAGTTTAATAATTCACTGCTTGCAGATATTAATTAAAAGAAACATTTAAACAAAAGTTTGAAGTTATTTTTACTATTTTAAAATAGTTTAAGCACTAAATTTAATGCTATTTTGTTGGCATAGTTTCCTGTTTTCCATTTTCTGAATGTTGTAACAAAACAGTTTAAGTATCATTTGTCATTTCAGATTTTGTCTTAAATTTTCACCCATGATTGATATCTGTTATATAAACATAGCAGTTATAATTCTGAATGCTTTTTGCTGTTGAACAGTTATTAAACTATTATAAGAACAGGTCTGTTTTTTTTTTTAAAGATATATTTAGAAATTAAATGCTATTCTTATTCTGTAAGAATTCAATCACTTAAGATGAACAATGTGCACTCGTTTGTAAGAAATATTTAAACTGGCATTTGAAAGCAAAAAACATTGGTCTTCATATCTTTCAATCAAATATTCTATCAGTTCTTGTATATTGCTAATATTCCAACATTTTTCCATTCATATATAAACAAATTATTTGTGAGGTGAAGTTTAATTATTTCACCAAATTTTGGGTTGGTAGTACCTGTTAGGGTCCCAGTTATTGGCAAATAGTGAACCCCCTCAAACAAAACACTATTACAGTATAAAAATACACTTTTTTGGTAAAAATACCAGCAATATGTTTTTATATATAAAAAAATTGCCAACAATACCTATTTATACTAAAATTAACAGTACATTTTATAATAGAATTACCAACAATATATTTTATTTTGTAGTTGACGGCATACAATTGCATTTGAAATATTTAGATTTCGGCATTAACTAACTCATAAATGTTGATATGCCACTAAATAAAATTGACCAGCCAAACAACCAACAGGAAAAAACTCTTTCATGACATTATTTCATATAATATCCTCCATTTTCTTAAATCAAACTGTATTCCAAAATATAACTTCAGCAAAACTACAACATAAAAGACATATCACAACTTCTAGTAATTATATCCACACAAACATGTATATTCACAAAAACTAAGTGTTATCTAACATGTTTCATTTGTGAAAGCAGAATAGTATATATCATTTTTTATTACTTTAAAGGTCTCTAGAAAATTAAATTTCAGCATTAAATGACCCATGGAGGTGTTGATATGCTGTTAAACAAATTTATCTATTACATGAGCATGAATAGAAAAAAAACTCTTTTAATTTTTGTTTTGATTTTCAAATTAATTGTCAAGATATGTAATTTGAATTATTGTTCCCATATAAGGTTTTTGTCATGAAGAAGGTGGCTTAGATACTCAACTAGACATTTCAAAGGGTGGATGAACCTTCTTAAGTGTTAATTGCTATCTAGCACAATAGGTTAGCGTGGGCTACTTATGCAGCAAGTGGGGGTAATGATGTGGTATTGCTGAGTGAAGGTCTTCCTAGGCTGAAGTCAGTGGCCAAGACGAAAGATTCCTCCCCCATGGAATCAACACACACATGACCATAACTGAGGCGAACATTCAACTTGGAGGACAATGTCTGTGGTTTAACCTAGAGATGGATGACCACTCCAGCTTTCAACATTTTAACAAGAAAAATATCAAGTTAATGTTAAAATTGCCACAAAACATTGTTGATTTATTTAAGCTGGAATGATCTATTATGTCTCTAATTTGTATTTAAATATATTGTATTTTTCAATTTTTCTTGTTGAATTGCATCCTGGGTACAACGTTAAACTGCATCCAACAGCAAGGCCTCTGATCAGGAGGTTTTGAGGAAGCGTGGAACCACCTCTTAATTTCTGGTGTTGCCAGGTCCACCCTGACCCGGGGTGGTAGCATCTGTTGGGGGTCCCAGCTATGGGCAAATAGTGAGCTTCCAGGTCTTTTCCAGCACATTTCTTTTTGAAAGAATATTATTGCCAGCTATACTTTTTTGAAAAACACTGTTGCTAGCTGTGCTTTTTTGAAAAACAATATTACCAACTATAGTTTTTTGAAGAAAAAAAAACCCTTTTCAGCATTAAATGGCCCAACGAAGGTTGATATGCTGGTTAAACAAACTATCTTGTTGAATTGCTCACCTATATTGCATATGATTCATTAGTGTACATAATTAGGCTACAAGTGAATGAAATATGTGTAATACAACCTTATTAAAATTGAGATGTAGTAAAGTGTCGGGGGAGGGGGCATGTTATAGATTCAGTGGAGGCCCATGAAACACTTGCACCAGCCTTGGTTGGTACTCTCAACGAGGCTCCATGCTTTGAATGTCTATTGGGTTTCAAGTTCACTTCAGATCTCAAGTGAGATCACATGATCCATTGCTAAAGGTGCTGGAAAAATGGTTGACTCCTGCCATATTTTATTTTTACAAGTCAGTTTACACCAAAAGTGGACTATTGTTGAGCTGGAGCTTCTCAACCCTTACTTTCCAGCCTTGATAGTCTGAAATTACTCGTGCAGTCTTGTGGGGGAAAACTTATTCTTTAATACGCATCTCTCACAATGTTGCAAGCCTGTTGCTATTTCCATATTAAATTTTCAGATGAACTCTGTGAGGAACGAGAAGACTTACCTCCCACAAAGTGAATTTGCTTGGTGTGTCAGGTCCTGTTGAAAGATCGCGACCCGCATTAAAATAGAAATGGATTATTCCGAAATTCCTATATCATGGGCAGATGTACAAAGAAAAAAAAAAAAAAAAATAAGACTAAGAATTCAAAACCAGCTTGAATTTATAAAATCGGAAGTCTCGGGTGAATGAGAAGTCTCGTATGCAAAATTTTAGTTGCCCCTGATACAGGCATAAATAGCGAGTATGTGAGGAAGACGGCAGAACGTTTGTTGGCATGACGGCATACGTGCATACTAATGAGAACGAGAGAATAAGAGTTCACTCGCGACAGCTCAGTTGATAGTGGAGGACTAGGAAAAGAAAGCAAGCACTTTAATCCATTTCAGATGATGGGTGAACTGAATTCCATCAGTTCAAACTTTTAATGATTGGAAACGCCATGCTACTTACATAATCAAATCACTTGCATTTCTTCCATATTCTAAATGTAAAGAGAAAGTTCCACTCCCATTTTTTTCCCCAAGATCTGCTACTTTTTGGAACAGACTCCAATGTGGACGCTTCCCTGGACACTATAATCTTAACCTCTTCAAGTCAAGGCTCAGTTGTTATCTATTGTCTTTATTCTCATAATCCTCACTTCTTATAACCACCTCATTCATTCAAATCATACACTACATTCATCACCATTTTTACATTAAACCACTACCTTGAGTGGCTCTCGAGCTTTGTTTGGCTTAACTTTAGTTATATAATAAGATATCTATAATTATCAAGCTGAGAACAGTAGTTTTAATAAACTGAATAAGTCAAAGTTTTTATATATATATATATATAGTCATCCACAGACACTGTTTTGCTGTATCACAGCTCATCAGTGTGGCTAGACGTCCAGTTGCCTCTAGCTAGGATCGAAACCCGACTGGATTGGCGTCAGTCAGAAATTCTACCACTAAGCTGTCAGCGCACGGCAGGGATGAAGGTGAATGTTTAGCGTATTTATTTTTAGATTTAGATAAACACAGTGACTCAATTCTGCTGAAGAGCCTTGCTTATATAAGCTTTAATAGTCAGTTTGCAAACCAATGCTTCATTCCCACAGAGCTCAACCGAAATTAATTTTTCAGGAGCCAATATTATTGTCATCCATAGACACTGTTTCACTGTATCACAGCTCATCAGTGTGGCTAGACGTCTGATGACGAAATATAGTCTTAAGGTGTGCTATATTTATGGGATAAAGTGCTCAATATCAGAAATAGAGCATGTGTAAATATAAAAGTGAACATAGGAGTCAACACTTAGAGGCGACAATCTTTTTCATGATTGCATCTAGCATGAAACAGACTGTCACCTCTAAGTGTTGACTTCTATATATATATATATATATATATATATATATATATCATGTTTCATCACTCAGCCTATTGTACTGTGCATTGCAAATTAGGAATTAAAACATGAGATAGTTATACTTGGACTAAATGAAGTGTTTTTTGTCAGTACAAAGTGAATATAAAATCCATAGCTGGAATTTGAACTCTTGTCTGTCTGAGTCCTTCTGTACCAATAACTGTTATACCAGATGCACATCAGCTTCAGCTAGAATTTGGTTTACCAATTATCTGTTCCGTGTTTATAACTGTTACTTAACACCTAATTACATCATTCTAGGTTCTAGGTCAGCCATTAGAGTTGTCCTTGTGATAAATATTAACACTAAAAGTTGTCTACTGAGTTATCTGTGAAATTAAGCAAAGAAAAAAGAGAAAAAAAACAAATAATTAGATATTGAACATTGATGAATTATGAAATGTTTTAATCATTGTTTTTATTATATGATATGCATCTGTGGTTACATTGGTGTTAAATACTCTAGTAACTACTGCAGCCCTTAAGGCTGAAAATGAGAAAATTCATGGCAACTAATCTGCAATGAACAACTTAATCAAGCTTAATCCTGACTCTTAATTGGATGCTGTTGTTTTGGATTAATCAAATCTTTTATTTTCTGTTTCTCATGTTTTCTCTGCTTTTTCCACCATCTTTATTTCTCTTTGTTTTTCATTTCTCTTTTGCTTTTAATGTTTTGCCTTTTCTTTCTCACTACTTATTTTTTTTTAATATTTCATTATTGCTGCTACATCTGGTTTGGTGCTCTTGAGATATTTAAAAAAATTTTCTTGATAAAATCCAAAGAAAAATCTGCAATGTTTTTGTTATTGCTTCTGATCTGGTATATTGGCTTCAGTCACTTTCCAACTGCCATAATGTAGCTTCCCTGGGCCTTTTCTTTAAATACTTTCATGCTAATTGTTCTGATGAACTTTCTTCTATGGTACATAGACTTTAAGTACAGTACTAGATTGGCAGCAAGGTCTCATCATTTTACAGTTGAAATTTCTAGATGTAACAGTAAGTTATATGCTAACAGTTTCTTTTCTCACACTTCTCACTCTGTATTTCATTGGTGAGATATAAGTTCCACTTAAACTGCTTCTTCCCATATTCTGTTATGTTGAGCCAATTCCCAAGAGGATGCTTCCCTGATCACTACAATCTTAACCTGTTCAAGTCTAGGTTTAATTGTTATCTCCCCACATATCTCTGTAAAATGTGACACTTGCCTCTTACCCGAGTGGCTCTTGGCCCTTGTACAGGGTGAACATTATTGTTTAAAAAAAAAAAAAAGGAACTGACTCCTCCAGCCAGGAGTTGAAATAGGCCCAAAATAAAAAAAAATGTTGTCATATCTAGGTTGGAGCTACTCAATCCTCACTTTCCACCCTCGATAGAGTTCAAAATTGATTACACGAGCTTTGTGTGTGTGTGTATGGGGGGTAACTTACTTTCCACTCTACAACCTCATCCCCGTGGATGCAACATTGCAAGCTTGTTGCTACTCTATTGCTATTTCCATGACAAATGTTTCAGATGGTTGTCATTCTCTACTTTCAACAGTTCATGCCTTTACTGCAGCGGACATGTTATGCTATTTCCACAGAGTTGAATGACCCTTAATACCTCAGTGTCCCTAATGTAAGAAGGCTTTCCACTTTGTAGGACAGACAACTGTGTGGGTGCTTCCCTGAACACTTTAATCTTGACATCTTCAAGTCAAGGGAAAAGTATTACCTATGCTCCTTACCTGCATAATCTACCACCTTCTGTTCAACTCCCATTGCATTTCAGCTGTCTCTACCTGGAGTAGGTCTTAAACCTTGTATTAGGTGAAATTTAGTAAAAAGAAAGCAAATAGTATGTTCTCATATATAGACTTATATAATGATGATACAAGGCTGCTATTAAAATTTATTCAAAATATATCTTCACCATGTTTCAGCTCTGGAAAGTGGCAGTTCCTGTGTTTGTAAAATTACACATTTTTTTTTTCCTTTTGTTTTTAATCAGCTGTTTAGGAATTTGGCTGATACTTGGATTGCTTAATTAGTACTCAAATTGCTTAAATGGTTACTTAATTTTTTATATATGGATCTAATAGAAAAATACATTTTAATGTAACAAAAGCAAATAGATTTTTTATGTTAGTTCAATCAGTACAAAGCCCAAGGGTCACTCAAGATAGAGAATTCTTGAATACGGCATATAATGTATTTAGTATTTTTTTTTTTTGTTCAATTTTATTTTTTACTTTTTCCAAGTTACTAAATCCTTATTGACATCAGTTGTGGAGTCTCTTATGAATTTGTCAAATTTCAATACATTTATGAACAAGTTGCTTACAACAATAACATGTAGCTTGCTGACCATTGCATACCATTACTTATTTTTAATATATATTTAGCTTGGTCTGGTACAAGGCCACAAATGTGGAACACACAGCAAGGATCAAATGCATTTCAGTAGTAATTAATTTCTGTCTAGTATTTCATCATGTCAGGACTGAAAATAAAGTGTAGGAGTAATATTTATAATTCATATAAAAGTAATAACCTCAAATATAGTGAATAATTGGAAGGGAAAATGATGAGTTTATATGGTTAGATTTGATCTTCTTCCACCCATAAAGTTTCTTGTAGTTGAAGTGGTAGAACAGCTGTTAAGGTAAGACAGGTTTCCTAAAGTAAACAGTATGTAATTTTTAGATTCTTTATTTCCGATTTGCATTCTTTACTAAGCCATAGACTGACAGTTTGAGTTGTTGTGAAAAGCAACTAAAATTATAAAAGAAATGCTAATCAGAAATTGGGTGACAGTGCTTCATCTTATAAAAATTCAAGATGATACCATTAGTAATAGCTTGCAAGACTAGCTCGCCTGCTATTACTCAGTGGCATGCTGATCTAGTATTTCCTAATCTTAATGTTATTTCACAGTGAGGTACAACTTTAACTCTTACGGATCTTTTCTTTTTCTCATTCAATTTCCTTTCTTTCTGATGATCATTATCCGGTTGCACTGCTTGCATGGATTCCTGTGACTCTGTCGTCATAAGATTCTATTGTTCATCATATTTGTATGGTCAGACAGACTGCAGTTTATGTAGTCACAAATCTGCTTGGTGTATGTCTTGGTTTGTCATCCTCTGCTAGCTCTTTGTGTAGACCCACACAAAAGAACATTGCAAACAATTTTGTCTTTAGCTCTTCAGCAATACCCTGTGAATCTGTCTCTACACTCTTTGATGATGTCTGATACTGAACAAAGGTTTGCGTATAATTGCTTATTGGACTGGCAATTCCTACAAGTGACAATCAAAGCCACTCTTAGCATGTAAGTTCCATCCAGTCTTTCCAGTTTTGAGGTAAGGGTCCATGCTGAGTAATTATACAATAGAACAGAGGTAACAGTACCTTGAAAGAGGCTCCTTTTCCTGTTATCTGGAAGTTTTGAGTGCAACACTAGAGATAACTTATCAACAGCAACCCAGGTTTTAGCAATGTGGGTTTACATTGCTTTTGTAGCTAGAGATTTTACAACCTAGATAATTCTTCTATGCAATTGAGGTGTGCCATTTTTGATGATTAATATACATTTATTTCTTACAGACCGCCATGTTTACTGAATCCCAGGATGAAGGAACTTACATATTTTTTTTTTTTTTTTAATTAAGTTTTAATGTATATAAATCTCTGCAGAGGTTCAAGACCTGAATTTCACTCTGCAGCCATACTGTTAGAACAGAACTTTGAGCAGGATAGCAGACTTCCACTTAGGACTCAGTCATCTTCTTGGGAGATTGATATTCTAATAAGGTTTCTTTTTTGCTATATCTCCTAAGCCCAGTTCTGCCAACCAATTGCACAAGATTGTTAGGTAGATTATTTGTTGCTTTCCTCTCTTGCTTGTGAATGTCAAATTTCCAAGCCCTTTTTCCTAATTATATGCTCCAGAAATTTCAACACTTTCTTCTGATTCTAATTATAAATGTCCTTTTTATTTCCATTTTCCCTAAAACTTGCTCACCTGTTCAGTCAATGGTATTCTCTGCATCTTTCCATATTTCTGTTACTTCAAGTCTCTTCTTCATATGTGAGGAGATATCCTAACAGAAAAGCAAAATAGTTTGGTCATTACTTCCAGTATTCCATTTTGGTGGTCCATTGAAACCCTTGGTTTAAAAGTTGGAGTTAGTTACATACTTATAAAACTTTACTAGCACAAACTTGAGGACTCTCCCATGTTTTTGCAACTGATATGGAAGGTCTTTCCCAAATCTTTGTTCACAAAGTGAAGCCATTATATTTTCATGTTTAAAGAGATTTATGTTATTCCCGAGTTTTTCATTTCAAATCTTTACTACCTCCTTTAAGGCGTCATTTTATTTTTTTAAAATAGTCTCCATTTTACTGCAGGTGTAAAATTTTCAATAATCTTTAAGTACATTTTACAGTTGTCTTTGAAGTTTACTCAGATTTCTTTGCTGATCTAATGAAATGGTTGCAGTTTGGCTGGAAAGTGTGAACTTATACAACCTCTTCAGTAGATATTCCACCTTAAGTTAATATTTATTCCAGTCTTTAGAGAATTCTCTTATTGAAAAGTGTTTCAGTTACTTGGTATACTGCAAAATGTACCTTTGTTGAAACAGTTCTGGGAGGGTGAAATTATAAAGTTGACTGAAAAATAAAATAGTCAATTTGGTAAGTATGTTGTCCAATAAAGTTAATTTTGAAAATAAAATGTTTATTTTAACTTAAGCCAAGCAAAATTTGTGCAAATAATAAAATTCAAATTCAAGAAATTTAATGTTTACTCCAATTTGTTGCAAATCTATTATAAAAATCAAAAATAGAATGACTTTGATTGTATAGCTAACACAGTTGCAATATTAATTATAAAAACAATTCCCTATAGAATACCAATCTCCTGCATTTTGAAAAATGCTTTTAACAATGATAGAAACCAAAGAAAAGCCGGAAATTGGAGATACATTAGAGCACCAAACATTTAACCAAAAAATCATAAAATGTAGAACTTTTATTCTTTATAATTCCTGGTTTGAGTTTTTTCTTGGATAAAGTTGGATAATTAGCTTGTTTTCCATTAGTATTGTTTAATTTATTATTTATATAATTTATTTTATTTATTGTTTAATAATTAGTATTTTGTAATTTGATATTAAAAGATATATAAAAAAACTATATTGTATAAGTAAATTTTTTTCTGTTGGTACAAGATTGGAAATTTGTTTGTAATCAGTGTCAAGCCAATGTCCACAAGTCAGTCATTAACATTTGTCCAGAAACTTAATAACTTTTCTCCATATTTTTCAAATTGAAAGATTGTAGCCAAAATTCTCTGGTAGTAGCAGTAGAAAGGCTACACTTCGATGTTTTTTAGCTTCTCCTCTAACAAATTTCCAGAAATTCCAATACAACCTATTGTCTTTTTCATAATGATTTACTCACATATTGTCCACAGTACACAATTTTTATACACTACACAAAAAACCAACATTTTGTCAATTAACTTTTGAGATTTAAATGTTTGATAGTTTAAACATACCTGTATCTCATGAACTCGCTATGCAAATAATATCACTCTACTCACCACAAGTTGCCATAACTCTTACGATAAAAAAATTTTGCATGTACAATCCTCAAGTTGGCCCATTTGATTATGAGCTTTTTGACTTAGCATATGCTTTTGAATTAGGAAATTCTCCAGAAAAGATCTTGTTTGACCAACCCAAAATGAGGTTGCATTTTTAATTTTGTCTTGAAAATAAGGGTTGTTCTCTTTTCAAAAACTAAAATTCCTCTAATACCAATATATACAATAAACACCACTAAATCCTTACCACTTACTTGAAAATGGGTCACTCCTAAAAGATATGCTAAATCTCAAAACACACCAATGTCTTTCAAAAAAAATACAATACCAATACTCTGAAAGTTTTCCTTATTTTAAAACTATCCCCAAAAGCCACAAATAGTGAAATTCAAAATTTAGTAGTTTCTGAGCTTTCAAAAGTACTTCAGTCTGGTAACACCATGAAGATTGTACTGACTCTAGTGTTATAGTAGTTCTGGTCTGTTTGCTTAACTTACTAACACCTACTTCACAGTAAAGGATTTCCAAATTTATAATGAGCCAACATCAGAGATATTGTTGGTTCAGTTCCAAACTACTGCAATAGAATAAATATTGTGATAAATTTGAGTCTCATAAATTTCTTGATTTCCTAGTGCATGCAAAAGTTGTTTACACTGTACTGTAATCTATTAAGTGTAGAGTAGCATTAGGTCTAAAAAAAAAAAAAAGCAACAATAAAAAAAAAAACATGGTGCCTAATGGATGGGTGGGGACATTTATTTGTTTTTTTTTTTATCTATTTTTACTTTTTTTAAAATAAATTTTCTAACTCACCACCAAGCTTGATAACACCCTGTGATTTTTTACTCTTACAATGATTTTCCAATGTCTATGGTTATTAAAACCTCTCCTCAGTTTATTGCATATTGAGAAAAATCTCCCACCCATAATTATTAAGACCCTTTCTGTAATAAGTACCTAAGAATAATTTAAAAAACGATTTGCTGCCAAAATGTTAAGAATTGTGCAAATACATCAGGCAAAATGGTGCCGATTGATACAAACCATAAGTTTGTAAAAATGCAATATTTGTGAAGCACAAAGTAAAATGAGCTATGCTTGAATATTTGCCTTTAACACCTGAACTTGGAATGTTCTAAACAGTTTTGCTGAGTTGGGTCAGGAGGTCATCGAACTGAATAAACCACTTAAGAATTATCTGTTAAACTTGAATCATTCTTAAGGTAATGATACTAAAGTAGTTGTAGTACTAAAAGGAGAAATGGACCTAAGGAAAGGCAAGATGTCAATTTTGATTTACAATTTTTAGTGCACTTAAAAGTTTGACTCTTATGATGTGTTTGTGGTGGGGAAATTCAGTGTCTATTATGTGCATAATTTGAATGCATGCACAGATATATGTATTGTTTTATTATATATATTGTGTGTGTATACACACACACACACGAGGCAATGCAGATCTGACCAGGAAAGTATTCTAAAAAAAAAGTGTCTGCTACTTGATCATTTTGAAGAGTGGTTTGGCAGAGAACCTTTCAGTACCCCTTTGTATATAAAGGTGGATTAATAATTCTGCAGCCTGATATATAGTTATTAGCTGAATTTTGATTTGAAATTTTCACAATATATGGTTTGATCTCTTAATATTCACTACTAAGTTAAATTCATTGACAAGAAAAGGGGACTGTGTTGAAAAAATATTTGACGTGCAAAATAAATGCTTTTTCCATCAATAGGCTATTATCTTCCTTTTCTTTTCACTCCAGACAATGTGCTAAAAGCCAGTAATATTCAAGGGCTTTACTGAGAGTAAAAGAAACGGTGAGGACAATAACAGAACAGGATTAATACTGCATTTAAATTTTTTTTAAGGATCATAGTTAACAGGAAAGCAGGAACCTGGGATAATTACACAAGCAAGAAACTGGAAACATATGGTAACTTGTGGTTACAACTAGCAATTTCAAAAGTGAAATTATGAGCCCTAGCTCCCAATCTAGTACTGCACTTAATGAAAATATTTATAGAAAAGGCACAGGAAACAATATTACAGCAGTGGGAAAGTAACAATTTGAGATGCCAGGTCAGGATTGATAACATTACATGTTATTCCTTAGAGTTTGTCAAAAATCTCTAGATGCATAACAGAGGGACCAGGGCAGGTGTGGCAGCAATATTCAATGTATGGATGAATGGTAGACTTATAAATGTGCAAGAGGTTCTGATGAGTAAAATTGTCTAGTATGTCACAGAGAACCAACTATCCTTGCAGCAGACTTGATTCAATATAGTCATTCTATTTCATGTTAGTAGAAAACATGAAATCAAGTAGGCATGGTGAATTTCTCTCCTGGAGGTTAGCATCAGTCATGATAATATAAGGCAAAAAAAGTTTCTTTAAGATGATTAATAGAGAGAAATTTCATTTTAGAGGTGTTAAAATTAATTAACATGCCACTTATTGGTGAATCTATATAAAGCAAAGAAAATAATTGAGAAGAATGAAAATACGAGGGTCATTCAATTTCAAAGGTGAATTTTTTCAGTATAAGGACTTCTAATACAGATAGAAGCTTACTTTTTTTTTTTTTCATTGTAGTCTCCCAGCACTGTCACACACTTTTCCCATCTGTGCACAAGCTTCCGTATTCCCTCAGCATAAAAATCTTTGGACTGATGTCTCAGCCAGTTGCTCACAACACTTTTGACTTCGTCACTTTTAAACTTCATGCCTCTCGAGAAAGTCTGAAGGGGCAAGGTCTGGGCTGTAAGGGGGATGAGGGAGCAGTTCCCAGCCCAGCTCATTGATGGTCTGCACCGTTTGGGCTGCTGTATGAGGCCTTGCGTTGTCATGATGCAAGATGACTCCTTCTGACTGATGACCCCTGCATTTGTCCCAACAGATAAGCTCAGTCCTTGCAATGTCATCCACTGTCAGACTGAATGAGGTCATTGACTGATTCGCTCACCTCAGGAGACCTCATTTCTGTAGGCCTCCCAGGCCTGTCTTCATCCTCAACATTGCTCTGTCTTTCTTTAAACAATTTAGCCCACTTGTAGACATTTTTTTGGCTGAAACATGTGGCACCATACACAGTTGACATTCTCCTATGAATTTCAACTGGTTTGCATCCTTCAGCAACCAAAAACTTGATAACTGACCGCTGTTCAATCCTGGAGCATGCTTCTTGGTGGGCCATCTTTGTTAATCGCCAAAACTCTCAAAGTTTCTTTTTAATCTGCAAAAGAAATTAAATCCATGTGAAAAAGAAGTAAAACAAAAAAAATAAAAAAGAGTAAGCTTCTATCTGTATTAGAAGTCCTTATACTGAAAAAGTCAACTTTTTTATTGAATGACCCTAGTATGTATAATTTTTCAATTTTAACAATAATCCTCCTGCTTATACACACACACACATATATATATATATATATATATATATATATATATATATATATTGTCATTATAAAAACACAACAAACAATACCACTTGGGAAGTAACAACAAACTTATTTACAATAGCCCAACCCAAATCCTTGAAAATGGCTAAGAAATTGCCTGTAAGCACTTTGAATGAAAGATTGTTTGGACAATTTTTACACATACTAAGACACAAAAAAAGATGTCTTATTTTGCATACAAGAAAAAATAAAGCAAAAAAAAACAAAACAGAAGTACCTTGTCAGACATTTCTGTTTATAGAACGTATATTAGAAAAGTGTTTTCTGCTCAAATACTCAACTTACATAGATGATATTTTATTTTTCCATTAACTATAGTCTTTCATGCTTAGCAACTTTTCAAAATGGGTGCCTGTTTATTAAGCATGAAACAGTAATTTAAATGGAAGTAAAACAAATGTTATTTTTATGTGTATTAAAAAGCTTTTTCAAAAGTATTTCAAGTAGAATACTCTTATATATGTAAGAAAAGGAATATGCAGGTGTGTATATCTCTCTCTCTCTCTCTCTCTATATATATATATATATATATATATATATATATATATATAAAATGTTATACCCGACTGATTTGGTGTCAGTCGGAGTTTCTACCCCTAAGCCATCGGCAAAGAGAAACTGCTAATTCTAGCGTATTGGTTTTATGAATGTAAACAAAAGATATATATATATATATATATATATATATATATATATATATAAAAACACACATTTCATTTGCATATTCTTTTTCTTGTATAAACAGTGTTTATTTCATCGTCTGTCCTGTGCTTTTGAGAAAATAAAGATAATACACCCTATGAAAGAATTTGAGCCTGTCTTCCCCTTCATAGGAGAATCACCATCTGATCTGATGTGCTACAGATACCCAACAGGCAAGCAAGCTTCTAATTGCCTTTAAAAAGCACAGCATCTCATTGGGATCCTTTTTGAAAGCCACATCTGCTCAGTTTTGTGTCCTTAAAGAAAGCAATTTCTAAAGTTGGAGAGTTGTGATTTAAGGGTGCTACTAGATTGTTAACTTGGTCTCATCATTTTACAATTGAAATAACTAGATGTAATCTTTTTATTATTTTACTCTAATATTTTCTTTTCTTGCACTTCTCACCTGTGGAACTCTCTTTTGATTTCTTGGTTCCTTGCCACCTACGATCTTCAAAAATTTAAATGCATTGTTAACCATCATAATCTGTCTTTGTGAAATGTGTTCTTTTATTTTCTTATCTCCTCACTAAAGTCTTATTCTCAATAACCTCTTATGTCTTAGTGGCATTATTGCATTGCTTAGAGTAAAATGATTACAAAATACACTCCTGATCAAAAATTTAAGGCCACTTGAAAAAATTTTTAAAGACTGTTTTTCATGGAAAAATTTTAAACATTTCTTACTTAAGGTTACTAATTTTATAATCTAAAAGGTTATATAGACAAAAAGTTATAAGCCAAACATTTTATTGAGAAATTGACATTTTTATAAAATGAGGCGTTTTACACTTGATCAAAATTATAAGACCACGGGGTATAAATTGTTAGATCTAGGGTAATTCCAATGTTTTTAGTTCAATTAGAGATTAGCAATCACTGCATAAAGGTATCACCATGCCTAAAGCAAGCAAACTTAATGAAGTTGAGCATGCTCGAATTCTAGATTTCTATAATCAAGATTTGTCATAGCGGGTGATCGCAGCTAAGGTAAATCGCAGTAAAACTGTGAATTGCAACTTTCTAAAGGACAGTGTGAATTATAGAAATGCAAAGTCTACTGGTAGGCCCTAAAAACTTTCTCCAGCACTGAGTAGGAGAATGAGATGGGTTGTTGTGAAAGCCAGTGGACTTTCTTCTAGTTAAATTAAGGCAGCCACAGATGCTGATTGCAGTCCAGTAACCATCAGATGATACAACAAAAAGGCATGGTAAATAAAAAGCAAACAAATTCCTCGGCTGCTTCCACATCATAAAGTGAACCATTTAAGGTTTGGTCGCGAATACCAAACATGGGACATTGAGAAATGGAAGAAATTCCTGTTTTCTGATGAGAAAAAATTCAATCTAGATGATCCTGATGGCTTCCAACGATATTGGCATAACAAAAACATGCCTCCTGAAATTTTTTCCACACATCATAGTGTGGTATGGGGTGCCTTTTCTTACAGAGGGATGATGGAGCTTCAGGTGGTGCAGGGTCCTCAGACAGTAGCTGGTTATGTTAGCATGCTACAAAAAGCATCATTGGTGACAGAAGGCCATCGTTTGTGTGGGGATGGATGGTTATTCCAGCAGGATAATGCTGCAATCCACATTGCATGCCGGACCTTAACATTTCTACAAGAAAATGGGGTCCATCTCTTGAGACATCCTGCATGCTCACCGAACTTGAACCCAATTGAAAATGTTTGGGGATGGATAGCAAGAGATGTTTATCGAAATGGCAAACAATATTCAACAAAAAATGAACTTCGTAAAGCTATCTTCAGCAGCTGGAGCAATATTCCTTGCAGCTTCATGGAAACACTAATTTCTAGCATGCCCCAAAGAATTTTTGAATTCATCAAAACCAGTGAAGGTAGAAGTCATTATTAAATTTGGTTGTTGAATGTTTTTGTACACTTTTCATATAATTTCGTAGAATTTTTGTCTCTGGTCTTATAATTTTGATCAAGTGTAAAACACCTCATTTCATAAAAATGTCAATTTCTCAATGTTTGGATTATAACTTTTTGTCTGTATAACTTTTTTAGATTATAAAATTATTAACCTTAAATAAGAAATGCTTAAAAATTTTCCATGAAAAACAGTCTTTTTTTTAAAAAAAATTTCAAGTGGTCTTAAATTTTTGATCAGGAGTGTGTGTGTGTGTATATATAAATATATATATATATATATATATATATATATATATATATATATATATGCAGTTATTAAAAATAAATTTTTCTGACTAAGTTGTTTTACATGATTGGGTAATCTTCCAAAGTTCGTTTTTTTGAATCCAAGTACTTTTGACTGTCAGTAGAGTTATCATGATTTATGTTTTTTTGTTTTGTCCATTTATGGAAAGTGTGTGTGTATATATATATATATATATATATATATATATATATATATATATATAATGTGCGTGTGTAGGATCTACGTCCTTGATGCATAAAAATCTTAAATGACGCAGTATCTTTAATATATGCCCATCTCATAAGCACAACTAAAGTTTTCCATTGGCATGCTTAAAATTGTCTTTTGGTATGATGGCAAAAAAAATATAATATATAGGCCTGCTATTGAACACAATTTATTAGGAGACTTTAGTTGGGCCCCAATAAATTTCCCAGAGACTCACTCAAATCACCATTTTTTGTTTTTTGATATTGGGGACTTACTATATTAAAAACCTATCATTATCACTGAGATATATCATATTTATATGGAGGCATGGTGGAGTAATGAAGAGCAGTTCGGATTGAGGAATCGAAGAGCCGAGTTCGAACTCCAGTCAAATCTGTTAAATTCACTTACATGCTAATACCCTTGGGAAAGGTATGAATCCTCTTCTTCTCTCCCCCCAGCTATGGGTAAATAGCAGGACATACCAGGTTCTATAAACTTGGATGTCTACTGCAGAATAAAATGGCAACCTACTGTGGGGGAAAAATCTGCCTTGACACTCATGCATCGAAATACATGATCGCCTAAGTGTGTGTGTGTGTGTGTATTTTATTTAAAAATACATCACCATAGTTTTGACCTGATGGTATCTTCAGGCAAAACTTCTAAAATGACCACTTTAATGCTTTTTCAAAAAACTACAAAGAATGCTACATAATTATCTTTAAAAAAATAGGCACATTATGAAAGACAGGACATTGAGTGTAATGGAAGGGTAAAAGGGGGTTGAAGAAAAGAATGGACATGAACGGGAATGTAAGTGTATTGTAAATGTATACAGCAAAGAGGGAAGGAAATATGTAACTTAATTGATATGGCCAGTGGGGAGGCTAGCATGTCTAAAGAGTAACAGTGGGGTCTTAAATTAGGTATTTTAACCGGCTTCATATTCACTTAAAAAGTTTTTTTTTTTTTTTTATATGAGGGCAAGGGCTTAAAATTTTGGATTTTTGGTTTAAAAGATTTTTTGGATCCAGGAATGACATAATTGCTAATTTCTGATATTGGCATAGTTTGAAAATGTGGGTATAATTATGTTTTTACTTTTTTTAAATTTTCCACCTTACAACCAGATCTCTGTTATTTTTCTTTTTAAATTTTACATGTGGTTGGCAAGTTTGTTGAAGTATCTAAGGTTTGGTACCATCTGCACTTGAAAGGGCCCCCCATGAAGCCTATATGTGTTTTAATTTGACCATTTTATGTTTGTTACTTCTGCTTTGTTAAGTATAGATTTTATTTTACAAGTTCCATTTAATGGGCATCTGACTTTATTTCTACAGTTGTATAAATCACTATTGTTATTTTGCTGCACATTGGTTTTAAGGTTTCTGTTATTTTGACTTATTATTGTATCTAACTTACTAGTGCAACTGTAGCTTAATTTGACTGTATTTTTATCAAATATCTTGTGTAGTTCTGAATTTTTTGGGAAGTGTTTAGAAAGGAACTTGAAAAATAATTTACATATATTATATTACAATTCACCTCTAAGTTGAAACTGGGGGGTTTAAACCAAATAATATTTTTCTTTTACTCAAAATGCCTTTTGTATGGTGTTTAATATGTTGTGGTTGAAATTCTAGATTTGCTTTGTGGCCCTATTCTTTTAAGTTTATCTCATATTCTTTCTTTTTTCCTCAATTGTCTTACAAGAAGAGTTTTTGGAAAGCCTAGACTCTATTCCATTGGGTATATGTTTAATTATATTTGGGGAGGGATTTAATGTTTACATATCTTAACTTTACATTAGGTTTTATGTACGGGGAGACACTGCCAGTGAGAAGGTTCACTTCAACAACCAGATAACGATTTTTATTTATTTATGCTGACTTCTGTTTCAAAGCCAAGGTTTTTAAAGAGCTTAAAAAGTGTTTTTTTAATAGTGTCATTGGTTCTTTTGTGGTTTGGTGCTATCATTAGGCTGTCATCTCTATATAGACCATAGTTGTTTAAATGGATGATCTTGTTGATTTTATATAAAATATGCAGACCTATTAGTTCAGAAATTTCAGCGCCATCAAAGGAACCTTATGGTACGTCAAATCTGTCTTTTGATTTTTTTTTTTTTAAATCCATGTTGTTCTGTTGTGGAATAAAATGGATTTGTGGCAATGTAAAATTATTTCCATTTGGTCAGATGTTATTTCTACAAAGCCTTTGGCAAAATGTAAAGCCCCCAGTAGACATTTTTTGGATATAGATTGATAGAAGTTTTTAATGTCATATTTTATGAATACACATTTATTTAATTGTTGATCTTATGGAACCAAGAAATACACTTACTTGTATCCTTCCATTGATTGACTTATGTGGCAATTCTTAATGAGTCACATTTTTTTTTCGAAATTTCTTGGCTTATTTTACCCAATTCAGTTTTGGTAGGATTTATGAGGTGAAAAGAAGGATTTTTAAGGAATTCTTCCTTGCCATCCTTTATGGTAAGAAAAACTTGCTTACAGCCAATTACATGGACCCTGTTACTTATCTCTAGTATCAAGTCCGGTGCTTTTTTGTAAATTTTAGTTACCTCTTCATTAATTTTTTCCCCGTAAGCTTCTGGGTTCATGGTGTAAATATTTTTTTGTCGTCTTTAATTAAAAGATTTTTTTGTATTTTTTATTCTTTTAACTTCTGTAGTTAATAGTTTTTGGAAATTGCTATTAACTTTCACGAATTTGATGTTTTCAATATTAAGCATATCTTTTTCAAAGTTAGCTAGTTCCTCGATAGCAGGTGGGTATTTGATAGTTTTAAATTTATAATTATCCGTGGCTTCTTTTTTCTTCAAATATTTATTTAAAGCTTTCCATCTCATACTTGAAAGGAATTCTTCAATTTTTTGTAACAATATTAACATGTATTCCTTGTTTGAAATTTTTTAGCAAGTGTGGTATCTTGAATTCTTGCATTATGGTTAGATCCATCATTAAATAATGATTGTCCTGCATTATGAAGATAATTGTGCATTCAAAAAATATGCGTGTGCTAATGGATTAATGCACATAAACCATATTGCATATAAGGATATACAGTTTGGGATGGTATATGAAAGGGTAAAATACACTGTAAATGAATGTGCTCAATAATAAAGGAGCAAGCGTTAATACATAAAGGTCAATGGTCAGAGTTGAATCAGACCAGGTAACAGTAGTATTAAAAAGTGCTCAATACATGTGAGAAAAAAATATAAGTAAAAAAAAAATAACATGTAGAGCTTTTAACTTTAAAAATCAGGAGGTCCAAAATATCCCATTTTGCTTCATTTTTGCCATAGAATAGCCCATAGTTATGCATACCACTTAAGTAATGCATAATATACTTTGCAGCCTTCCAGTGTTGGACTGTAGGCTGGGGACAAAATCTTGCTACATTTCCAACAGCATACGTGATATCAGGTCGAGTTCTTGTTGACAAATAAATCAAGCATCCAATCACTAGCAAATACCTCCTCATTGAATGACTTGCTGTCCTTTTCGGCTTTTGTCAACTTTGTATCAGCATCAACTGGAGTTGACACATTTTCCATTTGGAATGTCTCCAGAACTTCTGAGGTGTATGCTGGTTGTCCAATCCATATTTTTCCTGGTTCTGGATTGATTTGAACATCTAGGAAATAGTGCAACTTCCCCATGCCCTTGATGTTAAAACTTTGCAAGATTTGTTTGATGAATCCTTTGACGGATGTCAAGGAATTGCTTGCCAGGATGATGTCATCAACATACACAGCTACTATGAACATATATCCTCCTGAGGACTGTGTATAAATACATGGGTCATTTTCCATTTGCTTGAAATGCAGCCTTTTCAGTTGACAGACCAGTAATTCATTCCAACATCTTGGAGACTGTTTCAGACCATAGATGCTTTGCTTCAGGTTACAGACCCAGTGTTATTTGCCCTTCATCTCAAATCTTTGACTGTTTCGAATAAATATTCTCCTTCAGCACACCATTTTTTGGATGCAGTTGTTATGTCTAACTGATGCAGCTTTAGGTCATATTTTGCTGCTGATGCAATAACAATTTGAACTGATTCAAACTTTACAACTAGGCAATATTTCTCATCGTAGTCAACTCCATACCTTTGATTAAAACCTTGAGCTACCAGCCAAGCTTTGTGTTGTTCCATGTCTCCATCATTATCATATTTTTATTGGAACACTCACTTACTACCAATAGCTTTCCATCCACTGGGTAGTTCAACCAGGTCCCATACTTTGTTTGAAGTGAATTCATTTTCCTTTCCATTGCTTTTTTTTTTTCCATTCATTTTTCTCAATACTGGAAAGTGCTTCTTTCACAGTTAAGGGATCATTTAATCTGTGAGCAATGTTTACCCACTCACCATAGCAATCTGGAGCTTTCATAGCTCTTTTTTTATTTCTTTAGTGCTGTAACTTCCTGTGAGTTATCATCATCGCTGATCCTCTGACATTGAATTTCTACAAGAGGTTGGTTTTTAATTTTGTCTTTTGTTCATCTGATAATTTTGTTTCATTGAAGATGACATTTCTGCTATAGGAAAACTCTGAATTTTTCTGTATCATAAAGTTGATACCTTTTAATGCCAATACCATATCTGAGGAAGGTGCTCTTCTTAGCTTTAGGATCCATTTTTGTTTCTATCATCATTTGGCACGTGAGCATAAGCACTACACCCAAAAACATGTAAATATTTCACATTTGGTTTGAAGTCTGTCCATAATCCATATGGTGTCAATTTTTTGTACTGCAGTTGTTGGGCTTCGGTTTTGAATAAATGAAGCTGTCTATAAAGCTTCTCCCCAAAATCTGTTTGGAAGATTTGAATCAGATAGCATTGCTTGTACAGTTTCTGTCGGTGTCTGATTCATCCTTTCAGCCACTCTATTTTGCTCTGGTGCCTTTCGAACAGTGTGTTGATAGTGTATACTCTCCTTTTGTAGGTACTTTTCAAATTCTCTTGAGTACTTTCTACTAGTGTCAGTGCATAGTGCTTTCACTTTCTCTTCACTAGATCCTTCAACCATGTTTTTTCACTCCACAGACTTCTTAAAAACTTCACCCTTGTGTTTGAGCATGTACACCTATACAAATCTTGATTTATCATCAATAAATGTGACAAAGTATTCAGCTCCACCAAGTGATTTTGCCTCAGTCTTTCCATATACTTCACTGTGTACAATTCCAAGCAGTTCGGCTGATCTGCTTGCACCAGTTTTTGAAAATAAAAATGGTGGTGCTTTCCATCTATGCATGGTTCACAAAAGCTCATATCCTTAGTGACTTCAAAATCAAGGCCAGTTACTAGCTGATCTCTTGCTAGTTTCTACAAATTCTTTGCTCCAAGATGACCAAAATGCTGATACCAAATTTCATCTTTACTATCATTACTTGAACATTTTGCTGCTTCATGGGATGCTGCTCATTCTTCATCATAGTTCTAATAGTACAAGTTTCCATTTTTGGTAGCTGTAGTAATTGGTTTTTGTTTTTCATCCAGAACTTGACAATTTGTTTCGGTGAATATAAACGTCTTCCCAGACTTTGTACTTCTAGCTACACTCAGTAAGTTGTATGATAGTTTGGGAATGTATAGTCTTATACAGCCTGCATTTTTGCTGCTTTCTGTCTGCAACTCTCACATTCAACTGAATTGTCCCTATTCCCAATGCTTTGACTGAATAACCATCAGCAAGAGTTATTTCCTCTACTGCATCCACCTGTCGGAAGTTTAGAAACTTTTTCACATCATAACATGTGACACATTGCTCCAGAGTCCACAATCCAATTCCCCTTTTCCTTATTAGTTAGTAATGCATTATTTGCAAATAAACCAACAGTGATCATCTTCTGAGTTACTGGAGTCTCTTTCTGATTTCATCATGGTATAGGCTTTCCTTTTGGAGAAATTCCCTTACCAATTCATCTCCTTTGTGTCGTGTGGTTGAGAGTTACATTTCATGTGTCAATTTTTTCCACAGTAGTAACACTTTAGTCCACTTTTATGCTTTGATGCCATAGCTTTGGATTCAGCACTACCAATTTCCTTTTCTTTAAACATTGACTGCTCTTACAACAGTTATTCGGTCACCAGTGACTACTTGGGCACATCTTGACTAGCTTCAAGCACTGTCACCAACATATAAGAATCTGGTAGGCTAGCTAAAAGAAGTACATCTTGATCAATGGAACCGCTGATGACTGAAAACTCTTCAAATATTTCCATCATCATTTTAATGTCTGTTAACAGAATCACCTTTCACTTTAATTGGATATAATCTCCACCTCAATTCTAACTTGTTAGCTCATATTTTCTTTTGAAATTGGTCTACCAATTTTTTCTACACTGCGACAGGATCATCAGAGTCCCTAATTAAATACGAAAGTGACGGTTTGACTGACAGCACAATCATCACCAAGGCATGATTTTTCCATGACAGACATTTTGAATAAAAGTCCACATCTGTTTTGGGTTCAGGAACAATCTCTGCCTCATTAACTATGTTCCATAAATTCCAAGTAGCGTAATTTGCCACATTTTACAGCATAAGATTAATAAGCTTTGTTCCCATTGCTATATTCAATCTTATACTTTGCAACTTGGTAAAATCCTCTTCTACATTCGGCTAATTCAAGATGGCTGTTATGATCCCACAAGGTCCTTAAAGTTCAGTGTATTCTGGGTCTATAACCTCTGGTAGAAATTTATACATCAATTTAGATAGCAAATGAAGACATACATTGTTTTGTTTGAATGCAGTATTCAACTTCATATTCCAGACAGGAGGATAAACTCAAAGGAAACACATGTTGTACCATGTTAACATGCAGTAACTTATTTTATTAGGGACAACATGACAGTGGGCCCACATAATGACAATAAAAACAAACTAGGGGTAGATAACTCTGACCCCTTTATCTAACTGTAAGTGTTCATCTAACTAGAGTGGAACTTTCAATAAAAATACCCTTTCTTGCCTTTCATCAGCTGATGGTAACTCATTGCATCTTCTCAGTTTAATGTTTTCCCCTGATATGAAGTGGAACGATTATATTGAATCAATTGCTGCAAAGAAAATTGGTTTACTTTTTGGAAATGTGTTGTTTTTTTTTTTTGTTTGTTTTTTTTTTCAGGAAATAAAACCTGATACAATAGTATTTTCACTAGTGCCTGAAGCAATAACGAAGAAAAAACAATTACAATTCAATTATACAATCAAGAAAAAGTCTTTATTATTAACCAACTAAACAAGATTTGTCCCTTTTTGCTGAGAATAGGATAACTTATTCTCTAACAAAATGTAAAAAAAAAAAAAAAAAAATCAGAAAAATAAAACTTTAAAAATTACAGTGCACAAAACAAAATAAAAGATTGAGCTGATTTGCTGTGTAAATGATGAAAATAAAAAGCCTTTTTTCTACAGTACACACTTTCTGTTCTTTCAAAGTTCAAAAGTTCTTTTCTTTATATATTTTTCTTTTCTTTCTTTTGGAGACAAAGTTCACTTTTCTTTGACCAATCCCCCCCCTTTTTTTCCTTATTTTCTTCTCATCCAAATGGAAGGTTCATCTTTCTTTTACTATATGGCCAAGGAAGGGGAAAACTTCCTTAAAACACATAGTAGGGCAACTTCTTGTAACAGCTTCACTGTAAATGCGTTTAGTTCCAAACAACACTTAGGGACTTCTCAGTCCCCTTTCTTTACAGTCAACTTTGTAATGTCCGGCTCTTCTTTTCTGGAGCTTCTTTGAGAGGACTTCTTTTTAAACTTTCTCTTAAGACTTAAAGGGAAACTTGCATTCAGCGACTTTGTTACCCATGCATCCTTTACTTTTGAGAATTGCTGCCTGCCATTTCAGCAGGGAGAGAAACGAACCTCCTCTTCATAGGAGGTCTAGCTTCCAACTGCTTGCTACTTCCAGTAGCAGTTCTCCCTTCTCCTTCAAAGAGGACAGTTGACATTTGAACTGTCCAATCACAGCCCATAAAAAAATATATATATATCAGCAGATTGTTAGGACCAGTAACACAGGGTCTTTTTTTTTTTTTTTTTTTTTTTCCTTTCTTCACCTCAAAATTTTCAAACACTATGTTCTGTTAAACAATTTTTCTCACCAAAATCTATCTTGCGCATTCATAAGTCTATCATTTGACTTTGCATTGAATATTGTTGCCATATCTGGTCTGGTGTTGCTGCTATGTATCTAGAGATTCTTAACAAAATATAAAGTAAATCTGTTTTCGGTCCTGACCTGGCATCTCTGCTTCAGACATTTTCCCACCACTGTAATATAGCTTCTCTGTGCCTTCTTCATAAATATTTTCATGGTAATTGTTTTAATGAGCGTTACTCTTTTGTAATTAGACTTTATGAATGTAAGCACAGTACTATATTGGCAGCAAGGTCTCATCATTTTACTGTTTACATTGCTAGATGTCACCATAAGTTCTATTTTAATGGTATCTTGCATTTCCTGCTTGTGGAACTCTCTCCCGACTTCTTGCTATCCTGTCAACTACGATCTTCAATAACCCACAGTAGGTTGATAAACTGTAAAAAATAATCAAAAAAACTTTATTAAAAAATACTAAAAACATAGTTTTTAAATAAATTTATAAGTATGTGGACCGCAGTTAACTTCTCAACCATGAAGATATACCCACCAGGAAAATATATAAGTTGGATTGATGTGAGTTTGTGACCCTGGGTTTTCTCACTTTTACGATCATCAGACAAAAATTACCACGCATATAATAATAATTATATATATATAAATAATATATATATAATGTATTACACACTCACACACATATATATATATATATATATATATATATATATATATATATATGTTTTTAGACAGCAATCCCTCTTTCATACATATTTCAGACATTAATATGTCAGACAACTCTTAAGGTACTGTGATTAAACTTTTTAATTTTTCTTGTGTTCATACAAGTATTTTCTTTACTGGAAGCAAGGTGTGTAAAAACTGAATTTTTGGCTATTCTTTTAGCCATTATCAGGGGTGATTTTTATTTTTTTTTATTAAATATGAGGGTTTTTATGCATGTGCATGAAGTTACAGGAAGTTATTATTTTCCAAACACAGCACATTGTGGCTGTGTTCATAGTTAGTCTTATTGAATTATTTAGTTAAAAATAAAAAAAAATCCTTATGTCACAGTGAGTCAGAGATGGTAAGCTAACCAAACTTGTCAGAGGGAGGGTAACTTATCTTAAGATCAAAATAGCCTCAAATAAAAAAAAAAAAGAAAATTCCACCAGAAAAATCATGCTGGTATGGCAAAAAAGTGCTCAATGCCATAGAGGACAATAGCACCATAGAAGAGGGGCTTTGAGCTTCAAGCAAAAAAGTGCTCTACTATACTGGGCCACTAAAGTTACCAATGTAAGGCCATTTACAATTGGAGATAAGGATGAGCAAAGAGCCTGCCTAAGATTGCACACTGGAAAAAAGTGTGCACAATGCCATAAAAAATGGCAGTTTTAATATATATAATTATAATAATTAAGCTCTATGGATCATATTGAGTACTCAATATGATCCATAGAGCTTAATTATTATAATTATTTTTTATTAAAATGATTCCATTGCGACACAGAACATCCTGTGTTTCAAAACAGAAAACTCCAAATATAGATTAATTTTAAAAATTAAATCTACAATACAGAGCTTCATTCCATTATCAAGTGATTTTAAGAATAACTTTCTAAGAAATCTAATCTAGATTTGAAGTTTCTGTTTTGAAACACAGGATGTTCTGTGTCATGATGGAATCATACTTAAAATATATATATATATATATATATATATATATATATATATATATATAGTGAGAGAGAAAGAGATAAATAGTTGTAGAGATTGATTGATAACCAGGGATTCAGAAGCCAATACTATTGGTGCTCTGCTGTAACAGATTAAAATTGATATTCTTAATGACTTTATGAATAGATTTCACTCAGTTATGATAAAAAGAAGGAAGGCACATTTTGATAATTAAGTGTTTATTGACTTGTAATTCTTGCTGTGATACTGAAATCAATGAACTGCATGAAATTTCAACTGAATCTTTTAGATTTATTGAAAATTATGTAGAAGTATGATAGTCGGCCAAAAAAGCTTTGGGGAAAAAATGGTGGGAAAATATTTTATTTTGGTAGTAGCCAGCATTGAGCAATACATGATATCCTTAGGAAACGGTAGCAGCAGTCAGCTGATTGTTATAGTACTCAAAAGTATATGAAGAAGAACAGGTCGAGATATGCAGTAGACACTGCAACCGGAAAGAATCATTTTTAAATATTTTTTCCTATTATAAATTAAATACTCCAGATTACAAATATCGAAAGAAAAAAATATTCTTAAATTTTTAAAAGTTAAAAGGAGGATCCAGTTTGCTATATAAATTAATTGAAAAGTGATCACCCTATGGAAGCCAAAACAAAATATGCCCAGACCATTTGATTTCATAAATATAAAAAAAAAAAAATACAAAAAAAATTTGAAATTAAAAATATGAGGTTCTATTTTCATATATTACTATTAAGCACTACAGATGGCTTTTGGCCATATCATGTTGAAACATTGCTTAATTTCGGTGATTGTATGAGAACCAATGTTGATTCTGGTCAGTACCTAGATGGGTGGCCACTTGGGTTCCAGGTTCTGTAAGGTTGAATGTGCAGGTGGCGTAATGGATAACTGCTCAGAATGAGAAATCGGAGAGCCGAGTTTGAATTCCAGTTGGGTTCATTATACTCACTCATGTGAAAATACTCTTGGGAAAGATATGAATTCACCTCTTCTCCCAGCCATGGATTAAACTGTAAGACTTGTATCAGAAAATTATCTCCAAAAAAATTCTTACAATCCAAAAATATTGACTGGCTTTAAATAACCTGCAAAAAACAAATCACACAAACAACTAGATTAGGAATTTCTAAAAAAGTTTTAATCTTTTTTTTAAATGTCATATAAGCATATTTGTTTTGCATTCTATAGGGGGATCAATTTAGAATTAATTTACATTTCAAGTCAGACTCCCATATTGTATAAAATTTAATAATTCTTTTTAATTTGAATATTTATGATCTGGAAGTGCTTATCCATATTTATTAAAATAAAAAAGAAATTAGCAAACAACTGATTATTTCTGGTGTCTATTGTACATCTCCACTGATGAATATTTTGGTTAGAAATGATTAAAAAAAAAAAAAAAAAAAAAAAAATGGTAGTTTTATTAGCTGACTTCATATGAAAATAAAAATCCTGAAAGCTAAAACTTGGAATGAGTAACTCTAAAACGGACTTCTCAAATATATCCCTCCATCTCTTTACTCTCTCATATCCACTGTTCTAGTTCACGTGCCGTATGTAATGGATATCAGTTATCTCCTGTTAATTCACCTCTCCAAGTTCTCCACTGTCTTAACCAGGTATTGAACACACAAATCTTTGGGTCCTATCACTGGATCTAACCAATGCCTTTATTCACTTTGCCATGTGTCCTTAAGGACATCTGTGTATGTATTTCTGGGACTTATAAACTTAATGTCTTCAGCAATCATGTTTTACCAGTGCTCATATTGCAATTTTTGCTGTTATCATTGCATGTTTTTTTACCAGATCTCATATTGCAATTTTTGTTATTATTGCTTTTCTCTAGCACTCCTTATTACTGGTTCCCATATTGTATTCATTTCTATGCTTGGTCAGCTCGGGAGATTTTTGTGGCCTAGCATATGTGCTGATTCCTTAAGTTTACGAATTTTCCAATGATGCTCTTTTTCTATGATTTCAACCTGATCCCACAGAGGGCAGTGATCTCCCTTTTCTCTCCATATGTGGTCAGCCACACCTAATTTTTCCACTCCCCCTCATGTCAGAGCTCTTTAGTGTTCTTGAAGCCTTATTTTAAGGGGACAGCCCGTCTTTCCTTTATATTTCTTTCTGCAGCTGCAGGAGATAACTGATAACTGAAATCCATTAGACAGGGCACATGGAACTAGAACAGTCTATGCTAGTGAGCAAAATAAAGTTCAGTTTGACATTCCAACCACCTGAAGAAGGCTGGAGTGTACAACGGCCAAAACATTGAGATAAATATGGCAACAAATATGAGGACAATAGTCCAAATAATGTAAATAGTGTACATAATACCTCATCTCAGAAATATAGACAGATACTTTTATGATGTTGAGTAAGTCAACTATCTAACCTACAAAGTATCAGCTACATACAATGTGAGATATATATATACATGCATAAATACATATAATGTAAGTTGGATGTGAATTCAATGGGATTGTAAATAAATATATAAGACAATTTGAAATAGTTTTACTTTGATATGTTTTGCTGATTCTCCAGCATCATCAGAAAAAGAACAGCACCTACATTAGTGTAACATGTACATAAAAAATAAATAGAAACTAATTATAGTGTCAAAAGATAATTATAATAATTATCATTAATTCACTCATTTTAAACCAATGAGAATCTATCCCACTTTTCTCCTCTACACATACAAACAGGTGACATTCTCACTATCAGACAAGCAGTTCACACGGATAGATCATTGACACATGTATTAAAAAAAATGTTATTTCTATTTCCAGGCCATAGTAGTAACGTATATCTTTAGTACTCGACAAAATTTGAGGTAAAACCCCAGACACTGCTTGTATTTTTCCAACTCAATTCTTGGAACACTTATACACATCTATAAAAAACATACATAAAGACTGTATACACTTTGCTTATTCTTTCTTATCCTTTTGCCAGATTCTGATCCATATTTGATCTACATTTTTTTTTTTTTTTTTTTTTTTTTCAAGCTTATCACCCCAAGCAAGGCTGGAAGCCACTAGCACGCAAGGGGTTACAGAAGGTTTGGAGGAAGAGCAGATAGAAGTGGTAAAGGAGAGGATGTGGAGAAAGATAGTGGATCGATCTAGGCAAGGGGGTTACAGAAGATTTGGAGTGAGAGCAGATAGGAATGAAAGGTGAAAGGATGTGGAGAAGGGAAGTGGATAGATCAAGGCAACTGGAGATGTCGATTGACGTTACACTTAAATAGTTGGAGATTGTATTTGTCAGGGAAACAGGAATAAGGAAGGGAGTTCCACAGGCGAGATGTGCGAGACATGAAGCTATTGGAGGAGAAGAGACGTCTACATCTAACAGTTTCAATGGTGAAGGGATGGGAACAGGATGCCGGCCTCGTAGGACGTTTAAATTCATGAGGCCTAGGAACCAGTGAAAGCAGCTCCTCGGAGCAATTACCGTGAAAGTATTTGTAAAAAAGCAAACTCATTTTTTTACTCAGTATCACTCTCTCTCATTTCTCCAAGACAATATAACAACCAGATAATAAATAATACTTGTTTTGTTGTTTCCATGTCTTGCTGTTTCTCATTTTTATGAGTATTTTTGTATATATAAATGTTAGAGGGTTTATAATATTTTTTTCTCAGTATCACTTCCAAGCAAGACAGTACAGCTGATAGCATGCAAGGCATTACAGGGTGTGGAGGAATCAGGAACAGAAACATTAGTAATGAAGAGAAAGAAGAGTTATCAGGAGGAGAGTAGATACAGATTGTCATGGTATTTAAATTTTTGCAGATTAAAGTTGGTTGGAAAGCATGTAGCCAGAAGGGATTTTCACAAGTGAGAAAAGAAATTATTAGCATAAAATTTCCAGGTACATCTAACCAGCTCAACTGTAAATTGATGAGGTCATGACATCAGTCTAGTGCTGCACTTAAATTAAAATAGTCTAGGTACCATAATGAAGGCCTCATCTGAACAATTACCATGAAAGTATTTATAGAAAAGATACAGAGGCAACCTTGTGGTGGTGAGAAAGTGACTGAAGCCAAGCAGCCAGATCAGGACTGATAATATTGCTGATTCTTCTTTGGATTTCCTCAAGGAGCTCAAGGTAAAGAGCAGGGGCACCAGACTATATGTGGCAGCAATATTCTAAGCATGGATGAATAGTAGACTTATAGATATGCATGATAAATTCTGGAGAGAGAACTTGTCTCACATGACACAGTGAACCAACCTTCTTCCACACCCAATAACCCCTTGTGTTTTAGTGGCTTTACTGCCTTGCATTAGGTGATACTGATTTATAAAAAAAATAGGAAAGGATATAAACTGAAATAACATGATCATGTAGTACATGACAGTTTCGATGCATCTTTGTCAGAACAAATCACATTTACTTTTTATTAGGATAGCATTTTCCAAGTCAAAATTGGGATTAAAAAGGTTTTGGTTGTGCTCCACACAAGTGCATTGATATATAAAAAAAAAAGTAGTTAAAATCTAATTCCTATAATAGTTAATGTAAATCATTTCTATAAGTAGATATTGTTCTTGTGAAATAATATTCTTTTTCTGATGATGCCAGATAATCACTAAAACATATCAAAGTAAACACTTAAAAATAGCTTATATATATATATATATATATATATATATAAATTAATTCATCGAGTCTGAAACCTCAACAGAATGCAGAAAGCACTGGACGGCCGTTTCGTCCTATATTTGGGACTCATCAGCAGTGCGTATCCACTACCGAGAATTGAAACCCTGACAGGTTGTCAAGCGAACATCATACCAAGTGTTCTACGGGCTCGGTGATGAAGAGGTAGCAAATCGGACTCAATATAGCGCCGCTCGCTCACAAATTCCATGGTGGAACTCAACTGAGATTCTCTCTAACCATAGGACGGTGCCCCCGGAGCCACGACTACTATCACCAAGCCGCTCAACCTTGAGCATTAGAAGCCGGTTCAAGCAATGATATATAAATGATAGAAATTATTAGGAGGATTTGATAATTATAATTAAGTAATTCATCAAGTCTGAAACCTCAACAGAAAGCACTGGACGGCCGTTTCTCTCTCTCTATATATATATATTATTTTTAATGCATACCCATATTTGAATAGATGCTCTGTTTATTTTAAATAATATTTTATTTTGTCTATCGGTTTGAATGTTAGAAATTTTAAAGAAAAATTCCAGATGGTGCATTTTTCTTTAACAAGATTTCTTGAATGTTTAAACTGGTAGATAAAATAAAATATTTAAAATAAATGGAGAATCTACTCAAATATGAGTATCCACTAAAAATGTTTAAAGTAATGAAAATATATCAAATTTATTAATTTGATATATTTGATCTATTCTTTAGAAAACCTTAAAAAGTGTTCATAGAGTAATATTCATAAGTTAAACTTAATTCAAAAATGAAGGATTTGCAGACACATGTTTGTGTGGACTTTTGTCCTTGTTTTGGTGTGAGGAACCTGCCTGTAAAGTTTGTAAAAGTATTTTTGATACACCCTGTATATTGCTATTAATATAATAAAATAACTCATATGAATTTGATCTGAGTTTTATGGAGATCTTTGTTCAATCTTTTTTTACTTCATCAAATTTATTCATGTACAGATCTTTTTTTCTTTGAAAAAGCGTTATTTCTGTTGTAGCATACCTACGGATGATAATGGGAATGTCCCTATTCACATATTTACAGTAGTAAATACTGTATGTTGGTCTGCAGTTGAAGATTCATTGTGGAATTCACTTGACTCACTTCTAGAAGTTGACTACTACGTGCTGCTGGCAAATCTTATATGTGCTGTTCGTGCCCTAAGTATTATCGTTCATTACCAACCTTCATTTGATTATTCTATTCAGTAACCTTCCCTAGGTTACAAAAATATCGATGTCAGATGATTCTGTAAATGATGTAAGATTAATTTCTTATATGAAATATTGAATTTGTTTAGCTATATTTAAATCATATATAGAAGTTAATGGAATAGTGATTTTTCTCTTTAGGTTTTGTTATTTGATTAAATTTTAATGTTAAATTCACTCAAGTTAGATTCCATCATTGCTGTTCAAACCTTAAACTACCACCAGTCAAGATAAATGGATGTTCAAGCAGAGAGGCTTTCTGCCTTGAGTGACTATTGAGCTTGAAACTCAACACAGACTTCAAGTTGAACTCGTACATATGATCCACTGCTAAAGTTGCACAAAAAATGGTCCATTCCCTGTACACCTTGTGCTACCCTCTACCTTTACAAGAGCTATATCAGGCCGAAAATGGAGTACTGGTGTCATATTTGAGCAGGAGCTGCCCAGTCCTCACTTTTTCAGTCTAAGTAGAGTTCAAAAGCATCTCAAAGTTCTTGTGGGAGACAAATTATTTTCGACCTTCCAACTTCTCTCTCATAGGTGAGATGTGTCAAGCCTCCCACTGCTCTGTCACTACTTCTATGGAAAGTGTTCAGATGAACTACATTGCTTAGTTTTACTAGTTCTAACCTTCACATCTTGGACCCACCATGCTACCCACATTGTAGCGAACAACACTCATTCCATCTGAATTCTTCTATGCAAACCACTTCTCTGTGGAACCAACACTCAAGATGATATTTTCCCCAATCACTACAATCTTAACCAGTTTGTCTAGAGGTAACTTCCCCAACATATCAGCGTAAACTGTGCCTATTACTCTGTAACACTCTGCCTCAAGTAGCTCCTGAGTCTTATACAGTGCAAACCTCGGTTAAAAAAAGAAGAAAAAACCCTGTGTGTATGTAATGTAATGTAATGTAATGTAAGTCAGTGTTGTGGAAAAGTTCTTGTCCTAACTGGCCCCAAATCAGACCATATGACTAATCTTCAGATTTTTGGGAGGTTAATAACTTTTCAATGCTTATTATTTGTGTGTATGTGTAAGTCACAAGTCATCATGAACTAGAGTTTAAGTGTACTGTCCTTGTTTAAACTGGCAATCTTGCCAGATTATATACCCTTTTCCAGAAAAGGTCCATTCAGCATAGTTACAGGATAAATGACTGCAGTTGCTCTGTGGGTGTGTCTAAGCAGGCTTCTAAAAATAGGGATTGGCTAGATATTCTAACAGACAGGCGTGCTCAGAAATTAGTAACCAGTGATTTTTTTTTTTTTTTTTTTTTTTTTTTTTTTTTTTTTTCCATTTCATGTTTTTATCATTTCACTCGAAACCAGATGATAATGCCACCAAGACGCCAGCACATTGGTCCCAGAACATCAATATTTGGGAATAATTTGACAAATATTCATGGGATGATGTTGTATGAGGGCATGTTGGAAGTGTATGGGCAACATGAATTCAGTGAAATCAAAAAGTTAAAATTTTTTCATATTTTAGACCAGATTTAGGCATAACAGTCCCAAAACAAGAAAATTTCTCTAATTTTGGTTTGGTTGAAGATATGAAGACCGTCAAGGGCTTTCTAGAAACGTATGGGCAACACAATATAGGTGAAATCAACAAAATTGAATTTTTTCATATGAAAAATCTTTTTTTTTTTTTTTTTTTTTTTTTTTTCATTATTTTGGGGGTCTGAGACCGGATTTCAGTCTTTGGGTATTACATCCCCAAAACATGAAAATTGCTCTAATTTCGGTTTATATAAATTTTATTATAATATAGTTTATTATAAATAGACCATTCGGAGCTTTTTACATATGTATGAGTAAGTCAAATTGGATGAAATAAAGATTACTGAAAAAAATTCCTATTGAAAAATTTCAGACCACATATTTCAGTATGGTATCATTCCTCTGAAACTTACACAGAATGGCAAAGAAGAGATTTTATGGCAGAACAAACTACCTAATTCTGCACGGTCATTGAGACGTGTGTATTTGATTAGAGAAGTAGAAAGTAATCTTGACCTCCTCAACTTGATGCTCAAAGAAACTGATTGTGCTCAGAATGATTTAAATACTAATAGTTTATCAATTAATGTTGGTGATGACAATTTTAATGTGTCATGTGTAATTAAAGACTATATGAAGGACCTTTAAGTTCAAGAAATTGATTCCTGGTTTAGGAGGTGTTGATTGCATACTGTGTAAGTCCAACGTCAAAGATTCGACAGACCCAAACAAAATACATGGTAGTTTCAAAATCGACAGCTCAGCTTCAGATCTGCATATTCAATGACATCCTCAATGCCGATAGAAACATCTGTATTAAACCAGGAGACTTTGGAACCATAGCTGGTATCAACGACGACTTTCCGATTTTCACTAGTATTGCATAACTATCACCTACTCATACAAAAATGGAACGTGTTATTTGAAAATGTTATATCGTTGGGTAAAAGTGGGATGTCAACTGATGGGGAAACAAGGTTGTTGATTCTATTCTGATGTGTTGATTACTGTTAGCAGCAAACTGCTCAGTAAGAAGCACAACAAAATCGTAAAGAATCAATGTTAAAATGGCACAAACAGTTGAGCATTATTCTCCAGATAGTTTCTTGTAACAGATCGATGTTAAATTTGATCAGCACGGCAAGGAAACAATGCTTAACATCACCAACAACTTGCCATGGGCTTTGCTGAACTACAAATTGCATGGGACCATATAGCATAGCACCAAATTGATTGAAATGAATGGTGGGGAAAGCTTGGGATAATTTGAAGAAGACTTAGAGGTGAACAGTAAGGATATTTGTAACTATCACAACAACAATCATATTGAAGATGTTTACCATAGATTATTGGATAGCTCTGACTTTTATCTTATGTCACATCAAAATATATTGGGACAAAATTGTGTACAATTTGCAAATCGACAGATCACACAGTTCAAACTCATGATGCTTATTATTTTAAGAAAGATGAACTTGGGGATTTTTTCCTTGCATAGCAATTTGATGATATATGTTCTGATTTGATAAGTGCAATGTTCATAGTTTCTCTAAAATATTGCCATTTTTTTTGTCCTTCTAGGATCCATGGGTCAGCAAAGAGCTGAAATGTGTTCAAATAAGTTTTTTGTATCTATATGATAGATATAATTAAATAAACTTACTTCATGTAAGTCTTGACTACTTTGAAATAATCATTGATCCAAATTGGGAAAATGCTTAAAATTCTGAAAATTTTGAAATCGGACCCCAACTGTTTCTTTTCCCTTTCAACTGTCAACTTTGTTCCAGTTTCGAATTTGTTGGCACTATTTCATTTGTTGATTCATGTTGGAAATGTGTTCAGGAATCAGAAAATATATACTTTACCTATGTCTGGAGACCATGTTTCTTGTGTAATTTGAGGAAGAAGTGCAATTTTCAGCCAAATTTCCCCTAAAATATTGCCATCTTAGACCCCTGGATGGTTCTTCTAGGGTAAAATGTGTTCAAATAAGGTTTTTATATATCTATGTGATATATATGATACAGAAAATAGGATTTAGGCACAAAGACTTGAGTAAAGATTGCATTTTACTGGCCATTTCCCCAAAATACAGATTTTCATTAAATTCTATGGAAAATGGTGTATGAGCTAATTTTTTGTAAATTCACGACATTGATATTGCCAAAACTTTAGTTCTAGACAAGATATTGAGCTGATTTTGTTTGCAATGATTCAGAAATTTTATATAGTTTCCATAAAATATAACTTTATATGTTTTTTATAGTCATATAAGACCAAATTACCACCCAATGTGGCAAGAGGATACGAGGATTGAAATTTAGAAGAAACTGGAAACCCAGCCCTAACCAGGAAAAAAGGAATAAATATCTATTCTTGTTAAAAAGACAGGGAAGGAGGGTGAACCAGCTGATAGGTGAACCTACTCCTACTGTTTTCAAAATAGATAAAATTAGAAAAAAAAAATTAGTAAATAAAACTTTGGGGTTTAGGCAGAGATGTTAAGCTAATAGCATTTGCAAGCCAAGTGCATATATTCAGGGAGGGACAGTTAATTATGTAAACACTGTTCCTTAATGAATTTTAACTACTTATTTAGTTTTATAGTATAATTTAATTTATAATTTTAACTTTCTTATTTAAGATATATAATAATGAACACTACAATATTTGTCTCAAAATAGCACAATGTCATCATCAAGATGTTGTTTATGTCAAAAGTACTTGGAATAAAATGATGTATCAACACAGTGATTTTCTCTCTTCCTTTGATAATGACACCAAAAAGCTTGGCCATGAATATGAAAGGATCCAATTGAAAATAAGTAGACAAAACCTGTCTAAATTATTCTATGGAACATGTCTCTATGACTTTAAATTTCAGAAAAGAGGTTTTTTTTTTTTAAATTCCCTAAAAAATCGTTTTTTATCACCAGTTACCAACCATTGCCTGAGGAAGTACAATCATAGTATTGAAACATGAAAACTTTTGTGTAGCGATTTAAAATGTTTTATTATCTCTTATAATAAAAATATTATAATAATATTTTGCTCTACCTTGTATTGAGCACTTTTTAAAAAAAGTAAATGCTATGAACTGTGGATTTTTACTGTTTTTTCTCTTATTTGGAGATACACACACACACACACACACATGCATATTGCTAGCATAGAATCAACAATCAGCAAATCCAGTTTTGATCTGACTGGGACTGCTTACATTTACCTTGTGTTTATGTCTTGCCTTCCATCTTATTATACCTACAAAATGTCTTGCCACTTTCATGTCATGATAGTTGGTAATGAGTCAGTACTTTAGCAAACCACTCTCCCATAACTAAATTGTGGTAAATGTAGCAAAAAAACTGTTACTCCTATAGGCATCCTTGACATTATTCACATGAGATGGGTGTGTCTTATTAAACTAGACAATAGGACAAGAAGACAATTGTACATTTCTTTAGCTTTCTTTATAAAATGTCTCCTGACAGCAGTGCACTCAAAACTTGAAATCTTTCAAATGAGAATACTCAACTACAGAAGCACATCAGGAAAACATCTGACTACATAAATCACTCACTCTTTACTTACACATATGAAAACTTTCTATCTCACGACTACATTCATGCATAAACACGTGTACACACACACATATATATGTACATTGGCACACTCCTACACATTGCCAATTCAGCTCACTGTCGTAGCTTTCCATTGATAAAACTAAAATCAAAATCAGTACGATCATAGCCAGTTCCTGCTTGCTACTCAATCTGTTTATTGATTAGTTTTGGGTTTGTTTGCTTTGCTTTAGAAGAACTCTCACATTTAAGAATACTGGGGGAAATGAAAACTAATAGTGGAATGTCACTTTTGATGATAAAAAGTTCTTAATTCCAAACTGAATTCTTGTGTAACTCCCTCAATGATAATGGTAATATTAGCTATTTCCTTATAAAGAAACATTCAGCATTCATTGACCGAGCAGCCAGTATTATTTTCGGTTGAAATTTTATAGAATCTTTCTCTTAAAACAATTTTTCAGGAAAATAGGCTTCTTCACTGTTATTACTTTTTCCAGTATTAGTGGGGGTGGTCCTTCCTATTTGTTTGAAGTAGTGTGGAATCATCAACATCTTGATTATTTCATCATTTTCCTCTCAAGTTACTTGTGATATCCATTTTAATTGTTACTGTTGTTGAAAGTCTTCAAATGATGTAGTTTTTGTTATTTGGTACACATTGTGATTCTGTAGTGTCCGTCTGTAAGGTTCATTCACTTGAAGCAAATTTTAACCATTGATCTGAGAAAGTGGTTGTATGCAGTTGACAGTTTAGATATTTCTGAACAAACCTATTTAAGAATTAAGAGGTTAATGTTTTGTAGCAATTGGAGGTGTTGAGTGTTGATTTTTTTTTGTTCTCATTCACAAGATATTCAGACTAAATGTTTTCTATTTTAAAAAGGGAATTTAAGCATAAAATTGTTTATATCACTTAACTATTCTTATGAAAAAAAAATCCATGTTTAGGTGAAGCATTTCATAAAATAGATATCTGATAAATATGTTGATAGCATTTAAGATATAATTTTCATTCATATTTCATTTTATAATATAACCATCTTTGGGCACCTCGAGGTGGTGTAATGGTTAACAAGCTTGTCACGCTAGAACAGTTATGACTGAGTAGTGAGTTTGATCTTCACTGGGTGCTCCATATTTTCAGCCTTGTGCCACATCTAAGCTACACTTGGAAAACTGCTATAATATAACCATCACCAGCTATCAAACACAATGGTGTAGATTGATTTCCTTAGTTATGTTTGCAGCCAGTGCAGTGATGACATGGTTGGAGGGCTGAAGTGAGTTGCCTGGGTGGTGGTTACACGATATGTGGAGAGAAATGGTCAGGTGTTCAGTTGTGCAGGAACTTTGTTCATAATCACTCGTATGAGGGTTATTCAAAAAGTTCTAAGCCTCACCCAGAAAGAAGAGCCATAGCTGAACATTTTTTGTTGTGGCAACACACTACTACTAATTCAGATTTCTGTCTTTAATTTCTGTGCAGGTGAAGCCCATACAAAAGTGAGAAGTGTACAACAAATCTAAAAATGGACAAAACAGGTGCCCAAGTTGTCATAAAGTTTCTGCAAAAGAAAGTATGGTATAACACTCGAGGAAATCCATGAGGACATGATACAGACACTTACTGAGGACTCTCCTTCCTATGCAGCTGTGAAGGAGTGGTCTGGGGAATTAAACAGGACAGGGACAGCACAGAAGATGACCCTCAGTCAAGTTATTACAAAAACTCAGCTACTGATGATCAAATTGATGCCATTCACCATATGGTTTTGGATGACAGATATCTTGCTGTCCAGCAGATAGCTATGTCCATAAGCATGAGTTCTGGCTGTTTTAACTGAGATTTGAGGGATGAGCATGCAAGATGGTTTCCAAGAATGCTGACACCAGAGCAGAAGCTAAAAAGGGTTAACATTTCTAGGACACTTCTGACTTGCTTCCAGGCTGACCCTGAGAATTTCCACCACAGATTAGTAACTTAAAATGAAACCTGGTTTCACTACTACTTTGAACCTAAATCAAAGATTCTAAGCAAACAGTGGAAGCACTCTAGTTTTCCACCTTGCAAAGAAGTTCAAGCAGGCAGCGTCTGTTGGAAAGGTGATGGCTTCTGTTTTTTGAGATTCTGAAGGTGTAATAATGATAGACTAACTAGAAAAGGGAAAAGTATTAATTGACATCACTATGCATCAGAATTAAGATGAATGGAGGAAGCAATCAAGTTGAAATACTGAGAAAAACTGAGTGCAGATGTAATCTTCCTCCAGGATAATGCACCAGTTGACACTGCTCAGGTTACAGTAGCTGAAACAACCAACTGTGGCTTTTAATTGCTACCCCCATCCTCCTTACTCACCAGACTTAGCTCCATCTGACCTCTTCCTGTTTCCTAAACTCAAATCCCTGCTGCATGTTTGTTATTTTGGAAACCATGATGAGATCATATGTGCTGTGGAGGAGTTTTTGGAGGACCAGGATGCCACCTTCTTCCATGATGGGTTGCAATATTTAAGCATCATTGGACCAAGTGCATTGATGTTAAGGAGGACTATATTGAACAAAAGTGAAAAGCTGTTTTGCTTCTCCAAATCCTTTTGGGTGGGGCTTAGATATTTTTGAATGACCTGATGATGAGAAAGTGCTAAGAATTTCTCAGTTCTATTCACATCACAAATCATTAAATATTAAAACAAATGATAAAATTAGTTTTGAAGTGCAATGTAAGATTTCATTATGCAAGTTGATATTTTCACAGTAAAATTGGTATTAACAAAATGATGATGGTAAAGTTTTTGATGGAGGTGATTAGATACCAGCTGCCATCCTAAAGAAATGTGCTCCTGAGCTGGTTCCAGTTCTCTCCAAATTATACAACTATTGCCTAACTGTATCTGTCTATATTTTGGAGATGAGACATTATGTAATCTATTTACATTGCTCTGACTATCATCCTCATCTTTGTTGCCATATTTATCACAACGTTTCTGTTGTTGTACGCTCCGGCCTTCTTCATGTGGTTGGAATATCAAACAGAACCCTTTATTTCATCTACCCCAGCTGCAGGAGATAACTGACATCCATTAGACATGGCATGTGGAACTAGAACAGTCTACACCAGCGAGCAAAATAAAGGGTTCAGTTTGACATTCCAACCACCTGAAGAAGGCCAGAGCATACAATGGTTGAAATGTTGTGATAAATATGGCCACAAAGATAAGGATGATAGTCCAAGCAATTGTCTATTATTGTCTAACTGCTTCCTGTTTTCCAACTTGTTGGAAGTCCTTTTCGGTAGTCCCTGTTTTTAAGAACTCTGAAGAAACGTCTGACACTCTAACTACTGCCCTATCAGTCTCCTACCACTTTTTGGCAGTGTCTTTAAGGCTTTAATCAATGATGAAGTGGTTAAGCTTCTTACCTCTCATGACCTACTCACTGACAATCAATATGGATTCCATTTTTCTTGGTCTACTGTGGATGTGCTTACAGCCATAACTGAATATGTATATCAAGCTTTTGATAATAATGGTGAAGCTCAAGCTGTGGCTTTAGATATCTCAAAGACATTCGACAGGGTTTGGTATGCTGGTTTTCTACCTAAGCTACAGGGCTATTGTATACAGGACAAAGTTAACCAAGCCACTGCTCTCGAAAAAGACCTCCAATCGGTGGTTAATGGGGACAAGAAATGGCCTGTAAATTTTAATGCCTCTGAAACTAAACTGCTCTCATTTAACCACCATAGAGAAACTTTTGCCTGCATGGTTGATGTTTGACTCCAGGAGAGTGTCACACTGCACCTTCTTGGCCTCATGTTTATTGACTGACTTGAAGTGGAACAATTATATTGAATCAATAGCTGCATCTACTGTAAGGAAAGTTTGTTGTCCCAGAAGGTTTTTCTCCTCAGAGTCCCTCTTACAGATTTACAAATCTACCATTTGTCCATACATTGAATACTTTTGCCATATCTGGTCTGGGGCCCCTGCTGTTCATCTCGAGGTTCTCGACAAAATCCAAAAAAGGATCTGCAATGTAATTGATCCTGGCTTGGTATCTCGATTTCAGTCACTTTCTCATAGATGTGATGTGGTTTCCCTCTGACTTTTCTACAGATACTTTCATGGCAACTGCTCTGACAAGCTTTTTTCCCTGGCACCCTGACGACATGAATTTAAGCATGCTACTAGATTGGCATCTAGGACCCATCATTTTACAGAAAATAAATAGTTAAATGTAACTGCCACTTCTACTCCAACAGTTTCTTTTGTCACATTTCCTGACAGTGGAACTCCCTTCCTCTTTCTTTCTTCCCTGATAACTACAATCTTCAAAAATTTGAATGCAATGTCAATTGCCATCTTCTGTTGTCTTGAACCCTGTTCATCTTTTATCCTTTCCTCACACCCCCCCATACTCTTTCTTTTTTCTCACTTTCAGTCTCTGTAACCCCCTGCATACTAGTGGCATTCCCACCTTGCTTCAGGTGAAATGCTTAAAAAAAAAAATTTATAAGAAAAAAAAAATACTAAGTTTATTTCAGCTTATAGCATATGTTGATTTTATTATGTAATTTGATGGTTATTAATATATATATATATATATATATATATATATATATATATATATATAGTTTACCTCGAAATGAACCCATCAGTACCTAATCTGTAGTGTGATGTTAAAGTTATCTTAAAAAGATATAATTATCTCACTAAATAAGCAGATTTGCACTTTTGGTTCATCCTTTTGTTAACAACCATGCATTCTGTTTTCTTGCCGTTGCTTTGTAATCCCTTCTTCTCGTTTTCCTTCACTACCTCCTGTAGGAATTTTTGTAGCTTTCTTTCTGTGTCTCCTATCGACGTTGTATCATCTGTGTACCTTATGTTGTTAAGACTGTGGCTACCAATAATGAATCCTGGTAGGACTTTTAGTTTTCTCACAATCACCTCACTGTATAAGTTGAATAAATCCAGTGAGAAGACACATCCTCATCTTACTCCACTTTCTATTTTTGTATATCTGCTGAACTCATTTTACATCGGTATGCAGACAATTTTTTGCTCATATAGGTTCTTGATTTTAATATCCTTCTCAAATATGTCAAGGTTGCTGAGCAGTTCCAATAGATGTTTGTGGTGTACTGTATCAAGCACCTTTGCGTAGTCTATAAAACACAGGTACACATCCTTCTGCATTTGTATTACTCTTTCTTGATAACATTATGAGCATAAATATTGCATTCCAGTGTCTTTGATGAACCTGCACTCTTCCTGTCCTATTTCCAGTCTGATTCTGCTGTGTGCTCTATTCATAAGAATTCAGATAAGTTTTGTTTATGGCTCATTAAGCTGATTGTCTGATGGAGTTTGCATTTGTTTGCACCTGGCTTCTAAGGTAATGCTATAAAAATAGATCTACTTAGGTCTTCCAGTATCTCATCACTGTTGTAGATTTCATTTATTATTTATGTTATCTTGTCTATGCTGAAATCATATAAGGCCTCAAGCATCTATATTGCAATTCTGTTTGGCCCTACCACTTTGTTTTTGTTCAATTTGTCTCGTGTGGATTTCACTTCAGATTTTAATATTTCTAGTTTGTCTATAATTTCTGTGTATTGCTGTTTGTTCTTTTTCATTGTAGAAGAGCTCTCTGATATATTTGTTCCATCTCTGGGGTATTTTTTCTTTCTCTAATATCATTTTTTTTTCCTAAGAATTTCACCACAAGCAAGGCAGGAGTGTCACAATCACACAAGGGGTTACAGAGAGTGGGAGCAAGAGTAAAGAGGTGTGATAGAGGAAAGGATGAAGAGAAAGACAAGGAATAGATCAAGGCATCTGGAGATGCCAACCTAGTAGCATGTTTAAATTCATGCAGTTTGAAAAAACCAGAGAAAGTAGCTCATTGGAGCAGTTACTGTGAAAGTATTTGTAGAAAAGACAGAGGGAAGCGACTGCACATCTGTGAGAAAGTGACTATAAACGAGATGCCAGATCAGGGCCAATTACATTGCATATTCATCTCTGGATTTTGTTGAGGACCTTAAGATGAAAAGTGGGGGCTCCAGACCATGGCAGCAGTATTCCATGCAAGGGTGAATGGTGGATTTATAGATTTGAAGTGTTCTGTCCTGTTGATGAGCATGTCTTTTCCCCCTGTTAGTTCTCATATTTTTGTATGCATATCTGCTTTATTTGTGATACATATTTTTTCTGTTTCTGCAAATTTTTTGTTGAGTCATTCCTCTTTAGCTTGCCTGCATTTGTTCTTCATTTCTTTGTGTAGTGTCCTATATGCTGTTCTATGTCTTGGCATAGATTTTTGTCTCTTTTTCTTCACGTTGAGAATTTTGTCTGTCATTCATTCATTTTTTTCCCCTAATTTCCTTTGGGATGATATTAGTTGTTGATGTTACCAAAGCTCCCCTTAAACATCCCACTTTGAGTTTCCATTTTTTTTTGTCCCTTGTATCTGCTTTTCACACAGTCCATATATTTTTCCTTCAGATTTGGGTCATTCAAAAATCTGCTCTGAATCATAAAATAAAAAATGCAATAAAACTAAGACATTATTTAATTAGAAGAGCATTTAATTGCTTTTATGAATAAGATATCCTATGGACAGATTTTTGTTTTCATTTTTGTAAAATGTTTAATTTGAATAATTTATAGTTTTAAATCTTAAAATTCTGTATGAATTTATACAGGTTAGGTGATATAGTTAAGTAAAACTATATTAATTATGGGATGTTCATACATAATATTATCAGGAAATAAAGTGTAACCAAAGTAAATTTAAAGCAAAAGTACCTAAAATTCAATAAAACATTAGATTAAAGAGAATATTTTCATAATTTTTTAAGATTACTGGCTACTTAAAAACTATATAAAAAGTTCTCACATCATATTCAAGTAATTTTTACAGATATTTCGCTCATAGAAAAAAATAGTTATATTTCTAGTTGTAAATAAAGCTTTCAATGCCTTAAATAAGCAGCTGCCTCCATGTTAAAAAAATTCTCTAATATTTTAAATTAAAGTAAGTAATATTTATTTCAATCAATTTAAATTAGTTTTGAAATACAGCAAAGTATTTTGCTTACTGAAAATATTACATTTTAATGAATTAGGTTGAAATTAAAACTAAAATAAGTTTCACAAAAGATTTTTCATTTTTAAAATTAATTTAAAATCTTACGTATCACGTTTCTTTGGAGGTACCTAATATATAATTATTATATAATTTTTATTATATAATTATTTTATTTCATTTCAGAAATAGAAATGAATACAAAGCATAAGTGTGAGAAGATATTGTGAATTTATTGTATAAAGGTGAACCAATTTTGGAACTTGCAAAACAAATCAAAAGAAATGAGAATATTGGCAATATAAGAACAAGAAAAAAAATTGGTTTAAGAATGCAACAGATGTGATAAAATGAAAAGGTAATAAGCAGGAAAACTGGAATAACTGCCAGGAAATTATTTGAAGATGGTGAAACAGAAAATATCCTGAATTGTTTTTTATACTATGATCACGCAATAAAGAGTTAGAAAGTTCGCATTCTGACCATAAGACCTGGGTTCAAATCTCACCAGGGTCGCTATGTCAGGAATGGGACATTCTGATGTTATTGGACTGGAGGGGTCAATCCCAGTGTGTGTCACCTTTGGAAAGTCCCTGAAAACCACAGCACGGGTTGAACCAAGCCTTGTGAGTGAAATTGGGTTGACGGAACCCTTGGGTGCCGTCGATAGCTGTGCTAGCACAAAGTCACAAGTCATCATGGCTGAGGGACTGAGCGTGCTGGCCTTCTTCAAATTGTCAATCATGCTAGATAACACACTCTTTCCCAGAAACTGTAACTAAGGTCTGCTCAGCATAGTTGCAGTATAAACCACAGGTGGGCTCTGTGGGTGTTGAATGAACACAAATTCGCCTGAGCGAGTGTCTGCAATAGGGATTGGCTAGCCGTCCTAGTAGACAGGTATCCTAGAATATGAGTTTCCAGCTATACTATACTATATGCAATAAAGGCCCAAGAGCTACTCAAGGTAGAGGACTACTGAATGAAAATGATGTAAGTTTGTAAAAAGATGAAGTTGTGGAATATTCACTCACACCTTAGGGGTAGTGGTAATATAATTTTAGGCTTGTTTTATGAAGATAAAAACAAGAAAAATAAATATACACAATACAGAAAGAAGAAAGCATGACAAATTGTATGGTAATTTCATACAATTTTATTTATGTATTTGTGTGTGTATTTTACATTACAGTTGTGATAATGCTCATGTCATAAGAGGGAGTAAGTCACTCTATAATATCATAAGTCCTATCATGGAGGGGACTTCCACACGTGTTGTCACCCTGACAGTTTCTGGGTGAAGAGATTAAATCTCACATCTTTTGGTGAGATGTCTGTATTTCCAGCAGGAACAGTCCCTATTGTATGCTGGGAGTAATTTTATTATTTTAATTTTTTATTTATTTTAAACAGGTTTAAATATTATTGGTTTATTTTATTTTATTCATAATTTTCATTTTTGTTATTATTTTATTTATTTGTAACAATAATAATATCCCTACAAAGTATGATGTACATATTGAGGGTATGTGTACAAAAAGGACTTTTATACTTAGAATCATTAAGAGACAATTGAAATTTCTAGGGTACACTATAGAACTAAATCTCATCTGTGAGGAAATTCTCTCCCATTCACTGCCATATATGATGATTGATATTACATTGCAGTTCAACACCCTTTATTCTGTTTCTAATTAAATTTTCTTGTTTTTTTTTTGTTTTTTTTTAATACTTTGTTTAGCTTTTTGCAAGGCATTATTTTGTGTTCCATTATGTCTTTGGATGTCTGTGTCACATACTTTGTCATCTGTTATGACACTTTCCAGATGAACGAAAAAATTATTGATAATTCTTTGAGGAAGGTTGAAGATACTGCCACAACATACCAGGAGATGATGATTTCTGCAGATCACACTTGGATATTTTTCTCTGTAATAAAATTGTTTTTTTTTGTTTTTTTTTAAGCTTTTCACTCCAGGCAAGGCTGGAAGCATGAGGTTACAGAGGATTTGGAGCAAGAGCAGATAGGAGTGATAGAGGATAGGATGTGGAGAAGGATAATGGATAGATCTATGCAACTGGAGATGTCGATTGACATTACATTTAAATAGTTGGAGATTATAGTTGTCAGGGAAACAGGAATAAGGAAGGGAGTTCCACAGGCGAGAGGTGTGAGATATGAAGCTATTGGAGTAGAAGAGACGTCTACATTTAACAGTTTCAACAGTGAAAGGGTGGGAACGGGATGCCAACCTCGTATGACATTTGAATTCATGGAGCCTGGGAAGCAGCGATAGCAGCTCATTGGAGCAATTACCATGGAAGTATTTGTAAAAGAGATAGAGGCAACGGCGTGTCTGTGAGAGAGAGAGACTGCAGACGAGAAGCCAGATCAGGGCCAATTACATTACAATTCATTCTTTTATTAAACATTTCCAAAACAAATGGACATTCTGTTTCATTAATTTTTTTACCAAATTTCATAGAATGATAGCAAAATAAACACATTAAAAATTATATCTCTTAGCTTTTTAATGTCTAAAACAGTACCACTGTCTTAAATCAAAGCTTTATTTTTTTGATAAATTAATAATTTTAATCATTTGAATCAAAGGAATGTCCTATAGAATTTTAAGTCTCTAGTTTAAAAATTAAATCTGCTTGTTCAAGATTCAAATTAAAAGATAATTATTATTAAATTATACTTTTTTAGATGATTCATTGAGATTTGTAAAGAAAAAAAATGTTATCTTAAAGATTCCTTTATTATGATGAGTCATTATTTGAAGAATTTTTTGGATAATTGGCCTCATTTTCACCTTTTACGTGTACAATATATACAGAAAAGTTACTTTTTTTAGGTAGTGTCTACCAATATTCTTTTTTAATGTTAAAAACTGGTATACAATTTATTCTTTTTAATGTTGGAAACAAGAAAACAAGACTAAAATTGGTGATAAAAATACAATTCTGCCAATCCTCACAGTATCTTGTATTACAGGGATTGGTATTATTATAAGTTATAGAAATTATAATAATACTAACTCCCGAAATAAAGATGAAAGAAATACTAGTGAAAAAATAATAATTATTGACAAATAATAAGAAATTTATCAATTACATATTATTAAACATTATTGCAGTCTTCATTCAGTTAATGAAGCAAAATAAGAAATTTAATGAAACTAAGTTTTTTTTGTTTTTTTTATATTATTTCATTCTGATTGGCTGAAAAATATAACAGTTTTCCTATGTTTTTCTCCAGCCCACCTTAGTACCTTTTTTTGTGTGGCTGATGTTTAACAGCTAAAATAAGTTAAAAAAGAGTAAATAACTGTGATCAACATTAAGTGGCCATTAGTGATCAGTTGGCATTGATCCGTCTGCTGTCTTACACAGCTGGTTAGATTGATGATGAGATAGGGATATCATGCCAAGATTTTGTTATAGTCAGTCATATGACTGTGATTTGGTAGATCTGGAAATGGAAATGTCTGACTTAGAATCAAAACAGTTTCAAAATAGTGCAAGAAAACTGGTTTTAAAAGCAAATAGACAGGTTTTTATAGAAAATTCTCTTATTTTGATCCTAATTTCATCTGCTCAAATTTTAGTCTAGAGTTCAAAAGTGCTTTTTATCTATTTGAGGAGTATGGTCAACACACAGTGAGGAACGGATGGAGATGCAAAGACAAAAGTAAACAAAACAGGAACTTTTTTTCTGATCCTCAAGAAGGTCAGGGACTCAAGTGTGATTCAAATTGAATCAGTCATTTTATTTATTTGAATAGAATCTCTCTCACTATTGAGTTATGATCATGTTTTTGTTTATTTGGGCACAAAGGAAAGTGTAAGATATGCTCTACCATAGTCTGTCAAAGATAACAGCAGGACTAACACTTTTCTGTTGCCGCTGCCTAGGCTATTACCAGAGAATAGTTTGTCCAAGAGCTTAACCATTTCCTATTTTTCCTGCCAATCCTCATGGCATACCAGTAACAAGATTCTGATAATGGGATAAAGCACAAAAATAGAATTGTGCCTTTTCAAAGGACATCAGTGCAATGCAGTGATATGCAGAGGTTTGGTGATGTTTGAGACTAACTCTTTGATTGTATGCCCCTAAGACTTAAGTATATCTATAGGTCTTGGTACTGAGAAATGTGAGAAAGGAATACCTTTTAAATATGTAAAACATATGAAACATGAAATAAACACTATTCTAATTAAATATAAACTAAATTTTTATTTCATTTTTTGGTTGGATGCTTGGGGTCTTCGCACTCTCTGCTCTATCTTCTGCATGCTACTGGTGAAATGAGATTTGTACTTGGATTGCTGATTTTGTTTTTCTGTGCTGATACCTGATAAACTATTCCAGTAATAATATCAGATAATATATTTCTGCATTTTTAATATTTCATTTTTGAGGCTTCATTCTATTGATGTAAAGATAGGGTATATGTAGTTACACCCACCTTCAAATACTTGGGGTTGTTAGAAATTGGCTTAGAAAATGAATATTAAAGAGAACATTGTCATACTATAAACAAAAATTATTTGTAACAAATGAACATTTGAAAAAATTGAAGATGATGAAAAAAATCTAAGCTTATACATTGTTTATTTTGTTGCATATTGTACAGTGTGTATGCACTTTCACCAGCAGCTCATTAAGGTAAGTCTGTAGATGTGCAAGAAAGTTAGTATATTTTATTACATTGGCATGTAAGAATTACTGTGTGATAGTTTCTGTGTATTTTATGTAGAAAATGTTCTTTCAGGCAAATTTTATTAAAAACAACAGACATTTTCCGTTGATTAATTTTAATGATTGACTTTTCCAAAATTACTTGTACTTTTCTTCCGAAATGAAATTTAGACAATTTCTGACAGAATTTCCTCTTTGTCTGAGAAGGATTATTCATAATTTGGAAAAGTTGATCATTAAAATTGTCACCGTGTGTGGTTATATATATATATATATATATATATATATATATATATATATATATATATATTCAAGGCAGGAGTAATATATAAAAATAACCTTGAATTAAGTTACTGTTGGTGGTATTTTGGCACAAATTGAAATTGTTTTCCAAACAGCTTTTTTTTTTTCATTTCAAAAAGAGGTAGATTCGACTAAAACTTTGTTAGTTATAACATTTTTCTAAGTGAAAATCATGTAAGAAATAAGTACTTAAAATTATTAGACTTTTAGCTTGTTTGTCTATATTTCTGAGATATGGTATTATCTACCGAATTTACATTATTCTGACTAGTGTCCTCATCTTTGTTGCCATATTTATCACAACATTTCCTTAAGGACACATGGCACAGTGGATAAAGGCGTTGATTTGATCCAGCGAGTACAGTACCTGGTTAAGGCAGTGACGAACTTGGAGAGGTCAATTAACAGGAGATAACTGACAACTGACATCCAGTAGACATGGCATATGGAACTAGAACAGTCTACCCCAGCGAGTGAAATAAAGGGTCCAGTTCGACATTCCGACCACCTGAAGAAGGGCGGATCATACAATGGCCAAAACATTGTGATAAATATGCTAACAAAGATGAGAACAATAGTCCATATAATGTAAATAGTATTAGCGTGTTGAATACAGTAATTATCTAATTACTAAGATTGGTTTACAGATTAAAGTGTTTTTCAGTAGTTGATTAGCTATATGCTGTAAAAGTTGTGAGTGAATTAAAATGAAATTCTTGTCTAATTGGAGATCATTGTGAGTAATATATATGTGATGTCTCCTGTCATGGAAATGATCTTTAACCAAAGGCATTTGTCACAAAGCCAAATATATATGCATCGGTTTGGAAGTGGCCCCAAAGAAGGACTCTGAAGTACTTTTGATTCGCTCATATCTTTTTTGAAGAAATGAAATTAATATTGTTTTTTGAATTGTTTTTGTGCTGCTGTTCTTTTTGCATTTATTTATGTTTGTATATTTATGATGAAACAGACCTCCATATTTTTTGTTCTTAAAGATCATACATAAATCATTACTTTCTGCTTTATGAGTTTAAAAAAAACATGCAGTATTTTAATGAAAACCTGGCCAAATATAGCATAGATAATTGGTTAAAAAAAATGATTGGTGCAAAAGCTGATTGACTAATCAGATAAAAGATTTTGATAATGCAACAAAAACATTTAGTAATTTTAGTTGCCAAAGTGTCTATGAAATAGACGAAACAGTCATTTCAGAAATCTGAAGGCACATTGAAATTGTGAAAGGTGCTAAAAAAAAAGTATTAAGAAACAGGAAAATTTCATTAGAAACAAAGAGTGAACTGCTATGCAATATCAATCCTCCTATATGGCAGTGAATGCTGAATCAGAAATGGAAAAAAAGAATTGAGGCAACAGAAATGTAATTTGTTGTGGGATCTAATTATCAGAGAGATGTAATTCAACAAGTTTCGCTGAAAAATAGTGAGAATACCATGGATGGGACATGTGAGAAAGTTTTAAGGAAAACGAGAACAAAAAGTAAAATTGAAAATTCAGGCACACATAATGAAGGCAGGCTTGGAGAATTTGATACTCGTAGGTTATCAAGAGATGTAGAAGGAAACATTGAGTAAACTGCCCAATGTGCTTGTGTAAATGGATGGCAGAATAGGGACTGGGAGGTATGACAAAGGGATAATTATTACCTGACAAAGGGATAATTATTACTTGGAGGTATGACAAAGGGATAATTATTACTTGGAGGTACAAAAGAAAGGAAGTTTTGAAGAGTCATGATCAACCAAGAAGAATCATAGTATAGAAAAGAAGTTCAGTGTGTCGAAGTGTAGAGGTAGAAGTTTTAGAATATTGAACATTTTGCATCCTTCTTTGCAGTTCACAACTGAAAGAGAGCAACTGTGCCCTATCTTTCCTGGATGTCTTTGTACAATGTAGTTATAGTAGAAACAGCAAAACTGGGGTCACACGTCCAATCTTCATTTCTCGCTAGCTAAAACATGTGTTCGTCCCACATTTCGGTAGACACTGGTAAATATACAGCTCAATCTATCAGTAGGTTGAAGCTAGCGTCCGGCTTCCAGACAAAAATAAGCAGTCGTAACTTAATACGAACCTCTATACTAGTGCACGTCACTACAGTCCCGAACGCACTGTCAGCCAATGTCCCAGACCGTTTTTATTGACCGAAAATACGGCCAACGCACCAATCATTGCCATTGGCCTCGCACTCAATCAGAGTCCCCAGCTCGTCCAATCAGCATGCAGACCGCCACTAGACAAATTGTGCCAAGCAGCATAAAATAACAAATGTCGGAGAATGTACTTTTCTTTTACAAAACAGCAGCCCGACAAGCAAAACATCTTGGGCGCTTTGACTCCGGTAAGTGTGAATATTTATCGTCACATACAAAGACATAATTATTACACCGATCTACTGTAAGCCAATGTTTGCAGCTTCATATTTTCAATGGGGCTACATTTTTCCCAACAAAACCTTAGTCCATCAGGCTATAATGATCTGTTCTAATGAGTTGGAACTGAAATTTATTAGATACTTTGGGATCTTGGCTATTCTTTGGATATTATGCAATTAAGTGTAAAATTTTATAGGCTTAAACATTTTGGCCTTGTCTATTTAAGTCTGCCTTAGATTGGTAAAACTGGTGCAATTTTTGCTAAGCAAATCTCTGCTAGTATTTTGCAATATTATTTTTTTCCTATGAGTAATGTTATCTCGGCCAATGTTGAAATCTGTTTGCAATGACAGCTTGCCTATCTTCAAAACAAATTCTGTTGTATATTCTTTTAAATGTCAGTGTGACGCTGACTAAATAGGCAGGACAACTCAACTTTTAGAGAGGAGAATTTCTTAGCATGTTCCAGTATTTATCAAGAGAGGTAAGATGATTGATAATTTGAATCTAGGTCTGCTATTGTGAAACATCTGATAAAAAATTGTCAGTGTGCCACAACATACCAGGAGAATGTTTTGTGCAGATGGATATTTTATCTCTGTAATAAAATATTGCAAAAGTAACATTACAATTCTTTTTTTATTAAACATTTCCCCCTAAAAAAATTGACATTCTGTTTCCCTCCTGTTTATAATTTTTATACAGAATTTCATAATGACAGCAAAATAAACAGATATTAAAAATTATAACTCTTAGATTTTAAACATTTAAAACAGACTGTCTTAAATTTTTCTTATTTCATGATAAATTAACAATTTAATCATTTGAAACAGAGGAATATCCTGTAAAATTTTTCCGCCCTTCAACCCCTTTCCCACAGTTGAAATGTTGCAAACCTCTTGCTGATCTATCGCTATTTCCATGGAAAGTATTCAGGTGAACTACATTCCTTAGTTCCATCAGTTCTAACCTTCATGGTAAATACCTATCATGCCACACATATTGTAGCAAACCACCCTTAACCACCCTTATTTCTTTTGTATTCCATTGGTGACATGTAAGTTTCACTTGAGCAGTTTCTTCTTATGGACTGCTGCTTGAGTGGAACTGACTTCTAAGAGGATGTTTTCAAATATTGCTACAATCTTAACCTGGTCAAGTTTAGCGTTAACCTTTATCTTCTTCACATATCTCCTACTTTATAGCCATCTACTTTGAGTGGTTCTTGGGCCTTGGACAGAGTGAACATCATTGTAAAAAAAAAAAAAAAAAAAAAAAATTAGTAGAAAAAACATGACACTTGAGGTTCTATGAATGAAAACTTTCCCTTCATTCAGATGCAGAATAAAGAGGAAAAGAAGTTGAAAAGAAACAAGATTCCCTTATTTCAAACTGTTTAATCCCTTTCAAAAGTTTTAGTTCAAATGGTTCTCCCATGTTTAGTGACTGAAAAGTAGGAAGATCTCTGACACAAATGCATGCATAAAATATCCTACCATCCTCAAATACTCTGCTTGCTGCATTCATAAAAGCATGCCATGTCAGCATCTAACAAATCTGTATTCAATGGTCATGGGACTGAACTATGACCTTTGATCGCACTATCTACAATCCTTTCTTTTCAAGCTATGTTGCTGAATATATTAACAATAAACAGTTAAAAATAACTGAAGAGGTAATTCCACTGAGCTTTATTCTAATATAAATCTTATCAAAAAACATGGGAAAATATTTAAAATGTTTTCAGAGATAGCTATAGATTTGTTTCGTTGTAAAAAGAAAAGCCGTCACTCAGTAATCAAAGGGGTGCTTTCTCCACTTATTAATACAATTATTTTGTTGCATATAATTTGATATAATACAAAAATTGATTGCTGCTTTATTTCATGAAATAGCAAGAGGAAAAATGAATAATTATTGATTTTCTTTTCTGCATGCAAGTATCTAAGACTTTCAAGAATGGAATGAATGACCCAGAATTCTTATGAATGAGAACTCTCCTAATTTGGTGAACTGAAACAGTGATAGAAGTTGTAATACTCTTTAGCTGTTTGAATCTCTGGGATGAAGTATCATTATTATTATTATTCATGTTTGGCTAGGTTTTTCTTTCATTTGATTTCTATTAATAGCTTTCTTCTTGTGGTAATAACGCTTTCACAAATTTCTTATATGAAATATTTTTTTATTAATTTTTTGACTAGAGATTCATTCATCTAATTTTTTTTGCCTTACATTCCAATGCTCAGATTTATTTTAACATTTATTCTAAGCTCGTATCATTTGATCATCACCAAGCAGACACAGAGCTTTCTTATGTCACAACAGCTGCAATTTCAACAAGGCTCACTTCAGACCTCAAGTAGAACATGATCCATCATTCGTTATAGATGCTGAAAAAATAGTTGTTTCCTTGTACTGCTCCAAAAATGACCCAACTCCTTCTGCCATTTACTAAAGCCAAATCAGACCAAAATAAAAAAAATGGATTACTGCTCCTATGTCTGGACTGGAGCTACCAAATCCTCGCTTAACAACCTTCAAAATTATTTATGTGGTTTTGTGGGGAAAACTTATTCCCCACTCTACAGTCTCTTTCCTACAGACACAATATTGCAAGTCTATTGCTACTCTCTTATTTCCATAGCAAATGTTCAGATGAGCTCCAATCTTTAGTTCCACCAGTTCAGACCGTTACCGATAGATTAGTTCCACCAGTTCAGACCGTTACAGATAGATTAGTTCCACCAGTTCAGACCGTTACAGATAGATTAGTTCCACCAGTTCAGACCGTTACAGATAGATTAGTTCCACCAGTTCAGACCGTTACAGATAGATTAGTTCCACCAGTTCAGACCGTTACCGATAGATTAGTTCCACCAGTTCAGACCGTTACCGATAGATTAGTTCCACCAGTTCAGACCGTTACCGATAGATTATGCCATTCTTCATACATGGAGTCTAATCATCCACATTACCTCTATATTCCATTTGTAAGAAGGAAGTTCAATTTGGACAGCTTTTTCTTGAGAACTGTTACTCTGTGGTACAAATTCCCATGTGTTTACTTCACTGACCACTACAATCTTAACCTCTTCAAGTCAAAGGTCAGTCACAATCTATGATCATTAACTTCATAACCTTCACTTCCTTCTACCTCCATTTGCTTTCAGTAACCCTCTACCACATGTGCCTCTTGAGCCTTGTATTTGGTGAAATTTAGTCTAAAAATTATTGTTGATCTTATGCTTGTCTGGTGTTTATATACCTACAATACAATCAAGGAGTTGACGCCAGACATCACCAAGCCTCTGCATGTTAAAATAAAGACAGTCTTTAAACTTCTAGTCCTGATTCAATTTTGCTATGATAAGTAAAGTTGGAAATTATATTTTTCTACCTTTTTTTTTGTTTTTTTAAATTTTTTTTATTTTAAGGGAAACAACTAGGTCACTGATACTTAGAATCAGAAAGAGATAATTAAAATTACCTAAGTCATATAATGAGGAAAGGGGGCTTGGAAAATTTAACATGAATAAGTCGTATCAAGAAAGATAAGACAGTGAATAACCTACCTAACAAGCTTATATAAATGGTTAGCAGAACCATGGATGAGGAGAGATAACAAAGATTGCTAAGAGCTACAAAGGACAGGAAGTTGTGGAGAGCTGTTATCACCCACAAACTGAAGGGACACATCAGATATAAGAATTAATAATCCTTACGAACCCAACATCTAGAGCAGGTGTATGAAATTAACAGCTATTAGCCTAACAAAATACCTCTTATCCAAACCAATGTTAGTAGATACAGATGGCAAATAGTGAATAACAATACTATTCCTTAAACAGTAACAGAATATGTTAAATGTGTTTAATTCCATTTACATGAAAGAGAGCTGATAGAATTCGACACTTCCAACACATATTGAAGGCAAGAGAGGCAGAGAGAAAAAGTCAGTAACCTACTTGATAAGCTTGTGCAAAATCGATAGCAGATCAGTGAGTGGGAGGGATAGTGTAAAAAAAAAAAAAAAAAAAAATTTGGCCTTAATTACAGGTTTCTAAAAAAATAAATAAATTATAGGTTTCTAACCATAACCCATTAATGCATAATGTCACCAGAATTAGATGGTGAGCCTTAATGGCTTAACATATGGGGCTCCTGAAAAGTTTATAGGGAGACCAAAAAGACTCTCCCCAACCCAAATATAACTGATGTTTGATCAGATTTTTTTTCCTTTTTTTCTCTTTTCTTTTCTGTCTTTTTTTCTCTTTTCTTTTCTGTCTTTTTTTCTCTTTTCTTTTCTGTCTTTTCTCTCTTTTCTCTCTTTTCTTTCTTTTCTCTCTCTTCTTTTCTCTCTCTTCTTTTCTCTCTCTTCTTTTCTCTCTCTTCTTTTCTCTCTCTTCTTTTCTCTCTCTTCTTTTCTCTCTCTTCTTTTCTCTCTCTTCTTTTCTCTCTCTTCTTTTCTCTCTCTTCTTTTCTCTCTCTTCTTTTCTCTCTCTTCTTTTCTCTCTCTTCTTTTCTCTCTCTTCTTTTCTCTCTCTTCTTTTCTCTCTCTTCTTTTCTCTCTCTTCTTTTCTCTCTCTTCTTTTCTCTCTCTTCTTTTCTCTCTCTTCTTTTCTCTCTCTTCTTTTCTCTCTCTTCTTTTCTCTCTCTTCTTTTCTCTCTCTTCTTTTCTCTCTCTTCTTTTCTCTCTCTTCTTTTCTCTCTCTTCTTTTCTCTCTCTTCTTTTCTCTCTCTTCTTTTCTCTCTCTTCTTTTCTCTCTCTTCTTTTCTCTCTCTTCTTTTCTCTCTCTTCTTTTCTCTCTCTTCTTTTCTCTCTCTTCTTTTCTCTCTCTTCTTTTCTCTCTCTTCTTTTCTCTCTCTTCTTTTCTCTCTCTTCTTTTCTCTCTCTTCTTTTCTCTCTCTTCTTTTCTCTCTCTTCTTTTCTCTCTCTTCTTTTCTCTCTCTTCTTTTCTCTCTCTTCTTTTCTCTCTCTTCTTTTCTCTCTCTTCTTTTCTCTCTCTTCTTTTCTCTCTCTTCTTTTCTCTCTCTTCTTTTCTCTCTCTTCTTTTCTCTCTCTTCTTTTCTCTCTCTTCTTTTCTCTCTCTTCTTTTCTCTCTCTTCTTTTCTCTCTCTTCTTTTCTCTCTCTTCTTTTCTCTCTCTTCTTTTCTCTCTCTTCTTTTCTCTCTCTTCTTTTCTCTCTCTTCTTTTCTCTCTCTTCTTTTCTCTCTCTTCTTTTCTCTCTTTTCCTTTTTTCTCTTTTCCTTTTTTCTCTTTTTTCTCTCTCTTTTCCTTTTTTCTCTTTTTTTCTCTCTCTTTTCCTTTTTTCTCTTTTTTTCTCTCTCTTTTCCTTTTTTCTCTTTTTTTCTCTCTCTTTTCCTTTTTTCTCTTTTTTTCTCTCTCTTTTCCTTTTTTCTCTTTTTTTCTCTCTCTTTTCCTTTTTTCTCTTTTTTTCTCTCTCTTTTCCTTTTTTCTCTTTTTTTCTCTCTCTTTTCTCAAAACATTTCCCAATGGTATAGTATTTTTTTAAATGTCTGTTATGCACATATATGGTATAGGTATAGAAATCAACACTACATGGTGACTAGCAGTTTCACACCTTGAGTGATTATCAGATAGTCTGAAGATCACTTTAGGTATGAAACTGCTAGTCCCCATACAGTGTTGATATCTATGTCCTTATCATTTATATATACATATGCTCTATCACCAATATTGAGGACTCTTTACCATATAAATATAGTAAATGTGCAAGTGCAATAGATATATATATAATGTAGCTAGGTGGTTATATCATTAGCTTTTCAACTGTATCTCACCATTTCCAGAGAGATGACTTCCTGATAATATTAACACACACACAAAAATAAAAGTGGACATTGACAGGCCTGAACATTGGTTTCAAGCAAAACGGACTGTTGCTGTTCAGTGTTAACCTCAGTGTCCACTTTTATATTTACATATGGTCTCTCTGATATTGAGCACTTTTATCCATAAATACAGCATATGTTAAAACTATAATTTGATCATATACATATATGAAAATAATGTGTGTGTAATGGTTATCAGTATCCAAAGTTCCATACACCCACAGATGAATGGTAGATTTATAAATGTGCAAGATAGATTCTGTCTAGATAAACTGTCTGGCAGAATACAGTGAACCACTCAAGCACACCTCACAATTGATTCAATAGAATCACTCCCCTTGTTTTTAAGTCTCTTGGCTGTCATAGATTTATTAGAATAAGAATACTTGCAGTGATTGTTTCTTGTGTAAATCAAATCCTCATTTTAAAGGAGTCTTTTTTTCCTGTTGACTGTTAACCCATAAGTTTTTGAAATAGGATTTTAGGTCCAATGGTTACAATTCTGATCTTTTAACCACAAAGCTAACTCATCTGTTTTGAGATTAGTAAATTGATACTATCTTTTTTCCCAACTTGTAACTGTCCTGTCTGAATGATATTTATCCACCTCAGTGCACATGATTGCATACCTAATATTATTTTCTCTTATTACCTATGTAATAACAGATGAATTTGCTTCTACAAAGCAACTAAGTTCACATATGTGGTCCATCTATAGCTAGGTTATGTTGAATCCTGTTCTGTAATTCTATTCAAAATGAATATTTTATAAAGTTAATTTTATGAGTTTCACTTTGTTCCATTAAGTGCTGTCTCAAAATCTGGAGAATATAAATAGAATGTTCAGTTACCTAGTCTTTCCTGTGTTTGACCAAACATTTCACACAACTCTTGATATCACTTCATCTGGAATCAAAGAAAATTATTTACTATCTTGCTCCCTTCTTTATTTTTTCTTTATTTTGGAAACCATTCTATGTATGTGCGCTCTCTCTCTCTCTCTCTCTCTCTCTCTCTATATATATATATATATATATATATATATATATATATGCATTCTAGTCATCTGAAGTGTGATTATTGGATAACGTCACTCAGCTGTCTTTCCATGGGAGTTAACATGAAATGTTTTTTGCTCTATCTAGGTAATCTAAGTGCTAGGTGTTGAGCACTTTACTGTAGATAGGTGTTCACCTTTAGGTCTTTTTTCTTTCCTTGTTCAAAATTTTCTCTTAATTAGGGTGTTAGGTTTTTTGGTAGTGTGCCTGTTGGCTTCACCGATGTATTTGGTTTTTCTTTATATATATATATATATATATATAATGGCCAGTTACACATGTTTTTGTGCACGCATGTGTCTAGCCAATCCCTGTCACAGACACCTGGTCATGGACCTGAACAGACCTTAGTTACAGTTAAGAGTGCACAATCTGCCATGAGCAGCAGTTTGAACAATACCTGTATGCTACAACTCTGTCATGATGATTTGACTAGCACATCCATCGACAGTTCAAACAGTACCATCTAGCCAATTTCACTCACAAGGCTTTCCAAATGTGCCATATGCTGAGATTGCTTGGACCAATAACATCAAAAAGTCACCTTGACAAATCAATCATGGTAAAATTCAAACCGGGGTCTCATGGTCAGAAAGTGAACATTCTAACCACTCATCAATCCTCATTTCTGCAATGTTTCAAATGTAAGAGGAAAGTTTCATTCAGACAGATTTTTTCCAAAGAATTTCTATTTTGTAGAAAACTCTCATATGGGTTCTTCCTATTAGGGTCCCAGCTATAAGCAAATATTGAACCCCCAAACAAAATACTATGAAAGTATAAAAATAATTTTTATCCTAAAAATACCAGCAATACATTTTATAGTAGAATTATCAATAATACATTTTATAGCAAAATGACCACTTTATCTGTATTTGAAGTCATAAAATTGGGTTCAATATATTTAGATTTTGGCATTAAATAACTGTTGTAGCATACCTGTAGACAATAATGGGTATATCCCCATTCACATAAATACAGTAGTAAATACTGTATGTTGATCTGCAGTTGGAGATTTATTGTCGAATTCACTTGACTCACTTCTAGCAGTTGACTACAACTTCTACAAATCTTATGTGTGGTGTTCTTGTCCTAAGTATTATCATTCATTACCAACCTTTGGTTGATTATTCTATTCAGTAACCTTCCCTAGGTTACAACAATAACCTATAGAGGTTGATAAACAAAATCAACCAAACAGCCCTGAAGACTTCAATCATACTCTTTTCTCTTCATAATCTTCACTTCTTACCACCTTCTCTTTTATCCATATCACACACCTTATTCAGTGTTACCATTTTGATCCTCTATCTTGTGTGGCTCTTCAGTTTTGTATTGGATGAAAATTAGTAATATATATATATATATATATATATATATATATAGTACAGGTGATCAATCCATTGGTATATAATCTGGGTGGATCCTAGTAATATTAATTATTAAAACTGATCCCTAGAGAGTTCACTGTATTTATTATAACAGAGCATATGTATGTTTTGCAGTAAAAAAACAAAAATTACCTCAACATGGGAATAGTCTATTTCAAGCTGGTCTGTATGCAGCTATCATTAGCCTTTAAGTGTCTGTCTCAAAGCATTGTTTAAAATTTATTTTTAATGTCAGTCCTCCTCTTGTAGATTCCTTGTTAATGAGAAGACGCTTGTGTTAGTGACTGGTGGAGGGTGTAAGGTATCTTATTCTGGGGTTGGAGTTTGTTTATGGCCTTTCATTGTTTGTAGCTAAATATTGGTTCCTTTCTGGGATTCACAGTAAATAGTTTTTATACTACAAGGGTCCAATATTAATAAGTGATGGGGGATTTAAACTTAAACCTGTTAAGATTAAGGTAAATTAGTTGAATGATAGATTTATAGATTGTGGGTAATACCAGAGCACTCAATGGAATAAATCATGCTGTCCAACACGGTTATGTGTGTACATATCTTCACGGATACATATATGTACATTTACATATACATACATATATGCCACTATACGCACACATACACCCCCACATATATACACATGTATTCTTATGTAATTTTGAATCTGATATATATATAAAAGAAGACAGACTTTAATTATCCATTTTATTTATAATTTTTATTTCATGAACACTGAGATGTTCATCTCCTCAGAACGAAACCCGGTCCACGAATAGAGAAAGTACACTGGATGGACACTTTAGCTTGGTAGTGTGGAAGGAAGGTTGGAGAGAGGAGTTGGGTAAAGATAGGGCTTGGAGATTATTGGTTAGTAGTCGTTTTCCTCAACCAAGAATTTACTCTACACTTTTTGGATTTTAATATTGGTTTTTTATGTTATTTTGGCGGATACTGTTTGTTGTTTTTATGCAGGATAAATCAGGTTGATTAAAATTAATGTAATTGAATGGATCTTAATCTAAGTAAAATAAAAGTCGGTGTTACTATGGTAAAACTTAAGCATTTGCTTTTTGGCTAAAGTTTTATATCAAATGGAGACATTTATGGGAGTGGAAGTCTAAAGTATCCGTCCAGTGTACTTTCTCCATTTGCGGGCCAGGTTTTTGTTCTGATGAGATAAACATCTCAGTGTTCATGAAACAAAAATTATAAACTAAATGGATAATTAAAGTCTCTGTCTTATTATAATGTTCTGCAGTCTACATTGAACTCTCCCTGGATTTTTTTCCTCCTCGGAATTATCCCTTCCAGTCACAAATTGGTAAAACGTATAATTTTATATATATATATATATATACATATATATATATATATATATAATTTTAGACACATCTGATTGAATAAATTACAACATTATGTCTGCTAATTTTTAATAAAATCCGTTCATACTCATGAATAACCTTCCTTGTATTGATGTTAAAGGACGAGAGAAATGTGCTATAGATGTTTAAATTTCTTTTATTTACATTTCCCAAGTACTTTTGATCTTGTCTCAAGATCATCTTCATTGGTGCAAGTGGTACAAAACTATGTTTTTCATTAGTATAAGTATTTATATAAAGATGTGTGTGGTTTTCCATTACCGTAATTTTTTTTCATTATGCTTTTAAATGCAAAATGATTGACAATGTGCTGAGCGTTCATTAGAACGTGAAAAAAAAATCCATTATAGAATTTTTATCCGTTATAATGTCATAGTTACAAGTGCATTAAAGCATGTAAAAATGTTCCGTTACAGGCATTTCAGAACATTACTGCAGTATGTGTGTGTGTATATATATATATATATATATATTCAGAAATCATTGCAAGTCCACTGGTGGACAAGAACAAACATGATGACTTTAACTGGGGAAATGTTTTTACATAACCAATCAACCAACCTTTTACTTCATCAGTTATTCTTTTGTCTTATGTGTCCTGCTTACTTTAATTTTTATCACTTGATCACTTTTATATTTTTTTTTTTATCTTGCTCAGTTCTTTGATCCATATTATCCTTTTTCTCTCTCTTTTGGTGTTATCCTTAGCATTGCCGTTTCTATTGGTCTTTGAGCATTTCTAAATTTGTTTGCAAAGCCTGTTCGTTAGTTTCCTTATTTCATATCACTAATTCATAGTCAGCATTATACATTTGTTATATACTTTGGCCAAAGATATTTGTATTATATATATATATATATATATATATATATATATATATATATATTTTAATCAATTTTTCCAAAACAAGGCAATAATTCCACTGAGATGGAAAAGGGGCTACTGGTAGTGAAAGTGAATGAAAAGATTTTAGAAGTGACAGGAAAACCCAATCCTAAATAGGAAACAAGGGATAAACCTTCTACTCCCGTTCAAAAGAGTGTAGAGGAGTGTTGGATATATAGGTAATTGAATAAAGAAAATTAGAGTAATTGGGCTTTGTTTTACGCTAAAGGCTTCCTGTGGCTTAATGGTAAAGCACCCTTTGCATATTTTAGGAGAAAACATTGATTTGTTTTTCCCAGATACTGGTCCTATATTTTGCCAATAGGTGGGTTGAGAAATGGATTCATACTTTTCCCAATGGTATTTGCATATAAAGGAATATAAAAAAACTTGACCAGAATTCAAACTTTACTCTCTGATTCCTCATTCCAAACTGTTATCCATTACATCACCTATATGTCCTTTCAACTACAGACAAGATTAAGGAGTATGTGATGAGGAAACTTTCAAAAGAGTAATTTGAAGTGGACTTATGCACCACTGCAATTATTTTTGTTTTTTTAAACACCATAACTCTTCAGCACACAGGTGATCATTGATCTCCACAACTTCCTTTTCATTATCTTGTAGGGATACATAAGGCACTTATCTCCCTTTGGTGGAGATATGTCATGTGACAGCTGCTTAATGACATCCCTTCATGCAGCAACAAACTGAAAGGTTTTTTTCTTTAGCCCAGTCTCTCCATGGTCCAGACAGAGGCTGAATTTGCCTCACCAGTAGCTTACAAGTCTATGGTGCGTTGGATAAATTGTCGTCTAAATTACATAAAAATGAAAATAACATTGACATTTCATTTTAACAGATATATTTACCAAAATTACGCAAAAATATCTTGAAGTACTAAAGAGTAAATTTATTCAATAGAATCACCATTGGCTTCAACCACAGACTCCAGGCTTCAGAATCTCCTGCAACTCTTTTGGACAGTCTCCTTGTTTAATTTGGTGAATGTTGCCATAATCCTTGCCTTCAGTTCATCTTTGGTGTTACAAGGAGTTTTGCTGGTTTCTCGCTCAACTGCACCCCACACATAATCAAGGGGGTGCAGTCTGGAGAGTTAGGTAGCCAGGATGATATTGTCACAGAAATTGTCTGACAGCCACAACTAGGTTCTCCTGCTTGTGTGGCATGGTGCATTGTTCTGTTGCCAGACATAGGGCCTCCAGCAGCCACCCTCTTGACCCAGGACAGCACTATGTTCTGGAGGCACTTTATGTAGGCCTCCATGTTGAATCTGAGGCTCTGTGGGAAGATGAATGGAGGCATAATATCATCATCACTAGTGATCACTTCAAACACATTCATAATCACCATTAGACTCGGCCAACTCTTTCCAAATCCTCTGCACTGTCCTCATACACCCTGAAATGTTTGGATTGGAGTTCTTGGCATGAATGCCAAACAGTATAACATGCCATTTCCAAATTTTTGGTGGAGTGAATTGTGTCATGGTGCAATTTTTCTCACAGACAGTTCCCAACTGACCCTACTATACTGTGAAGTCAACAGAATCAAAAACAATGCATATGCACAAAATTAGAAATATAAAATGGTGACAATTTACTCATCACACCCTGTATATCTTTCCCAGGAAACTGCAGCTATCGCTGTTTCCCTTTCGTGGAATATGTCCTCACCTGGGACATAGATGAATCTGGCCACTTTAAATCTGCAGTTTTAAACATGGCTTCTCCAGATACTTCTGTATCTCCATATATATGTAAGACATTTCCTTTTTGTTTCTACTTAAACTCTGTTTTGCAGATGTATGTGATATATTATTCTCTGCTTGGGACATGCATATATATGTACATATAGTTTTTTGTATGTCTCAGTGATATAAAAGTTCTCTGAGAACAAAGTATGTTTGTCATTTTTTTCCTTTTAGCCATTTGTGAATTATGGTGTTATTATATCACAGATATAATATTGCCCATAATGGGGGAAATACGAATGGGAGAATAAATCTTTCTACTATAGCTCTCACCTCTGTGAATTGTGATGATATATTGGAAAAATAGTGGAATAGTTTTTCACTACCTTCTTCATTGATTTGAAATAAGAGAAGTCCTTCACTTAGATGGTTTGCCACTCAAAGATAGAAAGTCCAGACTACTGTTATTCAACCTTTAGCTGAAGTGACATTGAAATTAGTCAAGGATGCATTCCAAAGGCTAAGCAGAGTATTAAGAGACAGAAAAACTTGTTAGAAACAAAGAAAAGAGTACTGAACTGTCCTGGACAATTTCTTCAGAGATGAAGAAGAGACTTGAAGCAACAGAAATGTGGTTCTACAGAAAGATGCTGAGGATACCATGAGCTGAGCATATGAGCAATGACAAGCTTTTGGAGAGAATGGAAACTTATATTTAACATCAGGAAGAGAAAATTGAAATTTCTTGGGTACATGAGGAGAAAAGAGGGCTTAGAAAATCTGATACTCACAGGAGAGATTGATGGCAAGAGGGACAGAGGAAAACAATGCTTAACATACTTGATGACCTTGAGTGAATGGATACTAGAACAGGGTTTTGGAGAAATAACAAAGACAATTTATTTAGAGCTACAAAGGAGAGGAAATTGTAAAGAGGTGTGATTGCCTATGTCCTGATAGATACATAAAGAAAATTGTGTGAAGAATAATTGTTTCATGCCTTTCCCAAGGTCAAAAGTGAATGCAACTGACTAGGCTGGAGTTTGAAATTGCCTCAATGAAATCTTATAATTATCCTATAATTATCTGATTTTTAAGGCTTAAAAAATTAACTTTTTTTTCTTGTCTCTAACTTTGATTTTGTTGTTCAGCCCAGGGTAAGAGTTGTTCAAACTGAGTGGGAGGGGAATGTATTATTCTAATGTCTTATTTCAAACTCGGTCAAATTATGTGTGTCCACTTTCTACACTAATAATTGTCCACTATGCTATGTAGGTAATTCTTTATTGTTAATATTAAATGACTGGATGCATTCCATACAGCCTTCATAAGTGTATTTGTTTTAAATTAATTGGTTTTGAAGAGCATTAATAACAAGTAGTGTGTATCTTGGATGAAATGCTTTCTCCTCTCAACCTCCAGACAATTGCTTTATCCTTAGAGACAAAATTACTCGTGCTTTTCTCAGTCATGTATGTTGTAAATAAGTCTGTAGCATTGCAGACTGTCATTGAATAAACTGCGTTGAATTATTAAATTCATTCAAATCCTTTCCTGATCGAAACACTTAATTCAATATGAGAAAAAAAAAGATAGAAAAAAGATCTTGTTTTATTTTCCATTGTTCTTGTTGAGTTCAATAATTATAATTGATCTAGGAGATGGAGTTGGTGGCAGGACGTTGATCCCACACACTTTTGTCTGGCACAAGAGCAAATGAATGGAGAGAGGCAAAGAAGAAATGAGTTATCTCAAAGGAGAAATCAATGTACAGCAGTCTGTTTGAAGGATTGGGTAAAGAAATTAGAGCTAGATTTGTTGAGTATAGGAAAGAAAGAGAAAAGAAGTCGGGGCAAATATAGTTGCAGTGTGCGCAAAATGTTTCAGATTTATTTACATATTGATTTTATATATATATATATATATATATGTGTGTGTGTGTGTGTCTTTTTGTAATGGAAAAAATTTATTTGTAATAAACATGTTAATCTAATGTATTTTTTTTTTTGCTATTTGATTTTTTTTTACTTAAAAAAAGAACTAAAACAATGCAGCAGACATTCAAATCTATATAATAAAATGGAGATGATTGTATGTCCATCACACTGCGTATAATTTTGAATGCCCATATGTAGTGCATGTTTGTGTTGTGCATGAGTATTGCTATTTAATGTGCACATACACACATAAATTGACTGAGTTTGAAATAAGACATTGGAATAATACATTCTCTTCCCACTCAGTTTAGACAACTCCTACCCTGGGCTGGACAATATAATCATAAAGAGACAAGAAAAAAATGTTAATTTTTTTTAAACCTTAAAAATCAGATAATTATAAGATTTCATTGAACTTTTTATTCAGTAATAAATAGAATTAATTTTTAAAGAATTTTTTAGAAATTTGTCGAAATATTTTTACAGCTGTCATAGGATTAAAACATACCTGTGCACATGCAAATATATATCTGCATATAATTTGAATGAAATTGAAATGAACATTTGTAATGCATGGGTCTGATCTCCCTTTCTGTTTGGATATAAAGGTATAAGAACTATAAGCCTGTCTTTTGAAGTCATTTTTTATGATTCTTTCACTATTTAAACTGAATACATTTTCTAATAAATTTAGTATTTTAAATTTGATCACCTTGCCATCAGAAAATTACAGGTAAAGAACTATTAATACCATAAAAGTTTTTTGAATAAAACCAAATTTTTAAAAAAATTAATTTAAAAACCTAATTTACGAAATGTGAAAAACCTAATTGAAAAAATTTTCTAATTTATTAGCTTAATTTAATTTTTTTTTTTTAAATAACCTAATTTAAAAAATAACGATTTAAAACCTAGTTTAAAAAACTTAAAAATGTAATTTTAAAAAAATTGTTTAAATTTGATTGTATATAAGATATTTTTTTCTCTTATATAGAATTTAAAAAATTTGTAACAAAAAAGAAAATTGTTTTAAAGTAAAGAACATAGATAAAGCTCTAGTAATGCTCACTGTAATATCCAAGAATTTCTTCTTTATATTCCCTGCTGAAATTGGAGGGAAACAGGCCCTTAGATGCCTGTGGGTCAAATTTGACATCAAATACAGTATGTTTTATCATAAGAAATGTATATATGATAATAAACTTTTTCTGCACACATCCTCCACTACTGCCAGTTTCATGTAATTTTGGAATATCTAAATTATTCATGAATTCAATAAATTTATCTTACCTTAACAAGCAGTTCATCTATGAACTTAAAGTTGGAAAGATAAGATTTTTTTAATGTTTCTTTATCAACTATTGTTGCTCTATTTAGTATTGAGCACTTTGTAAGTTACTAGAGTATAGGCTTGTTAGGCTTTATCAGTCTGTGTTAGTATTTAGAGATATGAAAGAAAAAATTAAAGCATTTAGTAGAATCTTTGTATAGTCTTTTTTATGTCTGTCTGAGAATATCTTAGCCCCAAATCAAATGAATCCTTCTATTGAATAAAAAACCCTGCTATATCAGATAACATATAAGAGTTAAACAAAGATGCACTGAAATAATAAAAATTGCTTTCCCAAAGCTAAGGAAAGTATAAAGAAACTGGAAAATGCTGTTAGAAACAAAGGAAAGAGTGCTGAACTGCTATGTAATATCAATCCTCTTATATGCTAGTGAGTACTGAACAATTTCCTCACAGACTAAAAGAAGACTTAAGATAACAGATATGTTTCTACAGAAGAATACTGAGAATGCTATGGACTAAACACGAGTAGCAACAGTTTTAAGAAAAATGGAAACATATAGGATATTATTCTTAAAATCAAAAAGAGACAGTTTAAATTTCTGGCACGGATAATGAAAAAGGAGGGATTGGAAATTTTGACACTCAGAGGAGATATTAAAGGAAAAAGGGACAAGGCAACGGGATATCTACCTAATGAGCCCATGTGAATGTATAGTGGCACAGATGGAAGGATGGTAAAAAGATAAGCATTACTAAGACCGGCAAAGGAAATTGTGGAGAGCTATGATCAAAACCTCATTAAGGCACATTGCACATAGAAGATACATAGGCAAAGTATAAAGAGATTGGAAAATATAGTCAGAAAGAAAAGAGTACTGAAATGCCATGTAATATCATATGGCAGTGAATGATGGATAGTTTCCTCACAGATGAAGAGTTGAGGCAGCAGGAATAATACTGAATACTATGGACATATCATGTGAGCAATGAGGTTTTAAGAAAAATGAGAATAAAGAGAGACAGTTGACATTTCTTGGACACATAATGGAGCAGGAGAGCTTGGAGAATTTGATAAAGACGAGATGTTGAAGGCAAGTGGCACAGAGGGAAACATTGAGTTGCCAATCTAAAGACCTTTGTTAAAGGATGATAGAACAGGGATTAAGAGGGATAGTAAAGGGACACACATTAAGAATAACATGTAATAGAAGGTTGTGGAGAGCCATTACCACCAAAACATATATATAATATGGATTAAATCTGACAAATATTTTAATATATTTTCTGTTGTTTTTTTTTTATTAATACACTTATTTGAGTAAATGCTCTGTTTTTTAATTAAATAATATTAATTACATTTAACGGGCTGAATGTTCAAAATTTTGTAGAAAATATATGTCCTCTAACAGGAATTGAACCTGTATCCTATATGGAACTGTCATTTAGCCTGGCATGCTATGATCATTCAGCCACAGAGGACTTCCAGTTTAGCAAGGCTTGAATTACTGCTTTTAAACACACACCTTCACAATTTTTTTCTCAATTTACCATATCTGCTCTGAAATTGTTGCCTAATGGAGAATGCATATCTTCTATGAAATTTTCTCAAATATTCAGGCCAATAAATGTAATTAATACTGTTTAATTAAAACCAGAGCATTTACTGAAATAAGTGTATCTATATAAAAAAAAAAGTATATATATATATATATGCACGGTGGAGTAATGGATAGCAGCTTGGGTTGAGGAATCAGAGCCAAGTTTGAATTCCAGTCGAATTCATTACATTCACTTACGTGCTAATACCCTTGGGAAGATTATGAATCTTCTTCCCCCCCCCTCAGCTATTGGTAAATAGCAGGACAGACTGGGTTCTATAGGCTTGGATTGCAACTGGTGTAGGAGAAGGACAACTCTGAATTCAAAACCTGTGGAGGGTCGTTTGGGGACCTTGTGGTACGTAGTGCACCAGGTCTCTGTATTCAGCCCTTCAATAAGTGTGGATGGTTTTGCACAAAACCTTCACCATTATAATCAAATCTCATGTGCTGGTGTTGGGCTGTCAGTTCCTAGAAACTGATTTGCTTGACTCTCATTCATTGAATTTGATGGGAGAGTTGAGTATATATATATATATATATATATATATATATGGACAAAGGGTTAGAACATTCAATTATAATCTCATTATGATTGATTTGTCTGTAAGGTGACTTAATAATATTGGCCTGGGGTGGTGAGCCCAGCATGTAGCACTGTTGAAAAGTGCCTTGAAACCATACCACTGGTTGAGCCAAGCCTTGGAAGTGAAATTGGATAGATAGAACTCTTCAGAAGCCATTGATGCTTGTACTGGCATGAAGTTAAGTCATCATGACCAAGCATTTAAGCATCATAGCTTACATTGATTGCACCAGATTATGAGCTCTCTCCCAGAAACTAAGGTCTGCTTAGCATAGTTGCAGTATAAACCACAGGTAGACTCTGTGGGTGTTGAACAAACACACATGCATTTCAGTAGGTGACTGTAACAGGGTGATTGCTTAGCTACCTGGCCAGACATGTGCACTCCGAAACAAATAGGCTGTCATTGTTTATATATATATATATATATATATATATATATGCAAAGTGTATTTAACTTGTATATTTTTCTATAATATCCTTAACTTTTTATAATGCCTCAGCCAATGATTAATGAGGACAATCCATTGACCATTACTGGTGAGTTAGATTTTCACTGGGTGCCCCATGCAAAATACAACATTAAATAGCTCAACAAGGGTTAACATATAAAACTAAAATAAGTTTTTACTATACCAGAGTTATCTCCCGTTTTCTAGCTATGCCAACCAAGTGATATCATCTTTGTTTCAAAAATGGCAGATTATGGAACCAGGAGAATAAATAAACAGCTCTGTGAAAGGATAATGTATAACAATAACTGGAAAAGATATATTTAATGGCTCACCTGGGAAAAGGAAAAAAATGCAATCATTTTTGAGTGTATAAGTTAACTAGATTAATATAAGATTCTAACATAAAGTGGGGGATTGATTTTCTATTCACTATTTACATTATTCGGACTATTGTCCTCATCTTTGTTGCCATATTTATCACAACGTTTCCTTAAGGACACATGGCATAGTGGATAAAGGTGTTGCTTAGATCCAGTGACAGGACCCAAAGAGTTGTGAGTTCAATACCTGGCTAAGGCAGTGGAGAACTTGGAGAGGAGATTTAACAGGAGATAACTGATAATTGACATCCATTAAACATGGCATGTGGAACTAGAACAGTCCACCCCAGCGAGTGAAATAAAGGGTTCAGCTCGACATTCCAACCACCTGAAGAAGGCTGAAGCATACAACGGCCAAACCGTTGTGATAAATATGGCAACAAAGATGAGAATAGTCCGAATAATGTAAATAGTGTACATAATACCTCATCACAGAAATATACTGATTTTCTGTTGTTATGAAATGAACTGATCTCACTAGAATTACTATATATTAGTAATAAAGTAATTTGTAAAGAATTCATGGTTTTATTTTTAATCAAAATTTTTATTACTGCAAACGTTTTAGTGTATACTAGTGTTTGAAATAGATGCCCTGTTTTTATTTTAAACAGTGTGTATTGTGTTTATCTGCCTGTGCACTGGAAAAATCTTAAAGAAAATATGCTTTCCAGTAGGGCTCAAACCTGCATCCCATTTGCAGGGGAAACCATCATTTGATCTTACATGCTTTAGACTGCTCAGCTACAGAGAGCATCAACACCCGGTTCTATTTTTCCCTTTTAGGGAATGAACACTCACATGTTCAGATTTTTCTTGATAAATACACACTTGATTAAAATAAAAATGAGGTATCTATTTTAAGTGCATGTATCCATTAAAAATAAAGTTTAAAGTAATATTAGTAATAATTTAAAAAAATAATTCAATGACTCACATATGATAACCTAATATGATAAAGAAACTAGTATTAATGTAAATACTAATCCAAACTAATATTCATCATCATTTTCCTTCAACCTTCCTATGGTTGGTCAGAACTCCATTGACAATCCCTTTCTACACTGTTCAGTTCTGTAATGCTGTTCCCCAGATCCCCAATGTCCAACTCTGATCCCCAAGCTTCCAGTCTGGGAAAGTCAATTTTCATGAGAAGACACTTCCAAAAGGATGCTATAGGAGTAAGGATGAGACTTCTATGACGTCCTTCTGAAAGTGTCTCCTAGTATTAATAGGTAACATAATAAATTTTCTGTTGTTATTCTTGTTAAGTAAGAAACTGATCTACTTAGTATGATAATATATGGATATAATAATAATATTAGGTTGGTGCAAAAATAATGTCGTTTTTGACGTTCAATTTCATGCAAGAAAACGACATTATTTTTGCACCAACCTAATAAAAAATAATTTATAACTCTCATGGGAAGACCTAATACTTACACCGATAGATATAACGAAAGACATACTGAGCGATTACTTACACCGATAGATATAACGAAAGACATACTGAGCGATTACTTACACTGATAGATATAACGAAAGACATACTGAGCGATATTCTTTTTGTTTTGTTATTTTCCCAAACAGAGCATCGGTGAAAAAAAAGATTTTTTTGTTTTATTTTCAAGTGCGATTCAAGATAACCACTTTACTTTCTCGCGGAAGTGTGATGCTGAGATATGCCAAATTATCTGCGAGGACAAAAGAAGGAAAGAGAGAAAGAAGAGAAAGAAACAGAGGGACAAGACTTAACAACTTAGATGATAAGAGAAGGAAAGAATGCCACCCACAAAAGCAATGTTGTTTTGGGTGGTGGAATGGCGAAAATTCTGATGGTCATTTTTTAGGGATACCAGAGCTTCTGGGCAGATAAAACATTGGCTGTGTCAGGATGACGAACTTGTGTTATCAGTAGTTGATGGGTCGTCTGCCGACCGCACACACGGCCCTGGATTGAGATGTCGCCTGGACAGGACATCTGCATTCTGTTTAAGTTCGTTTGTGATAACAAAGGCCATGTTAGGGTATTTTAATTAACCCAGTTTCGCCAAAAAGAATTGTCCACTTAATGTTGACGGAGAAACTGGGTTGAGAAAAAACATATCCCGTGAAGTTGGATAAAAATTGAGATTATCAGTTGACGCCTATTGGCCGAATAGCCAGGCGGAGATGATCATGTGACGCAGAGAGGAGGCCTGCCACCGCCCATTGAGAGGATAGGTATGAGATGTTACTGCGAGGAAGTGGGAAAACCGTTGACGCTCTCTAAAGTATGGTGAGATACCCATATGAGAGCAGAAGAGGGTGGGAGTGGAATAAGATTTCCAAATACGGAAAATGATAATTATTTTTGGCCGAAAACAAAGAAAATCCTTATTGGGGATTTGAAATCAACGTGGTGGCCACACCACGTCCGACCCCACGCCAGGTTTTGATCGGCGTCCATATAAGCAAACATCTACGGGTGTTTCAGTCAGGTAGAGTCGAGTCGAGTCGAGTCGAGTCGGGTCGAGTCCAGACAGTGAGTCAGAAGTCGAGACAGAGAGAGTCCAGTCAGTGAGTGAAGAGTACAGCCAGTACAGTAAGAGAGAGACGCGCCTCGTACAAGTGACCGCACGATTCCATGCCTTCCGACTTAGACTTCTAACCAAGAACAAATTATAGAAGTCTGACTTATATTCGCCATCCAGATATCCAGAACTAGTTAAGGAACGCAAAAGTGTTACAATCCACATTTTTTTTCTTCGGGCTGGGAGAGAAAGAGAGACGCACTCCTGTAACCCAACAAACCGACATAAAATTAATCACTATTCCTAACCAGTCGCTCGCCTTGAAGTTGTTGTTTGTGCTTTTGTTTTTTTGTCTACATTTATTGTGCAGTATCACCTTGACCCGGATTCGGCTGGCACTACGGCCCGATGTTTGATTGATCTCGTCAACCTAAGATCAAATCACAACGTGGGTAGGTTGAATCGAGATCAAAGCAGTTGCTTCGGTGACCAGGCGTTGGAAGCGAGCCGAGTATGACAAGTTGGTGCTTGAACCCAGCAAGACTTCAACCGATGTCCCAGGGTTAGCCCGTCACAAAGGACCGACGTCACATTTTGGCGTCGTGACTGAAAAAGAAGTCGGGTGTCACAAATGGTGCCCTGACCAGGACAGAGGAGGAGTTGGGTGTCACAGTTTGATAAGAAAAGATTGAGTCAAAGAAATGGCCAGAAGCACTATAACCCTTCAACTTGTGAAGAAGACCAGCATGTCAACCCTGTGAAATGTCTTTGAAATATCTAAAGCAAGAGCCCAAGCTTTACTATTCTTATCTAAAGTTTGATAGATACTTTCAGTAATAGCCAGCAACACAACAGCAATTGGCTTAGAGAAGGGAAAACCATATTGTTTGACTGATAGAAGACTCCATGAGATGAGATGCTTAACCAATTCAGAGTTTATTAGATCTTCTAGACCTTTTCCAAAGAGAGGTAAAAAAAACTAATAGGTCAATAGTTTGAAGGATCAGACAGTTCTACAGAGTTCTTAAAAACAGGAACTACGGAAGATAATTTCCATCAATCCAAAAAGCAAGAAGCAGCAAAGCATCACTTGGAAAGAACATGAACCAGTTATGGGGGTACATTTCATAAGGACAATTGCGGGAATATCATCAAGTCCGCATGCTTTGTGGTGATCAAGTTTGGAGATGATAATGGAAACCATGAATAAGGTTATATGCATATCACACAGTAGAGACTCAGTTCTAAGTGGAAAGTCTGGCAGAAGGATGTCTGAGTTAAGAGCAGAATTGGAAGAGAATATGGAGGCCAAGAATTCTGTTTTATTGGCAGAAAATGATAGCACTTCAAATTGATTGAAGAGAGGAGGGATTGATGACTTACTTATTTAACACACTCTTACAGAGCTGACAGTTGTTATACAGTAGTGCTTCACTCTACCAGTGAATAATGACTTAGCTTCTTTGTGGACATGTCTGCACTTATTATGATAGACCAAACAATGTAAATAACTATTAATTTGTTTCAGATATAAAAATCTTAATTGCTGTTATTTCCAGGTCCACACTGACTTGGGGTGGTAGCATCTGTTCGGGTCCCAGCAATGGGCAATTAGTGACCCCCCCCCCCCAACAAAAACAAAATGAAAGTATAAAAATGTTTTTATAGCAAAATTACCAACAATACGTAATTATTCAGGTTTGCCAGACCTCGTCTGTTGCAATCTCCTTTGAGCTGCAAGGGAGGCACTTCTGGCCAAGTGTGTGGGCTTCTCTGTTGCACAGTTGTCCACCCAAATCAAATTCATGCAAATCGCCTTGTCAAATTCTTTTTGATTCACAGCCATCTCTGCCACTGTCAACAGGAGAGAGAGAGGCTGGCGATCCCGATGCTTGGATGTGAGTGGGTGCCGACAAGCAAATGTTTATAGTAGAATTATCAACAATATGTTTTATAACAAAATGACCAACAATACATTTTCTCTGTAGTTGAAGCCATAAAATTGTGTTCAAAATATTTAGATTTCAGCATTAAATAGCCCATAGAGGTCGATATGCTACTAAACAAATTCAACCAACTAACCCGATGTGAAAAACAAACAGGGATTGCAAATATTTATATAGCAGAGTATTTACATTAGTCGGACTATTGTCCTCATCTTAGTCGCCATATTTGTCACAATGTTTCAGCCATTGTACGCTCCGGCCTTCTTCAGGTGGTTGGAATTTCAAACCGAACCCTTTATTTCGATCACTGGGGTAGACTGTTCTAGTTTCACGAGCCATATTTGATGGATGTCAGTTATCAGTTATCTCCTGGTAATTTTCCCTCTGAAAGTTCTCCACTGCCTGAATCGGGTATTGAACTCACACTCTTTGGGTCTGTCACTGGATCTAACCAACGCCTTTATCCACTGTACCATGTGTCCTTGAGGAAATATAGACAGATTTATATAGCACTTTCTTTTTTATCTTCTTTTTTGCTCTCTTTCTCTCTCTCATTAATGAATTTGAATGTATTATGCCTTTTTTATACTGTTATGGCAGTGTTTCTAGTTAAACTAAAAACAGTGGCAATGATATTTTACACAAGTAAATGACTGGTGTAAAGAAAGGTGTTATTTTATATTTTATTATTGTTTTATATAACTGAGTTATAAGAGAAAATATATTAGTATGCAAAAAAAAGACAGAAGCCATTAAAAGTTGAGAACTGTGTGGTGATACATTCGTGTGTGTGTGAAAGTTCAGTCACTAAAGGGAAAGATATACTTGTATCTGATAGAAGTTCCTAGTCGGTGTCATTGCTACGGCATGCTGGGTGGAAAAGAGAGAGAATTGGAAGTGTCCCATTTTCATAGCTATTTGACAGTGCCACCTAATGACTTTTTGGCAGAACTAAATGTGTGCTAACCCACGATACTTTTCTATCCCTGATGGCCTTCCAGTATTTTGCTCATTGTCTCTTAGTATCCAGTCATCATGCCTGTCTCTCTATATCTATCTTTTATCTACATGCTTTTCCCCTCTCTGTATAGAGGGAGTACCAGGTAATTGAGAACTAATATATCTTCAATGGTATATTTAAAAAAGAAAAATTATTGTCAACTTAGAAAAACAGGAAAAGGCTTTTCAATAAAATTACTCTCAGTTTAAAAGACAGCTTTGATTAAGCCATGGAAGTTACTTCAGGCCTGGATTGGGTGGTTCTCATTCACATCAGCCATCACTTCTATAATGGTAGCCTTGAATGAGTCCGTGGTATTGTGAGTCTACTGGTTGGTCTCTTTCTCCAATGCCTCAGATGTAGTCCAGTAGATTAAAATCAGGAGAACTAAGAGGTCATATCTTGTGATAGGGTGACATCATCATCAGAGTTCTTGGGAAGTCACTTTGGTTATTTGAGTCATGTTCAAATGTTACAACCATCTCCTTGATTTAGGACTTGCCCACTGTCCACCATCTTGATATAGGTAGTGAAATTGGCACCAGTGCCATGCAGGAAGAAGTGGTCTGACATGGTGCTTATTGTTCATGAATCCCATGACCATCACTGTTGACTTGAACTTGGTGTGCATCATTGTGGGTATGTTTATGGGGGTCTGGGTAGTGCCGTTTGTTCACCTGGTCACATTCAAGAAATCTAGTTATCTTTGAGTTGCTGTCTTTGGTGACCAATGCTATGAGTACATAATGCCTGTCCATTTCTTGTGTCAAATTAAAAGTTGTTGTGGTAATGCTCTTGATACATCTGAATGTTTGTGTTGGTCTGGGAAGGTGATTATAGCTATTTTCTCCTCCGGATAGAATTTAAAGTTTTGGGATTATTGTAGGCTGATGTTATCCACTTTTATATTTACATATGCTCTATCTCTGATACTGAACATTTTTACCCATAAATATAGTATGCCTTAACACTATATTTTTATCATATATATATATATATATATATATATATATATATATATATATATATATAAAATTAGTGAGAATAAAAGCTAAAGCTTAAAATAAGCTAAAAGCTTAAAATATAAAATAAACTGAGGGCTCCATGTCAAAATTGACAGAGCCTAAATATAATATCAAATATGCTATGCAGAGTTTCATGCAATGGCAATCATCAGGCAGGACTTTTTGTTGGTTGCATATTTTCATGTTATTTTATGTAATATTATCATTAATTCATGACATGTTTTTAAAATATTTTCATTCTGTCATATAAAAAATGTATTTGTTGTATAATAAAAATGTAAAGAAAACCAAAAATAAGGATGTTTATTTTCCACTGAATTGGTCAAAATTTGATCAGAATTAACATGAATTCTGTTGATTTTATGACCATAGTTCTTATATGAATACCAATCAGCATTAAAAGAGATTTCTAAAGATATGCAACTTAACCATATTGGGAGATAGGAAAATTTTAGCATATAGTGGCAGATGTCAAAATCTGCCATTTTAAATCTGGCCCAACTCTGTAAAATCTTTGTAGCCCAGGCCAAAGGCAAAAGTATGCCATAAAAGTTTGTACATATCTTGCTATAAGGCAGACAAATTTGTTGTCAAATTTAAAGAAAATTAATGTTTTTTTGAGAAATTAAAAGGTCAAAAGTTAAGGTCATGGTCAAATTATTTTATTTAACCTCTAAACAAAAAGATAAATATATCATATTTTAGATCTATCCAAGTACTTTAAAGTAGCATATAATTTAGCCCTGTAGGTGAAAAAAAACAACTGATATTTAAACTTTGTGACTATTTTCCAAAATTCACCTTTTTGGCAATGGTCAAAGGGTCATATTTTGGGAACACTTTAACCTAGAGATGTCAAATAGATACCATTCAATTTCTATCATGCATCTCTATAAGTGTACCAAATTTAAAGAAAATCCGTGTCTGTGATGGTCAGACTTTTGTTGATTTGATGTGGAATGACTCTTACTTACACTATTTACACACATACTATTGTCCTCATCTTACCATTATCACAATGTTTTGGCCATTGTGCCTGCTAACCTTCATCAAGTGTATCTTGAGCTGGATAACTGAATCCAGGAATTTTAAACCTTTTATTTAATCTATAGAGGTAGAGTTTTCTTGTTCCATTTCCCATGTGTAGGGATATCTTGTCTTGTTCTAATTTTAGAACTACTCAGTTATTGCTAATCTCTAGACATGTTCAGTGGAACAAGAACAATCTATCCCTGTAGATTAAATAAAGGGTTCAATTTGAAATTCACTGTAGGTCACCCAGATCCATATAGACATTTTGAAGGTCAGAGGGAACAATGTCTGAAAAATTGTGATAATAAAAACAAAGATGAAGTAGTGTAAATAATAATTCTTAATCACAATATATTTAGACAGAAATTACTCTAATTCAGAATGAAATAATCTAATTTTAAAAATTATTCACAAAACTGCCACAAATGTCACCAAGGAAAACTAATGAAAAAGGTGGCAGTGTGTTTTACTGATAATTAATGCTACTATTATTAGTGCACTAATTTTAGTGATAATTAGTATTTTGTGCAATTTCTTAATTACGCGTTAAAGTTAAAAGTGCTTAGTATTTCATTTATCATCTTCACGGTCAAATCAGTTATTTTTACTAAAGAATCTGAGCAGTAGTAAAAAAAAAATTGAATCAATGGCAGGGAGTGTGAGTGTTAGAAGATTAGTTCTAATAATGAATTTGGTACTCTCAATTTTACCAGTTTACAAGTAGTGATTTTTTATTATCATGAAAATACTTACAACCAAAATGTAGTATATATTTAATTTAATTATATATGAATTTTGATCATTGTGTTCAAAATACTTAATTATGTAGAAATGTTTTAATAATCCCACATATAAAATGAAATAAAAAGTAGCTGAGAAACTATTTATGGACAAGTATTACTTTCAACTTGAAATAATTTTATTCAATTAAAATTTCAATAATACTAATTTATCATTGGTAATAAGTTCTCCGTAATCTCAGTTGAGCTGATTTTACTTAAGATCATCAATGCCTTGTAACTTAAAAGGGATTAAGTAATTGATGACGACAAAATACCAGTATTTATTACTGGCAGACATAATCTTAACAATGTAAGATATATGGATAATACCGTGTTGGTGGCAAATCCAGAAGGAAAACTGAAAGAAATCTTCGACAAGGTAGTAAAGAAAAGCAATATGAAAAAAGGGCTATTAAGGCTATTAAGAGGATGAAACATGTTATCAACAAAAGACGGTGTAAGCTATGTATTGGAAATACCAAAATCAAACACGTTTGGAAATTTAACTATCTGGGTAGTGTAGTAGCAGACAATAGAAAATGTGACATAGAAATCCAAAGGCACATAGGAATAGAAAAAGATGTTTATCAGTAATTACGCAAAGTAATAAGATATGATTTTTTTTTTGTTAGAAACAGAGACTACTGAACTGCTACACAATAGGTAATCTCATAGATGGCAATGAATACTGAACCAATTTCATTAGACAAAAAAGAGACTTGAAGTAACAGAGATGTGCTGCTACCAAAGAATGCTGAGAATAGCATTAGCAGAACCTGTGAGCAATGAAGAAGTTATAAGGAAAATAAGAATTACAAGGATATTTATATTTACAATCAGAAAGTGACAGTTGAAGCTTATGAGGCCATTAAAAGGGAAAAGATGGCCTGGAAAAATCATACTCATAGGATATTGAGTGCAAGAGAATTAGTGGAAAACTGTAAATAATCTTCATAATGTTTGTGTGAATGGATGACAGAACACTGATAATGAGGTATGATAAAGAGTTAAAAGTTAATTAGAGAAAAAAAATCAGGAAGTTGTGGAGAACCATAATCGATTAAGTACTAAAGAGGTACAGCAGATAAAAGCAGACCCCTTGCTGCCTTCCATCAGCATGGTTGATGCTATCCTCCAGGAAAGTGACTCATTGCATCTTCTCAGACTCATGTTCTCTGCTGATATGAAGTGGAAAGAGTATATTGAATCCATTGCTAGGTCAACTGCTAAGAAAGTTGGTTCCCTATGTTGGGCGAGACAATTTGTTCCTAAATATGTGTCCTTTCCTTCTGCTTTCCTTAAAACTTCCTCGTTACATAGTCCATAGTTTTCTCATTATGCATCTGTAGAATGATATTTTGCCTCTAGCAATTTCTTCATTTGCAAGGAAATTGTCCAGAATTCACTGCCATATAGGAGGACTTATATTATGTAGCAGTTGAGTGTTTTTTTTTCTTTAATTCTAATGAGATATTTATATTTCTTAATACTTTAATCTTTTGGAAGGCAAATTTTGCTATTCCAATGTACCTGTGGATTTCCCTGTCCTATTTTTCATCAGTTATTAAAACACTTCTCAGATATTTAATTTTCTGTACTTGCTTGATTTTGACTGCTTTAATTTATAGCTCCCATCTCGAGTTGTTTAACTTGTGAACAGGCAAATTAGTATACATTGTATTGGTTATTTATTTAAAGATTTTTTACAGCCTAAATTTAAGGTATTTAAGTTAATAGTAAAATGTCAGCAAATGACAGATGACAAGATAAGCAATAATTGGATTTCTGTCTCTGGTTAAATTATAGACATGATCAGTTATAACTAAACAATATTTTTATCTCACTTGTGTCAGGAAGCCCTGTCAAGACACTTAATGCTAGTAATAACAAGTGAATATCTCCCCTCTGATATTCTAAAAATGATTGCTTCTTATTCAAATTTGATGCATAAATCACTTTGAGGATTGTACATTAGATCAGCTTCAGTCACTTTCCCACCACCATAACATAGCTTCCCTGTGCCTTTTTTTATAAATATTTTCATGGCAATTCTTCTAGTGAGTTTTCCTCTTTGGTACCTAGACTTCATGAATTTAAGTGTACTGCTAGATTGGTGGTTAGGTCTCATAATTTTACAGTTGAAATAGCTAGATGTAACCATAAGTTCTATGCTAACAGCTTCTTCTCATTTGTGGAGCTCTCTTCTAGCTTATTGCTTTCCACTCAACTTTGATCTTCAAAAATTTAAATGCAATGTCAATCTGTCTTAATTTCTGTTCTTTTATTGTTCTCTCTCCTTAATAGATCTCATATTCTATAACACTCAATATCCCCTTGCATCTTAATGGCTTTATTGCCTTGTTTGGATTGAAATTATTTAAAATATCTGGCAATGGTATTATTAGCCATTTCCTTATGTGGAAACTTTCAGCACTCATTGACCAAGCACAGTGCTACTTTAGGCTTAAATTTTTAAAATCTTTCTATTAAAACAATTTCTAATGAAAATCAGTTTCTCAAGTTCAGTAACTGTTATCATTCTTTCCAGTATTGATGCTGGTTTCATTCCTAACCTTTTTGTTCCAATTAGTGTGACATCTTAGGTCATTATCTTATGTTATTATTTTCTCTTTGTGTCACATGTGCTATCCATTTTTGTTGCCGCAGTTGTTGGAATTCCTCAAGTGATGTGGTTTTTGTTATCTGGTACAGTTCTTTGTCTGGAATTCTGTAGCACCAATCCATGAGGCCGTCCTGGGTATGACGATAAACTACATCTGTGTCTTGGGTAAGACAATAAACTACGTCCAACAGCAAGGCCTCCAATCAGGAGGTTTTGAGGAGCGTGGAACCACCTCTTAATTGCTGGTGTTCCCAGGTCCACCCTGACCCGGGGTGGTAGCACCTGTTAGGGTCCCAGCTATGGGCATATAGTTAACCACAAAACTGAGGTAAAAAGCATTTTGAAAATGTAAAAATAGGTTTTAGTACCAGAAATACTTTGTAAAAAATTATTACCAGAAATAAATTTTTGAAGAAAAAAAAACTATTACCAGTAATACATTTGTGAAAAAAAAATATTACCAGCAATACATTTTTTAAAATTAATTTTACCAGCTATACATTTTTGAGGAAAAAAATATTACCAGAAATTGATTTTTGACAAAACAAAAATATTACTGGAAAAAAAAGTGATCAGCATTAAATGGGTCACATTGAGGTTGATATGCCGTAAAACAAACCAAACCAAACCAATCCATGAGGTTTGAAGAAGAATGGTTCTCACTAATCCCTAAAAACTTAATTCATTGAGATATTTTTAATCATTGTTCTGAGAAAGCTGTTGTATAGGGTTGACAGTTTAGGTGTTTCTGAATGAGCATAATAAAAGTCACTGTCATTCAAGTATATGCGTTATTTTTTCTGTGTTTGTATTAATTTTTCTACTTTTTAACTGATTTTGCTCTTAGACTAAATATAAAATTAGATTCAAAATAAAACTGCTACTTTGCTATTTTTACTTTTTGGTAAGGAATAAAATTCATTTAGTGCTTTAAAAAGGAATTTAGTGTAGCTTATCTTTTTCAAATTTTCTTTGTCCATTGTACAACAATATGTCCAATAAATGTTAAAAATAAAAAAAAAGAAATATTTATTTTTTAATATATTCTACTTATTAATTTTATTTAATTCAGTGATGAATATTAAAAGTTTCACCTCTGTATTTTTATGGCATTCTTGTCTGGCTGTACTGGCCTGTTTTGGGAAAAATAGGAAATTACCATTTAATTTTTCTGACATTTTAGTTTTAATTTGACACTTAGCAGTACAGACTAAGCTAAGAAAAACCCAAAACACAAAAGAAATGTGGCAAAACTATTTGCATTGTATGCTACTGTATATCTACCCTGATTTGGAATAACACTAAATGCTAGTTAGTTTTTAACACAAACACTGGGGACAGGTGTCTTGAAAATCTCTATCTCATATATATATATATATATATATATATAATCAATCAAGTTTTGTAATGACATATAAGTACATCTACATTGGTGGAATGTTAACCATATATGATAAAGCAAGATCTTGATCAATGAACTAAGTGACCAGACAATAGAAAAGTTTATCTTGAAAAATTTCAGTAAACTTAAATAATACCTAACGGTTATATCCACTTTAGTAGAAAGGTTGACAAGCTGCCACTGCTTAGGATAGATCCATTAAAATGAGGGGCAGCAGTCTAATATCTTCAGAAATTTGTTAACCAAAGATGGTGAGTTCAATTCTTGGTTGGACCATAAGTATCAGCATAGTTAAAAATATAGTTTGAGGATAAAACATTAAAAATTTCAGATCCAATTTCAGCTAATGTCAGGCTCTGAACTTATTGATACAAATTTTTGTATATATTTGCTTGAAATACTTAAACAATGCCACATTAATTTCCTTTTGGAAATTATTTGAAAATGAATATTAAAAATTATTTGTGTGCTAATTATTGTTCTCAGCTTTGTTATTGACACAACATTTCTGCCATTGTGCCCTCTGGCCTTCATCAGGTGATTGTCAGTCTGAGTTTGAGAAATTTTGAACTAAACCATTTATTTAATCTATGGGGATTGATTTGCTCTCATTCTTCTAACTATGTCTCAGAATATCTTGTCTATTTCTTATTTAGTACTGTTTAGTTATTGCTCAGATACCTGATATTTTCTAATTGAATGCATTGACCTTGACTCCAAAAGACACAATTTCTTCAAGGCAAGCAGCCTAAAAGAACTACTCAAATATATTAAAATAAATAGAATTATAACACTCCTGAAATTAGTTGGGTATATATCTGAAAATATAAGAAACAAAACAAAAATTGTCCATTTTCCCTAGACATAAACCAAAATAAATCAGTTTTGATATAAAATGACTCTTTAGAGTTGATATGCTATTAAAAATCTACTTAAACTTAAAACCTGAAAGAATCATTGCATATGCAAATGTATGGGGACCTCTTTAGTAGGCCTAGCATAGAAATAAATATGATATGGAAGCTGTTAATAAAGAAAGAATGAGAAATGACTCCAAGGCTTCCACAGTAGAAGAAAGAAACTCCAGTGAATTCAGCAAAGCATGACATGCAGCATCAGCACTTGTCAGCAAGCAGGTTAGGTTTATGGCTCCAAATTCTCTACTCAACATTGTCTACTAAAAAAAAAAGAATGAAAAATCCATTTATCTTAAAACCTGAAAGAATCATTGCATATGCATGAGTGTGGGAACCTCCTTAGTAGGCTTAGCATAGAAATAAATATGATATGGAAGCCATTAATAAAGAATGAGAAATGACAGCAAGGCTTCAGCAGTAGAAGAAAGAAGCCTTATCCCACAGGATAATAGCCTAGTGGATAAAAACATTCATTTATGAATTGGTCATATAATAATTGTGACTTCAATCTCTTGGCTGGCAGTATGTACTTGGACTCAGTAGAAAGAAAATGTGTCCTCTGGCTTTTTTTTTTTTTTTTTTTTAAGTGTATCACCTCAAGCAAGGCTGGAGGCCACTATCATGCATGGGGTTATAGAAGGGTTGGAGGAAGAGCAGATAGGAGTGGTAAAGGAGAGGATGTGGAGAAAGAGAAAGACAGTGGGTCAATCAAGGCAAGGGGGTTACAGAAGATTTGGACCGAGAGCAGATAGGAATGAAAGATGAAAGGATGTGGAGAAGGGAAGTGGATAGATCAAGGCAACTGGAGATGTTGATTGATGCTACACTTAAACTGTTGGATTGTATTTGTCAGGGAAACAGTAATAGGGAAGGGAGTTCCATAGGTGAGATGTGCGATACATGAAGCTATTGGAGTAAAAGAGACGTCTACATCTAACAGTTTCAACGGTGAAAGGGTGGGAGCGGGATGCCAGCCTCATAGGAGGTTTAAATTCACGAGGCCTAGGGACAAAACTGAGTCAGTGGCACATAAAGGATTCCATTTAAAATTCCCCTGTTACCTGGACATCATATTGATGAAAGCAAGGGAGCACAATGGATAATAACAGCAAAGATGAGGACAATAGTCTATATGTAAATAATGAGAACTCCTCATCACAGAAATTCAGACAGAAAAAATTTAAAAGCAAAAATTCATGAGGGGCATATTTGTAGTGGCTACAGTTATTAAAATATCTTTAAAACTTTTAAGCAAATAATATAGAGTTTCTTCTGTCTCTGTTGAGAACAAGCAAACATGTTAATCATTAAATGCTCTTTCACAAATAGGAGATAGTAGGCTACCAACAATTGGCAATACAAACACACCAGACTTTCAAATCACTTCCAAGGCACAGTCTTGCACTATTTGCCAACATTTTGTTTACAGTACATCTGATTACAACTTTTAATATTTCTCTATCAATTAGTCAAGTAGAATGATCTTTAATATTCTTTAACTTATTAGTAACTACAGTGAAAAACTTATAAGTTACATAAGTACATCAATAAGTCTGTAGCCAAATGATGAAAAAGTATTTATTTTCCACAAATATTTTTAAGCACAATCTTTGTTAATGCACTTAATTCAGTGGTGATTAAGTGCAGTTTGAACATTACAGTGAAAAATTTCAGATCAGAATCCAGCTAATAACTCCATATCAGGCTACAAACCTATTCATCCACCTTTGTACATATATATCAGTATAAATTATTTAAAGATATTTTGGCAGCATTGTTTTTGCTGGTTAATAACTCAAAAGTGTGACACATCTGAAAGCACATTGGAATAATCAGATGCATTCCAAAAGCTAAGTAGAGTATTAAGAAGCAGAAAAATTGTGTTAGAAAAAAAGAAAAAACCACTGAACACTTATGTGATATCAGTCCTCTTATATGGAAGTGGATGCTGAACAATCTCCTCAGAAATGAAGAAGAGAATTGAAGCAACAGAAATTTGGTTCTACAGAAAGATGCTGAGGATACCATGGACTTAAATTTTGAGCAACAACAAGGTTTTAGAGAAACTGGAAACAAAAAGGAAACTTACATTTATCATCAGGAAGAAACACTTGAAATTTCTAGTGCACATAATAAGGAAAGAGGGCTTGAAAAATCTAATACTCACAGGGCTGGTTGAAGGCAAGAGGGACAGTAAAACTACACATAACATATTTAGTGAGTTTGAATAAATCAGTGGTTTAGGAGAAATAACAAAGTGACAATTTATTAAGAGCTACAAAGAACAGGCAATTGTGGAGAGCCATGATCACCTACGAAGGGGATACAGCACATAAAAAAGAAGAATTCTATCTTAGTGAAAATTCATGAACAGTGTGTGTTTAAAAAGAAGAAAAAAATGTTTTTGTTGAGGTGGTCCATTTATTTAAAGCAAGATTATCCTGGTGGTCAATTTCCTGGACTGAAATCATTCTGCTGGTTTGACTTTTATTTTTGTTCTGAGGTTACTATTCTACTTTCTAAGAATTTGAAATTTTAACCTTTAGCTCTCTCTCTCTCTCTCTCTGCTGATATCCATATATACAGAAAAATATATTTACAGTCCTAAAGTCTATGAAACATAAACTGTTTTTGAAATAATATCATATGAAATGAGAATAAAGAAAGAACAAAGGTATTAACTACTGGTAATACATCTGAATAATTTATTATTATCATTATTATCCTTGCTCTAAATCATCATCCATTGGATGTAGATCTTTCACAGGGCCTGATATAACCTTGTGATCTTCTCTGCTATTTTGGTTCATATGTATTTTGATCATCTCCCCATTCAAGCTTTTGATGGTCATGGCTTCGCTTATAGCTTCTTGGGATTCAGTTGGAGTGATGAATTTCTAACTTGCTTGCCTGAAGCAAAATGTATATGACACTCTGCTCGCTTCACATATCAGTAGCCATTTGCAATATGAAAAGAGTGCATGCACAAGTGAAATTATTATAATACAATTGTTTGATGAATATGCATGAGTCCAGTGGGTATTTAAGGACTTTCTTGCAGTCACGGTTAGCTGTCTGTTAGGAAAAGATAGTAATTCTGTTTGTCAGCTACTGATCTCCTTATTCTCTGTATATTGAAGTTTATATTTGTATACACAAGAGCAGTTGGTTAACCTCTGTTGGGATCCATCTACCCAGGTTTTTGTTGCTATCCAAGTCTTGGGATTCCAAATATTTATCAACACATCTTTTAAATCGAATATAAAAAAAAGGTTATTTTCTGAAGGAAAAGTAGACGCAGAATGTCAGTTGAATAATTTATAATACCCAGAAATTCATAAACAGATGTCCTCAAGGTCACATGGCACAGTGGATAAAGGTATTAGTTAGATCCAGTGACAGGACCCAAAGAGTTGTGAGTTCAATACCTGGTTAAGGCAGTGGAGAACTTGGAGAGGAGATTTAACAGGAGATAACTGATAATTGACATCCATTAGACATGGCATGTGGAACTAGAACAGTCCACCCCAGCGAGTGAAATAAAGGGTTCAGCTCGACATTCCAACCACCTGAAGAAGGCTGAAGCATACAACGGCCAAACCGTTGTGATAAATATGGCAACAAAGATGAGAATAGTCCGAATAATGTAAATAGTGTACATAATACCTCATCACAGAAATATACCGATTTTCTGTTGCTATGAACTGATCTCACTAGAATTACTATATATTAGTCATAAAGTAATTTGTAAAGAATTCATGGTTTTATTTTTAATCAAAATTTTTATTACTGCAAACGTTTTAGTGTATACTAGTGTTTGAAATAGATGCCCTGTTTTTATTTTAAACAGTGTGTATTGTGTTTATCTGCCTGTGCACTGGAAAAATCTTAAAGAAAATATGCTTTCCAGTAGGGCTCAAACCTGCATCCCCTTTGCAAAGATGAGGACAATAGTCCGAATAATGTAAATAGTGCAGTTGAATAACATTTATATATTCTTTTCAGAAATATACATTAGCAATAAAATAGTCAATTTTCCTTGCACTGAAGTGTGTTTTATAAACTAATTAAACATTCATAGTGTGCTGTATAAAATGACAGTCAGCCTAATGTGTTTGTGCACTTGTAGGCAAAGGCTTAGTAAGCGGTTACTGGTTAATCTCTTCTGTTGTGTAAGTGGACAAAGTCTTAGTTGGCGGCTGCTGGCTGTCTCACTTTCATTGTGTGTATGTGCCTTGGTGTATGTGTGTATACACATATGTATACACATATGTACATCAAACTGGCCTCTGAAATTATTCTTGAGAAGTATGCTTCTATTTTTATATTTGTAAGGAGATTCAAAATCTAATTTTCACATACAGGTGTGAACGTTTTTAATACAAGGTTTTCATTGGTTAGAAAATAATTTCACACTGGCTCGCAAAAATCTTTTTCTCAAATTTATGGGCGTGGTGAAAGAAGTTATTTTTTAAAGGCTCCAAAAGTAACGTAGGTTTGCAACTACATCTGCAAATATTTTGGCGACATTTGTCCTTGTAATGATTGTTTATCAAATAAATCTTCTGATGGGATTTTATTGGTTGAAAAATATATATAGGATTTAATTCCTATAGCTCAATATTCTTGTCTGTCATTCTTGCTTGAGGGCCTGGCTAGTTCCATTTCAATTTAATGTCTTTGAAAATGTTTCAGACACTAGTCTGATTTCATATCTACTGACTGCACTGCTTTTTGTCTCCTCAAGTGATATTGAGCAATCTTTATTTGAAATATAAATATTGATAACTATATTAAAGTTGAGGAGGATCATAATGGCCCATATCCTGAAGGTAACTGGCACACAGAAGAAGAGGCCATGAGTAAATGATAATTATAGTAAGCTCAAGGATTATAATGAAGCTATTAATCATTTGAAAATTAATTTATCAGTAATGAAGTATCTTTACTATATAGATTCTCTTTGATACTGAAAGATTTTATAGGTGATTTTAGAAGCATGAGACTTGTGAAAGCAATACCGATGACTCAGAGGAAGAAAGTTCCTTGCCTTTTAATGATTATGGGAAGAATGTTGTCGCAGTGCATTGCAATATCATATGCAAATCAATAAAATTATAAAACTGACTGAAGAGATATAATACTTTAGTCAAACATAGATCTCACATTTAAAAAGAATATCATAAAAACTATGATTTTGTTAAAATGTAGCATTTATGCTGGAATGTACATAATGGGATTATTTAAAATATCAGTCTATATGTAACCATTTCTATTTAAAGTGATGGATTTGTAGAATGTAATTTGCCTCAGATGATGCCAGGATTGTTTTCACTCAATGTGACATCAGATAAACCAGGTTCATTGATTGGTTGACCTGGAAGATGACCTCCTGCACCTTATAGGATATCAATAACTTACTCTGACAGGTGAACATGTAGTTGACCCAGCTGTGCCTAGAATGGGCATGTGTTGGCGGGGGAACAATAACAGGTATCTATATAAACACCCACCTGAGAGACAATGTCTCTTACCTCTGTATGTGAATGTAGAGTTTGTGTTTGAAGAAGGCCCCAGGGATATACACACACACACGTTGATGAGAATTGGCTCAAATTAGAGTTGAATAAACTTTCCTATGCAATATTAAGTAATATGTTTTCATTAATATGACATTATTTTATGTATATTGTGGGGAAAATGAAATATAACCAATAAATAAAATAATAATGATGAATAAAATAAAAAAATAAATTTTCTCGAGACATGCAATTTTACGACCCCACTTCTGGAAAGGACAGAATCAGTCTCTTTCTCCTCTTGACTTCAAGATGTGAAGCACACAGTAATAGTGCTCCCACTAGAAAATTTTAGTTTCCCTGGTCCTGATGACAGAACACTTTCCACTTACCAACGACATCAGTGGACGTGTTTTAGCAGCGCTACCCATGAAGTAGAGGTTCGGTCTTCCCAACTCATCTTGAGGCTGACTTGAGCTGAACCTTGTTTACCTGTTTGTATTCTTACTTCCCATAAATTATTTCAGAACCAAAAAGAAAAGCATATTTAGTCTATCCAAATAAGCGTGAGGCTGACTTGAGCTTGACCATGTTTACCTGTTCATATCCTTACTTCCCATAAATCTGTTCAGAACCAAAAAGTAACACATACTCAAGAGACCGTTGAACTTTATTTCAATACAGTCACCATAAAAGAAATAAATGTCCATAGCAGAAACACAAGTTTTTGTATGCTTCTGTCTTTGTTTACATATTGAACCTAAAAATACACACAAGACCTACAACCCTATTAACATCTACAATATATATAAAGCAATGCAATCATAGTTGGCAAACTCCAAACGTGATAAAGTTAGCAATTAAAAATACTCAATACAAAGTAGAACTTATAAAATGTAAAGTAAATGAAGAAAAATGAAAACTGAGGCAATTCAAATTTCACCCTTGAAATTAAAGGATCTTCAGGTCAGCTTCAACCTTTATCTTGCATAGCTTGTGGTTTACACTTTAAATATAGAGAACACACAGTTTTTATTGTTAGCCCAGATTTGGAAACATCAAGATCGACATTTTTTATAAAATTTCTCTCTTCCTCAATAACTCTTACTTTTTCTTACTGTGCTCCATCTTATTTTTGGTTGGGAGTTCTGCTGATCTTTTATTTTCCAAATATATCTAAGAAGAGCAGTGCTATTAGGTTACCTATTCAATCTGAATGATGTTATATGAGTACTGTATCTACTTTTAAACATGCCCTTGGTTGAATTCATTGAAGGGAGGCCCACCACCACAATTTTGGCTCAGTATTCAGCACTGTCAGTCAAACATTTGCTATTACTTTTTATTCTTTGTTTATCTTACATGTTATATATATATATATATATATATATATATATATATATATATATATATATATATATATATGGATTTCTAGAGAAGTAATGGATTTTTTATTAATTAATATGATAGATTTTATCACTTAAATATTGTTTTTGGTTAGTATTAATATTTGAGTAGACACACTGAATATTTATTAAACATTATATTTATTTATTTTTATCTACTAGTCTGAATATCTTATTAAAGAAAATATGTGTCCTCTGGCTTTTTTTTTTTAAGCTTATCACACCAAGCAAGGCTGGAGGCCACTAGCATGCAAGGGGTTACGGAAAGTTTGAAGGAAGAGCAGATAGGAGTGGTAAAGGAGAGGATGTGGAGAAAGATAGTGGATCAATCAAGGCAAGGGGGTTACAGAAGATTTGGAGTGAGAGCAGATAGGAATGAAAGGTGAAAGGATGTGGATAGATCAAGGCAACTGGAGATGTCGATTGACGTTACACTTAAATAGTTGGAGATTGTATTTGTCAGGGAAACAGGAATAAGGAAGGGAGTTCCACAGGTGAGATGTGCGAGACATGAAGCTATTGGGGTAGAAGAGACGTCTACATCTAACAGTTTCAACGATGAAGGGGTGGGAACGGGATGCCAGCCTCGTAGGACGTTTAAATTCATGAGGCCTAGGAACCACCGAAAGCGGCTCCTCGGAGCAATTACCGTGAAAGTATTTGTAAAAAAGGCAGAATGAGGCAACGTCACGTCTGTGAGAGAGCGATTGCAGACGAGATGACAGATCAGGGCCAATTACATTGCATATCTGTCTCTGGATCTTATCAAGAACCCTGAGGCAAACAGCAGGGGCTCCAGACCATATATGGCAGCAATACTCCATGCAAGGGCGAATGGTCGATTTATAGATTTGGAGGATCGATTCAGGGGAGAAAAATTTCCTGGCTCGATTCAAACCTGTGTCCCTCTTGGCAAGGGAAGCTATAATTAGATCCAGTGTGTATATACTGACTGTGCAATGAAAAACATTTGCTGATCAAGCAAGGCTGAATAGTGCCTTAAAGCAAAATCCTTCTCGTCATAGATTCTTCAAATTTCATATCTGCTGTTTTGTATCCTTATGTAAACAAAACAATTTCTAAAGAAGTAGTGGATTTTTTAAGTTCATTAATCTGATAGGTTTTATCCCTTAAATGTTATTTTTAGTGGATATTCATATTTGAGTAGGCACTTATTTATTAAATGGTATGTTTACTTATTTTCATCTAGTGTCCTGAATATTTTTGAAATCTTATTAAAGAAAAGTATGCATTTCCTGGCAAGATTCAAGCAGTGTGGGGGGGGGGGTCACAGTTTTGAATCCAACCAGATAGTGCATAGTTTTCTCTAAGATTTTTTGAATATTCAGGCCAGTAGATGAAAATGAATATGAAGTGTCTACTCAACTATGAATACCCACTAAAAATAATGTTCAAGTGGTAAAATATATTGAATGAGAATGACCAATCACAATAATGATTTGATCAAGCAAATGACAAACATCATAGGAAAGCAATGTTATTTGCTTATATGATTTTTGGTTTTTCTAATGTCTTTGTGTAATTATTACTTTCCATTTGAATGCCTGTGTTTTCTTTTTGAATCCTGTTTGGAAGTTGGTACCTATGTTCAATGATAACAAACTAAGGATTTCTTGATTTCCAAACTGCAGGAAATGATTGCAAAAACTCCCCCCCCCCTTTACGCTGATGACACCACTATTTACTCCTGCCTCAAACACAAATCTAGTGAGGCGGACAAAGTTAACCTGGCAGCTCAAATTGAAAAGGACCTCCAATCGGTTGTGAACTGGGGTGAGAAATGGATGGTTAACTTTAACGCCTCTAAAACAAAACTGCTCTCTATTAACCACCACAAGGATCCATCCCTGCATCCCATTAGAATGTCTGAAGACCAACTTCTCGAGAGCTCCTCTCTGCGGCTGCTCGGTCTCACGCTGTCTGCTGATCTGAGATGGAACAAATACATTGAGTCAGTTCCATCAGCCACCGCAAGGAAAGTTGGTTCTCTGTGCTGAGCCAGGAAATTTTTCTCCCTGGAATCGATCCTCCAAGTCTATAAATCGACCATTCGCCCTTGCATGGAGTATTGCTGCCATATATGGTCTGGGGCCTCTGCTGTTTGCCTCAGGGTTCTTGATAAGATCCAGAGACGGATAGGCAATGTGATTGGCCCTGATCTGCCATCTTGTCTGCAGTCGCTCTCTCACAGACGTGATGTTGCCTCGCTCTGCATTTTTTACAAGTACTTTCACGGTAATTGCTCCGAGGAGCTGCTTTCGCTTGTCCCCAGGCCTCATGAATTTAAACACCCCATGAGGCTGGCATCCCACTCCCACCCCTACACTGTGGAAACTGTTAGATGTAGACGTCTCTTCTACTCCAATAGCTTCATGTCTCGCACATCTCACCTATGGAACTCCCTTCCCTATTACTGTTTCCCTGACAAATACAATCTCCAACGGTTTAAGTGTAGTGTCAATCGACATCTCCAGTTGCCTTGATCTATCCACTTCCCTTCTCCACATCCTTTCATTTTTCATTCCTATCTGCTCTCGCTCCAAATCTTCTGTAACCCCCTTGCCTTGATCGACCCACTGTCTTTCTCCTTCACCACATCCTCTCCTTTACTACTCCTATCTGCTCTTCCTCCAGCCCTTCTTTAACCTCTTGCATGATAGTGGCCTCCAGCCTTGCTTGGGGTGATACGCTTAAAAAAAAAAAAAAAAAAAAAAAAAAAAGTACACAAAATGCATGCTGGGATATTTTTCTTAGCCAATAAAATGGGACGGCTTGCGTTTTGATATGACACCGTCCAGATCTGACTTATCTACTAGACAGACCTACTGTGTTTACTTGTCCAACCTTGCTTTTGTATGTAAACACCAACTCATAGTTTGTGAACTCTTTTGCCTTCTTACCTGTTGATTGTAGAATATTGGTTAACTTGCAGGTAGACTGGTGTTGTCACTTCAAATTAGAAAACGGCACTGAGTGATTTAATAGAGAGATATATGGGTGAATAGAGTCCACTCATGCAAATGTGTTGGGCAAGTCCATTCTAGTGAAGTGGACTAACCTACCTACTGTAATAGGTACTCTCCTATAAATGAGGTAGATTAACTGGCTTGCTTTAACAAGGAGACAGCCATGTTAGAAGGTAAGTCATTTGCTTTAAATATATTGTTTGTTGACTTGCTTGCATGATTGTTGCCATTTCATTTTTTTGCCCTTTTTCTTTTTATTGCTGTTATATTCCATGCTAATAGGAATATATACTTGACAAACAGTGGATAAAATAAGTAAAGGTTTATTGTAAAAACCAGTACAATAAGAATAAAGGTAACACTTATGCACAAGGTCATCGCAAGTCAATCCAGTAGTAAGTGCGTCGGTAGTTCTTGCATATGTCTGAATCGTACTCAACAGATCCCAGCTAGTATATTTAGCTACCCCACCCACGAGGGTTGCATGTGGCACAAGGCCGGGTTTAGCATGTGTTTTCCAAGCCCGTAGGCTTGTACAAAAATATATGTATTTAAACCTGTAAAAATGGGTTCAGGAGCAGTCTACCTCCCCAAACAAGACTCTACCCCTCTGCAGAGCCTCGTCCGGGTTCCTCTCTACCCGAAGGCATAGAGTTTGACTGAATAGCTGGAACAAGTCACAGCTAGGATATCTAGCTACCCCCGCTCCACAAGGGTTGCATGTGGCACAAAGCTGGGTTTAGTGTGGGTTTTTCAAGCCCGTAGGCTCAGCCAAAAATGTTCCCTATTTGAACGCGTATAAATAGATTCAGGGTCAGTCTATCTCCCCAAACGAGACTCTACCCCTCGGCGATGCCTTGTCTGGGTTCCTCTCTGCCCAAAGGCAGAGAGTTCAACTGAATAGCTGGAACAGGTCGCAGATAGACTCTGTAGTTCGTTAACTTACAGATACTTATAGATAGTTACTACGTATAGTGTAGTCACTCATGGGGGTGACAGGTTATTTCATTACATCAATTGCAAACTATATTAATTCTGTTCATTGTACAATTGTCTTATTTATCTTGCATTTTGACATTGGCTTCCAATTCATCAATATTATTTTTTTAAAATATGTTGCAAATCTAAAAATCATCTGGAAAGACAAGAAAATTTGATAAATCAAAAATCAAACTGTTGTGTGTATTGGCCTTTTCAATGCTTTTGTCACATTTTGAATCTTGGATATTAACAGCAGAATTAGAGTGAATAATCCAATCATTAGAAACTGAAATGCTATGAAACCATCGTATATAGACTACGTCACAAATGAAATGGTGCTAGACACCATGAAAAAAAGAAACAGGCCATTGGAAGACATTGTATCTGCCATTAAGAGAAATTGATATGGTATATCCACATCATCAAAGCCTAGAATCTTTCCACTGCCATCCTACAAGCTACCACCATAGGCAAAAGAAGAGACAGGTAGAGGAAAAAATGGGCTGACAATATCAGAGTCAACTGGAAGATTATTCACAGAGACTCAGGCATGGGATGGGTTTGATTAGGATAGGTTTGCATGAATACAATATTCATTCTTTGTCAGGTATCATTTTGTAGATCAGGTTTCTTTGACGTATTTTGTAAGAAGGAATTTACGGCTGTTAATTTTTTTTTTTTTTCTTTATTATAAAAATCTATTTTTATACTTTCATGGTGTTTTGACCTCAGTTTGGTGGTTAACTATTTGCCCATAGCTGGGACCCTAACAAGTGCTACCACCCTGAGTCAGGGTGGATCTGGGAACACCACCAATTAAGAGGTGGTTCCACACTCCTCAAAACCTTCCGATGAGAGTCCTTGCTGCTGGATGTAGCTTATCATATTCATGATGCTCAGATGTGGGTGCAGAAACCCTATGACTAGACCTGGTCATGGAACAGATGATATTAATTAAATATTGCTCAATCTGAAGATGCTGATATTTAAATAGAAAATATTTTTTTTTAAGCAAATCATCCCAAGCAAGGCAGGAGTGCCACTAACACGAGGGGTTACTGAGAGTAAGAGTAAAGAGGAGTGTTTGGGAACAGGATAAAGAAAAGGACATGGATCAAGGTCAAGGCATCAGAAGATGTCGATTGACATTACATTTGAATAACTTGAATTGCTATTGCAACCATTTAACAATTAGCTAAATTAAACTCCCAAAATGACTGACTTATACAGTGATATACATGTTTTCTAAATTTAAAACATTGAAAATCTTTGAAATATTGTCAGAATGTATCGTTATGCAGGTGGCAAGCGATTTTCATCCAAGAATCAAATCTGGGAATTGATTCATCACTCTTGAATAAATTATGAATTTAACTTCTTCACTGGACAGTTGGCTGCTTGAAGCCAGTAGAAAAATTTAGAAACATTTACCATTCATTGATCAAACAGTGTTGTTGTTCTATGTGTTGTGACCCTTCAGGACAAAGGCAGTCATCGCTCTCCACAACTTCTTTTCCCTTGTAAGCTTCATCAGTTTTTCTCCCTTAGCTAAGGCTCTTGCACTACATTCCACTAAACATTCATACAAGCTCATCAGGTAAGTGACAATCTGTTGTCCCTTATCTCTCTTGCCCTCAATATGACCATGAGGTTTAAGTTTTCCAAGCCTTCCTTTCTCACTGTGTACAAAGAATTTCAACTGTCTATTCCTGATTTTGACTAGAAGTATTCTTTCTGTTGCCATTTTTTTAAAGATTTCCTTGTTCCTTGCTCTGTCCATGGATTTTTCAGTATCCTACATTTCTCTTGCCTCAAGTTTTCTGTTCATCTATGTGGAGATAGTCCAGCATCCACAAAGCGATCCATCACTCTATTCTTTGTTTCTAATGAAATGTTTTCATTTCTCAGCTCCTTCCTAGGCTCAAATTTTGGTGTCACATTTTCTATCCTTCCCAAGTCATTAAACTTCTGCACTTGGTTAATGTTGGCATCTCCAATTTGTAACTCACATCTTGCGCTATTGATTGAAATTTTAAAATATCTTTCTCCTAAAACAGTTTTTCAGGAATGTAGGCTTTTTAAGTTCACTGTTATTGCTCTTGTTAATATTGATGGGAGTTTCTTTTTTAACGTTTTGTTTAAGGTCATGTGGAAAGTCAGGATTTTGATTATATTGTTATTTTCCCTTCCAGTTGCATATACTATCTATCTTAGTTGTTACTACTGTTGGAAGTCTTCAAGTGATGTGTTTTTTTTGTTATTTAGAGTTTTGTTGCAATAGTCTATAGGATCTGATGAAGGAATGCCTTAATTAAGGAGGATTAATTTGATTGAAGACATTTTTAATCTTTGATTTCAGAAAATATCACTTTTTTTATCTAGTCGATAAAGGGATTTTTGGTACAAGGAGGTGCGGAATGCTCTTGACATGCACTCACTTCTCAACATCTGACTATCAGAATTATTTTTGGAATTAGTTGGGCTGAGAACATTTCAGCACCCCTCATTTTTAGTTTTCCATTCATTAGTTTTGTAATTATCCATATCTTACTGATTTGCATATAATTTTGGAACACAATGCTCCTTGGTTTATATTTTGCAAGATGACCTTTAATTGAACTATTTATATTTTGGCTTCTTTATTTCATGATTAGCAACAAAGTTTTTTTGGAAGCCGTACTAGGCTAATATCTTAGTTATATCTTTGTTTTTGGCTGCATCTTAAATAGGAAATACTGAGCCAACATCTTTACCCCAATACTGTCCTCTCTCTCCTCACACTCTATAACAATGAAACATTGATTTTTATTCACATCCATTGAAAACTATGGCAGCAGATGGCCATCCGTGTGGTAATCGGCTTGTTACCGTATTCATTTAGAACTGATTGATAGCTAAAGGAAAAGCAGGAATTCTGGGCCTGGTCAACTAAAATAGAACTGACACTTTTTATATATGGATGCCATGTAGCGTGTAATCTCCTCATCAGACTGAGATGATGTCAGTGTTGGCATGGAAACAGTTGGGAATGAATTGCTGGGAAAATCTGTTGTATTTGCTGTAAACAGTCACACACAATATTGGTTAAAAAGAAATAGGAAAAGAAGAGAAAAACAATGAAAGTCTCTTTAGATATTTATTTTTTCTGTCGATTTTGCAAGAAGACAAATGAAGTATGAAATATTGTGTTTTTCTTCTCTCTACAATTTCTACAAATACTTTCTTCATAATTGCTCTATGGAGGTCAGTGATTGTTCTCCACCTTTTCTGATCCGCAAAAAAATTTAAATCTGTTCCTTTGTTTTCAAACTCTTTTCACTCTGTACTTCATCACAGTTGTTATCTTTCTTGAGTTTGAGCCAATTTCTCCACAGACACATTTTAATTCACATAAAATTAAAATGATTTAAATTAACTTCAAGCTGCAACTCTTTTGATTAGAAATACAGAAATTAATATTTTTCAGTGCTGCATGTGAATAAAAAAAAATTAACCTTGTGTCAAGATGTATACATGAAACAAGATCTGTAGCAAAGATCTGTAAAAATACTTTTGGTACAGTCTAATGTATATCATTGAGTCATAGTCTTTAGATATATACACATGAAGTAAGTTTTGGGATAAAGGTCTGTAAAGAACAAAAATACTTTTGATATATTCTAATATATATTAATAGTATTAATATTATTCTCTTATAAGGAAATGTTGGATGAGTAACCAGTGCTGCATTTGGTTGAAATTTATAAAATCTTTCTGTTAAAACAATTTTTCAGGAAAATAGTTTTTTCACATCCAGTAACTGTTATTGCTCTTTCCAGTATTAATGAAGATTTTCTTTTAGCCTTTTGTTTCAGCATTTTGAATACTGTATATGCTCCAGTATAGTGTGAGTTTTTATGATCAGTTTTTTATGCTAATAGGGAATTACACTATACATAGGTAATTTTTTTTTTGAAGAGGTTAAAAATCATGCATTTTTGGCAATTAGTTGTATTATGCACAAGAAATATATTTTTCTGGATGGGTTAAAATTCATGCAAGAAAATTCAGGATTTGCACTATATATGAAGTTGGCTTATACACAAGTATATATGGTATGTATTTATTTTCTCTTTCGGTTATATGTGCTATACATTTTAGTTGTTGCTGTTGAAAGTCCTCAAGTAATCTGATTTCTGTTTGGTACACTTATTTGTGATTCTGTAACACCAGTTCACAAGGTTTGATGAAGGATGGTCCTCACTGAGACCTATAAACTTGACCTGCTCAAAGCCATTTTTGATCATCAATGTGAGAAAGTAGTTGTAAACAATTGGCAGTTTAGATATTTCTGAATGTGTTTGGTGACATGCATGACATCCACATGAGAGTCTTTATCAGATGGGGTTATTTAAGAATTTTAGTTTTTAGATTAATGTTTCGGCTTTGTAGCAACTTGTGGTCTTGGATGAAACTATTCTTGCACAGCCTAAACCATTTTCAATTTCCTTATATACTAAATTTATTACCATATATACTTGTGTAACATGCAACCTCCAAATTTTCACTTATAAAAAATGATTTTATCATGTATAAATAATTCCAAATAGATGGTCTTTATATGTATACATGAAATAAGCTTTGTACTAAATGCCTATAAAAGTGAATGTAAGTACCTTTTGATATACTCTAAATTGATTTTCTAAACATTTTAGGAGATTATTAGTCCTATGAATATTGTTATCACCATTATTATCTTCATTACAGTTGTTATCATCATTCAATTAAAATTAAATGTTACTGACCTCAAAAATGTTCTGCATTTGTCATTAAGACCCTCAATCAATTAAAATCATACAGAACTTGTCATATAAGTGTTATAATATTCTGTAAGAAAAACACCTGTCTGAATTTCTTGATTGAAGTATTATCATTATTTACACTTGTGGAGCATAATGGCTGAAACATTGTGATAATAACAAGATAAGTGTCGTAATAAAATAAGAACATTACCACTTGTAACCATCCACTATAATAAAATAAATGTTTTCAGCACTGAAGCTGAATTAGTCAAATAAAGCTTCTACTTAGAGTTGTTGCTATATTACAATAAGGATAATAGTTTGAATGTAAATAATAAATTGCATATTTCTTTGCTGACTAGGTAAAAATTATAACAACTTGGTGAGAAGGTTTTTGACTCAGCCACCATATTCACTACAAATTGCAACTTTGGATTGCAATTACTTCCAGTCTTTACAAAATTTTCTTAATGAGAAGCAGTTAAATTCTCTGGAAGACTGGAAAAATATTTTGGTGGATAGAAGGATGAAGCTGTCTGAAAGATGATAAAAGATAACACAGCAAAATGGTAATATTTTTTATTATAGTGGATACCCGTATTTTGGAATAGATGCTCCATTTTTCACTTCAAACAATGTGCATTACATCTAACATCAGTCAGTGTATTTGAGAAATCTCAATGAAGAAAAAATTCCTAGCTGAAATGTGACCCTCTTCAGAGCTGAGGGGTAAAACATGCTAAATCAAATGGTGGCTTCTCCTACAAAGGGGGACAACGTTTTTTTCAGTAAAATTTCTTAGATATGCCATTAAATAGACATAATGTCCACTGAAGTAAAAATAAAAACTGGTTGTCTATTAAATCTATATATAATAAAGCACAGTGTATGTGTATATGTCCATTCATCTATTTTTTTTATCTTGGCAAATCATAAACAACCTGAAGTAACAAGTAGTAAATACTGCAGTTACATATGATTAAAAATTAAATAACACATTTAAATGGTGAAGCAATGAATAGTGGCTGGGATTAAGGAATTGGAGAGCTGAGTTCAAATTCCAGTCAAATCCATTACATTCACTTACATTCTATTACCCTTGGGAAAGGTATGAATCCTCTTCTTCTCTCCCAGCTATGGGTAAATAGCAAGACAAACTGGGTTCTATAGCCTTGGATGGCAAGTGGTCTACCACAGAAAGAAATGGCAACCTACTGTAGGAAAAAATCTGTCTCGTCAGTCATGTATGGAAAGATACATGATCGCCTAAGCATGTATCACACATGGCACATAACTGACTGACTGAAAGTTGAATTTAAATATTGAACAGATTGAAAGAGTTAATAAACAACCCTTTATTAAAGGTTTGAATTTAATTCTGCTCTTCATTGCAATTACAATTGATATCGTCTAATTTAAGCTGTAATTAAAACTTTAGCAGGGCATAGTACGTTGCTCATACACTTTTTTTTCTAGCATGTGTACTGTTAGGAGTGACTTTATGTGAAGGGAGACATAAATAATGGTGATTTTAAAAGAAAATAAGAAATTGTGTGCAAAATAAATGGAAACAAACTACAGAGATCGATTGTGTATACAAAGAAAGATTATGCCAACTTAAATTATTGAATTTAGATCAATAATTTTATTATTTCTAAATTCTTATAACTTTTACATATAGGAGCTAGCCTAAAGTCCACCCAAAGGGTGGCTTCTAGGCTAGTATCGAATAAATCTTTTAAATGTTGTTATATCCACTATAATAACATTTGAAGTAATAATTACTATATATATATGATAATTATTATATATATATATATATATATATATATATGATAATTATTATATATATATATATATATATATATATATATGATAATTATTATATATATATATATATATATATATATATATATGATAATTATTATATATATATATATATATATATATATATATGATAATTATTATATATATATATATATATATATATATATATGATAATTATTATATATATATATATAATTATATATATATATATATATATATGATAATTATTATATATATATATATATGATAATTATTATATATATATATATGATAATTATTATATATATATATATGATAATTATTATATATATATATATATATATATATATATATGATAATTATATATATATATATATATATATGATAATTATTATATATATATATATATATATGATAATTATTATATATATATATATATATATATATATGATAATTATTATATATATATATATATGATAATTATTATATATATATATATATATATGATAATTATTATATATATATATATATATATATGATAATTATTATATATATATATATATATATATGATAATTATTATATATATATATGATAATTATATATATATATATATATATGATAATTATATATATATATATATATATGATAATTATTATATATATATATATATATATGATAATTATTATATATATATATATATATATGATAATTATTATATATATATATATATATGATAATTATTATATATATATATATATGATAATTATTATATATATATATATGATAATTATTATATATATATATATATGATAATTATTATATATATATATATATATATGATAATTATTATATATATATATATATATATGATAATTATTATATATATATATATATATGATAATTATTATATATATATATATATGATAATTATTATATATATATATATGATAATTATTATATATATATATATATGATAATTATTATATATATATATGATAATTATTATATATATATATATATGATATATATATATATATATATAATTATTATTATATATATATATATAATTATATATATATATGATATATATATATATATATAATTATTATATATATATATGATATATATATATATATATAATTATTATTATATATATATATATGATATATATATATATATATATATAATTATTATTATATATATATATGATATATATATATATATAATTATTATTATATATATATATGATATATATATATATATATAATTATTATATATATATATATATATGATATATATATATATATGATATATATATGATAATTACTATATATATTGAAAAGATGAGAGAAACTGCAAACATTTTTGGTTATGAATGAATTTAAAAAAAAAAATATATTCTGCTTTATTTTCCATAATTTTGCTAAACGTGTTTCCCATCTCGCAACCTTCGTCAGGCAATGAGTAGATATTTCCACATACTATTAAAAGGTTTCTCTTTTCTTTTTAATATATACACTTTTCTCTCATTGGAACAACTATAACCTCTTCTCATTATTTATTTATATATGTATATAAGTTGAATATGGTGTTTTCTTGTGTTAATACCAACAGTAAAGTATGTTTTTTTTATTTTTTTTTTGCTTCCTTTTTTAAACTTAAGCTAAATTAACACTTCAGGCAATTAAATAGTTCCCATGCTTGTCATCCATATTTTATCAATGCTTTAAAATGTAACCAGAAGTAAACATATTTTGCTTTATTATAATCTCATTGCATTGATTAAAATTATTACTTCAATTATGATCTTCTTAGAAAGCTTTCTTTTCTGTTTGCTTTTTGCAAAATGAATATGAAAGAGAACTTTTATTACATCTGAAAAATAATAGTGTAAATTATGACATTCTTTGAAATTTAGGTGGGTTAGGCAAATACTTTACTACAGCTTAAATATGGATATTTTTTTTACTTGGATTAGCATGCACTTTATGTAGGGAATGTCAATGTGAATAATAAAAAATATATAAAATTCTTATTGAGGATGTTATGACTTAAAGAAAATTGAAACAAGAATTCAAATTTGTTATGATCAAAGCTAGGTATGTATATATTCAGAGTAAAAAAATATTGCAGACGCTTTCTTATCATTACTTATAAACTTTCCTCTCTTTTTATGATACATGATACTTTTTCCAAGGATAGGTAAGGAGAGATGAAAGTAGGATTGATTCCTACTCAACTAAGTCAATGTTGTCTTTATGTGAGGCTCCCAAGACAATAATGAATTATTTTTTTTACCATTTTTACCTAAAATAGATAAAATTGTTTTCTCTGGAAGTTGCCTGATTTCTGAAACCAATTATATCAAATTCTACATCAACAAAAAGTTAAATTTGTAATTTAAAAAAATGTTTAGTAAATAAACTGAATTAACTTTTTATGTTACTCATCATATCCAAGATGACTGGTTATTTTAATCATTTTCGTGTCTCCGCGAAAGGCATTTTTTATTATTGCATGTGATAAAAATTTATCAAATACTCAGTTTAATATCAGGTATGTGCAAATGTAATTAGCACCTTCTTTTTTTTTTGTTTTAAATTAAACTTATTTTTATAAAAAAAAAAAACTGGGAACTGTTGCACACACTTAAAGAATTATATATATTAAGTTGTTGCATAAATTCATTTATTTTTTATAATTTATTTTAATACTTATTTATTAATAGTTATAATGAATCACTCAACAGTGTATTTCTCTTCATTGTTTACAACCTCTCTTGCCAATGAGTCACTAACTGTTCAATGAGATGATGATCACTAGGTTTTGACTTGAAAGCCCCATTTTTACGCTCTACATTGTTGTTGAATGTTTTGTTCAACAACAATGTAAAGCTTAAAAATGTGGCTCTCACTGCTCAAATTGTTAGCAAGTGACTGATGGCTGCAGCAGAACTTTCCAACCAAGCTCTTAATTGCATGTTTAGTCATGTTAGTGAGTTGGGGGCAAGCATTGTTATATTGAATAATCATCCTGTATCTTGGGTCAGTTTTTTCAGCTGAATTGTCATTCTGAGCCTGTTCATGTGTTCAATATACATAAGCCTTTGGAGGAGACAAGATTCAACTTAGCATCAACTGTTTGGTTGTTTTGAAGCATTTCATAGTAAATAAGTCCTTGCCATTCCCACCAAACACAGATCATTTTCTTGCATGGATGCAGCTCTGGCTTGGTTCAGGGTGTTGCCTGCTTGTGAGGGATTCATTGTCTACTTAATGTTCATGTAAAAACATCATTTTTCATCCTTGGTGATAATACTGTAAAGGAATCTTTCTTTGTATTCTTGAGTAGCCTGGTGTTGAGCAAATAAACTGGTGGCAATGAAGGAGTGCTGGAGTTTGTTTCTCTCGGACAATGCATGTAGCAATGTCTTTCTTTGTATTCTTGAGTAGCCTGGTGTTGAGCAAATAAACTGGTGGCAATGAAGGAGTGCTGGAGTTTGTTTCTCTCGGACAATGCATGTAGCAATGTCTTTCTTTGTATTCTTGAGTAGCCTGGTGTTGAGCAAATAAACTGGTGGCAATGAAGGAGTGCTGGAGTTTGTTTCTCTCGGACAATGCATGTAGCAATGTCTTTCTTTGTATTCTTGAGTAGCCTGGTGTTGAGCAAATAAACTGGTGGCAATGAAGGAGTGCTGGAGTTTGTTTCTCTCGGACAATGCATGTAGCAATGTCTTTCTTTGTATTCTTGAGTAGCCTGGTGTTGAGCAAATAAACTGGTGGCAATGAAGGAGTGCTGGAGTTTGTTTCTCTCGGACAATGCATGTAGCAATGTCTTTCTTTGTATTCTTGAGTAGCCTGGTGTTGAGCAAATAAACTGGTGGCAATGAAGGAGTGCTGGAGTTTGTTTCTCTCGGACAATGCATGTAGCAATGTCTTTCTTTGTATTCTTGAGTAGCCTGGTGCTGAGCAAATAAACTGGTGGCAATGAAGGAGTGCTGGAGTTTGTTTCTCTCGGACAATGCATGTAGCAATGTCTTTCTGGACTTTAACCATTGAGAGAAAATGAAAAATGTCAGTACATGAGAACTTGCCATCTTCTGAGCCAATTCCCTCATAGTTTGGCGTGGTGGTTTCTTAATCTCTATGTGCAATTGGTTGTCATCAAACTGAGCAGGTCATCCAGAATGCCAAGAATCTGTGAGTTCAAAATTCCCCTCCATGAGACTAGAAAACCATTTCTCTGACATTCTGTTGGTAATGAAGTCATCTCCTTACACAGCACAAATGTTTTGAGTAGTTTTAGCAGCTTTGTGACCTTGATTAAAAGCAAAGAGATGTTGCACATGCTCATTCTTGTCTACTTGGTGTTCCATCTCAAAGGAGTGTCTAATCTGAAATAAAATTTCAATAATGTTAGAAAACAGTTTCATAAGGTGAACAGAATTAGTAAGAAGCAACAAAATGCTATGAAATATTATTCTTTCAGAAAAAAAACTAATGGATATATCTAAAAACCTACTAGCTTTGAAAGTGGACAAGAAATTGTCAACTACTCATTCTTCTTGTTTTAACCTTCAGTTCCAATTGCAACTACTGGACTGTAGCTAAAATTTATAAATTGCATCTTCTCCAAAGACTTTTGAATCGTGTCTCCTCGAAAGGCTTATGAATCGTGTCTCCTCGAAAGGCGTAAATATATCGCGGCTAATCAAAAGGCGTATATATTGCGGCTAATCAAAAGGCGTATATATCGTGGCTAATCAAAAGGCGTATATATCGTGGCTAATCAAAAGGCACATATATCATAGCTAATCAAAAGGTGTGTATATTTAAAGTTTGGAAGAATATAATATATAAATTTCGCTATGTAAGGACAAGGTTAATTAACTGAATAACAGAGTGGGAAAAAATTCTGTAAGATGTTTTATCCTCTAAACAAACTTCCTTGGATTAAAGTAATATTCTTATTCATGGAATTATATATGGGGGGTATATAAATATAAACCTAATGAATTTTACTATAATCTGAATTTCAAAAATTCTACTTTAGTAAATTATTTTCTACTTAAAGTTAAAATGTGTAGAAAGTGCACTGATTTGTGAGTCTTACATGGCTAATTTACATTGGGGCTTCTTATAATAACCTTTCACCTTTCTTAAATATTCTGTTGCCACAGTGTGGGATATTTACAAACAATACTGATAAGAATAAAAGCAATGGGAAACAATGAGATCAATATATATATAATTCATAGAGTCTAGAAGAATCCTCTAACAAAATGCAGAAAGCACTGGACGGCCGTTTCAGCCTACTTTTGGGACTTGTCAGCAGTGTGCTTCCACTATTGAAAATCGAACCCGGACTGTTACGATATGATGCAAGTGTCATACCCACTGGACCAATAGGTCTCGGTGACAGAGTGGTAACAAACCAGACTCTTCACAAATTCATCTGGGTCACACAATATCATATCATATAACGGTACGGGTTTGATTCTCAGTAGTAGATGTGCACTGCTGATGAGTTCCAAAAATAGGACAAAACGGCTGTCCAGTGCTTTCTGCATTCTGTTGAGGATTCTTCTAGACTCAATGAATTAATTATGATTATTCAAATCCCCCTTAATTTATATATATATATATATTATAGTAAAAAATGAAAGTAAATTTAAAAATAAGTTATTGAACTAATGCTTTTAATTTAATTATATAATTAAATTTGAAGGTTTTAGCTTTGGTTTTTGAAACATGGTAATTCCTGTGTAGTGAAGGAACCATATTTTTAATCAGTTAATTTATAATATATATATATATATATATATATATATATATATGACACACACACATATATATATGCACCTCCACTTCTCTTATATATAATTCTAACAGTAAGAACATTACTTGAGCCTGATGATGTTATTTTAGAAATCTTTTTCCACTTTGCCATTCAGTTACCTAATATTTGAAAATATTTGTTCATTCGACAACATTTTTTATCAAGAGTTAAATTTTCAAAAAAGTATTCACAGACACCATTTATTAAAAGCAGTAGCATCTATTGATTTGTATTCAGCTTTGTTCACATGACTTTCAGTTATTTTAACATATGAACTTTAATTCAAACACATTGAAGCAGTCATTCACGTGACCATTTATCGCCATACAATCTGCCTGACTCCAATTCATATTGGACACTGCTGGGATAAAGATGTTTATGTTCTTATATTCAGAAAAGGCTAGAACATATAATTGGTTATGGCATCTCATCAATTATCACAAGCTGCTTTGAAAAAGTGCAAAGACCAAATTTTAGAGTAATTTGAAATTGCATGTATCATCAGGTGTGCTGCACTTAGAATTAAGATGAATTAATGAATAACGCAGGTCAGTTTGTTTAGGAATAATCTGTCTCCTGAAAGTGAGTCATGAGAAATGGACATGGAATTGTTCAATGAATCATAGAACATATAAGACAATTTAAATATATCCATTGGTGACTTTGTTCTGACAGAACAATCCTCAAAAAGGAAGGCTGTATCCAGCCTACATAAAACAGTACTTTTGAGAGGCAACCCTATTTCATTTGGAAGCCATCTCCTGGGGAGTCATCATCTTTGAAGGGAAGCAACTATCTTGTTACAGCTGCCATTTTATATGTAAGCAGTAATTTTGCTTGAGTAGGATGTTATTTTTTTTTGTCTGACAACAGCCTAGTCGATTAAAGTGTTGGTTTATGAATTTAGTGACATAGTAATTGTTCATGAGTTCAATCCCTGGGTCAGGTAATGCAAAATTAGAAATTACACTCAGTTGAAACAGGTTGGGCAATAACTATGTAATTCTAAATAAGAGCTAGATGAGATATCTTTAGATGTGGTCAACAGAATGAGAATTACATTAGATAATGGTTTCAATTCAAAATTCTCTGAAGGTTAACCAGATTGACAAGCACTTGATGAAGGCCAGAGGTCACAACAGCTAAAACATTGTGATAATAACAACAAAGATGTGGATACTAGTTAGAGTATAAATAATGTAAATAATGATATTTTTTTGAATGAAGAACTTTTATTAACACAACATCTACTTAAATAAAAACTCAAAATACAATACATTTTAAAACAGATGAGAAATAATTGACTCCTGCTCTTACATACAGAAGCTGGTATTTGCCAACATTTTTGTACATTAAGAAATAATTTTGGATACAAGATGAAAATCTTTCAGAGGTAATCAATAATTATTGTTTAAACTGGTTTCTGTATTAATATTCAGAGGAAACTGTTATTGTGTTCATTTAAGGACAGAGTTTATAAATAAGAATAATCAGCTGATAACATTAAAATTGAATCAAATTTTCATTATGAATTCATCTTTTATAAACATTAATTTATAAAAGTTAATGCAAAATTTATTGAAATTATTATATTTAATTAATTTCGAATGAAGGGTTAGCTGATTTTGATAATAAGCGTTTAATAACATTCATTATTATAATAAACAGCTCCTGTATAAACAAATTTTCATTTAGAATGACTTTGACATATATTAGTACAGTTTTTAATTGGGTACAATAGTTACTGTTGGAGTACAAATAAAAATGTTTCAAACTGAAAATTTAATTGTAGATAAGGTACATAACTCCAAGAACTATACATAATTCCACAAAATACAGGCATCTAAACAAATTTGTTTACTCTCACGGGATATCACCTCCCTTTACTCCCATAGGATGTTAAATCTGCTTGCTTTCATAATAGCAAATGTTAGAAAAGTATATAAATATTTAATGCCATATTTAACAACACAGAATATCTGTTGTCTTTAATAATATTTACCTTTGTTGGGATCCATCTACCCCGGTTTTAGTTGCTATCTGAGTGTTGGGATTGTAAACATTTAACAACAACCACAACACATCTTTTAAATGCCGTCCTGCATATGACAGTAAACTACATCCGCATCCTGGGTAAGATGATAAACTACATCCAACAGCAAGGCCTCTGATCAGGAGATTTTGAGGAGCGTGGAACCACCTCTTAATTGCTGATGTTCCCAGGTCCACCCTGATCTGGGGTGGTAGCACCTATTAGGGTTCCAGCTATGGGCAAATATTTGACACCCAAACTGCAGTCAAAACACTATGAAAGTGTAAAAACAGAGATACTTTGTAAAAAAAAAAAAAAAAAAAAAAAAAAAATAAATTTACCAGCAATACATTTTTAGAAAAAAAAAAGATATTACCAACTATCATTTATTTTGAAAGAAAATATTACCAGCAATAAAAAATTTGTTGGCATTAAATAACTCATTGAGGTTGATATGGCGTAAAACAAATCAAACTAACATCTTTTAAATGAAACATGAAAGGTTATTTTGTGGAGGAAAAGTAGAAGCAGAACATAAGTTGAAATAACATTTATATATTCTTTTCAGAAATATGCAATAGCAATAAATTGTTCATGTTTTCTTGTAGTGAAGTTTATTCTATAAAGTAATTAAGTTTTCTTGGTATTGTATGAACAGATTTACTTTATGATGGTCAGCCTAATGCTTTTGTGAGTTTGTAGACAAAGGCTTAGTAGGCAGTTGCTGGTTAATCCCTTCTATTGTGTGCATGGACAAGGCCTTAATCGGCGGCTGCTGGTTGTTGTATCTTCCATTGTGTGCATGTGAATGCATGCACATGTTGGCCAAACTGGCCTCTGAAAAAAATTTTTAAGCCTGGAGAAGTATGCTTTGATTTATATCTGTGGAGAGATCAAAATTTAATTTCACATTTAGGTATGAATACAGGATTTTCATTAGTTAGAAAATAATTTCACACTGGCTCACGAAAATCTTTTTCTTGAATTTCCAAGAGTGGTAAAGGGAGTTATTATTGTTATTTTTTAAATGGTTCAAAAATAACATGTAGGTTTACAACTATGTCCACAAGTATTTTGGTGGTATTTGCCTTTGTAATAATTGTTTATTAAAAAAAAAAAACCTTCTGATAGGATTTTATTGGTTGAAAAATGTATTTCATGGTTGCGATCACATTGTCATTAAGTGTTTGTGAATAAATGTTTAGAAAACAAGTGAGCAATGATTTTATCATCTTTAACATAAGAAAAGAATTAAAAGAATATACATATCAAAACATAAATCTTTCTGATAATCCTTTTCAGAGATAGAACAGATACAAAAATGTAATATGTCAATGAAGTGTTTATTATTTTATTATTATTATTATATGTCCATTAAATGCAGTTTGTAAGGAAAAGAACAGACATAAGCTAAGAATTATTGTTTATTGTAACCTAACCTATAATTTCCCGTAGACAATCTTCTTTCTCTCCACTTTAACAGAAAATACATTTTTATCAATACATTTGTCTGCTTCAGGATTTATGCAGTGATGAGTTATTTATAAGCTTCATACAGTAAGTAACATTTAGCAAATCTTTGGACTTTGGTTTGCACTTTTCCCTCAAATACATATCAGCTGTATTTACCGAGGTATCACCCCTTACATCAGTACATAAAGGTGTGGACATAGAGGCATGCACAAAAACTGCCATTTAAATATACATATGTTTATTACTTGCTCATGTAACATTGTGTAAAATAGATGAGAATAATTTAGGGTTAAGAATTAAGAAGAAAAAGTCTAACTAATAAACAACCACGAAGGTTGTTGAAAATATGCTGTATTTCTGAAATATAATATATTTAATAAGTTTAGTTGATGGTCACAAGTAACAGCAAAAGGAAAAAAAGAAGGAAAAAGTAGCAAAATGTAGCCATACCTTTTCTTTCTCCCCTGTGAATTGATGGATCAGCAACTTGTGAGAGCAATTTCCTTGTTTAAAAAAAAAAAAAAAAGAAAAAAAAAGACTTTCTTTCTTCCTTTAAATTTCTTTAGTGAGAATCTTTCACTTGGTAGAGAACACATGGGTCTGCAAGAGTAGGACTAGGAAATTCTTGCATTCATATCACCCTCTCCATCACTGAAAAGTAGTTAGCAAAATTTCCTTACTGGTGACAATAAAAGTATCCAATTCTTTGTGCTATTTAATACTAAAATATTTCTCCTTGTGAAAAACAGTGTAGGCATACAGAAGGTGATTATCTCCCTTTGGTGGTGATAAAGTCAGGATGGTCACATGATGGCTGTTTTGTGATGTTGCAGTAATGAAAGTGGCAGTTAGTCAGCTTCCTTGAGACAAGACACACATCCAGCTGCCACATCATTTCAGCAAATACATTAGCACCACGATGCAATTTTGTAATAGCAATAATGATGGTAACTAAATTTTTAAACTAACCATAAAAACATTAAAAAATTAAATTTTTAAACAATGTTACTAACCATAAGAAGGAGGTATGGTGGTGTAATGGGTATCAGCTTGGATTGAGGAATTGGAGAGCTGAGTTCGAATTTCAGTCAGATCCATTACATTCACTGATGTACTAATATTCTTGGGAAAGTTATGAATCTTCTCCCCCCCCCCCCCAGCTATGGATAAATAGCAGGACAGACTGGGTTCTATGGCTCTGGGTGGCAACCAGTCTAGAAGAAGGAAAAACTCTGAATTCAAAACCAGTCTAGAAGAAGGAAAAACTCTGAATTCAAAACCAGTCTGGAGAGGGTTGGGCTATCTTGCCCAAGAAACACCACTTCTACTGCTTGCTTTATTGAAAACTTTCTGAGAATTTTGAATCCATGGTAGAGAGTGTTAATTTGTTTCTGTGATATTACTTCAGCTCTAGCATCATCAATCGAATAAAATGTTTGATTTGAAATCCTCAGAGTGTTAAGCAAGGGTTACTCCATTACTCTCTTTCTATCAACCATTCTCGTATACAAGGTATAAAACATTTTTCTCAATATATATGGAAATAGGACAAAATATAGGGTGAGTTATGTAATTCTCAAGGGTATTCATGTCCTCTTGGTGGGAAGTGTATTCATGTCCTTTTGGTGGGAGATGGATTCATGTCTTCTTAGGGGCATTAGGGAGAAGTTGATCCATGTCCATTTCATGAGCATTAGAAGGGAGTTCATTCATGTACCTTTCAAAAACATTAGTGGGAATTGGATTCATCTCACTTCCAAAGACATTAACATAAATCAATTCCTGTCTCATTCAAAGGTATTAGTTAAAAGCGGATTGGTATAAAATTTAAAGAATGGTAACTGAAATAATGCCAAGAATTGAATGACCATTAGTTGTTAATGTAAAGTTATGAATTTTGTATCTTTAAATTGTAAGTTAGAATCTTTGAAAGATATGTAGAACATAACGGAATCTCTTAAACTGTTAAAAAAATATGTAGAAACAGATTTTTTTAATTCGTAGCATCTTAACAATAATTCTGTGGAAGTATAAAATTTGTATCATTCCCTGTCTTTTACAGAACATCATGATAAAATTCACTAGAAATATTAAAAGACACACTTATGCAATGAAAGTAGAAGTTTATTATTAGTAAATGGAAAATGTTTATGATAATGTGCTGTTTACATTGATTTTTACAATGACGTGTCCTAAATTTGAAGTGATGTCACTGTTGTCATGGTTACCATTTTCATTGAATGTGGACATATGCTCAGACTGGCCAACTGATGCTGGCACCACGACCTAACTGAATTTTTTTTATTTTTTATTAATGCAACCTATTTTCCCTTTTTAGTAACAAACATTCTGTAGATAGAAAGAAATTGTCCCAAGATGAACAGAGAAAAATTACATTTTTCTTTCTTTCTTTTTTTTCATCATATATACAGAAATGATCTTTTTGTCCACAATTTCCATTTCAGGAGATTATTATTATTTCAATATGACTTATGGCCACATCATGTTGAAACAATGGTTCCTGTATGATCACCGAAGCTAAGCAATGTTGAGTCTGGTCGGTATCTAGATGGCTGATTGCTTGGGAATACAAAGTGATTTAAGCTCGAATGTGCAGGTGGTGTAAGGGATAATGGCTCAGAATTGTTAATTGTAGACTTAAGTTCCAATTCTACTTGGGTTCATTATGTTCATTTACATGTAAATATCCTTGGGAAAGCTATGAATCTAATTCTTCTCCCTGTTGCTATGGGTTAATTAGTATGACTTGTATCCCTAAGCCATTATTATCTAAAAAAAAATTTTACAATCTAAATCTATTTTCTAGCTTTAAATAACCTGCCATGGAAAATGTAAAAAATATTCTTTCTTTATTTCAAAAACCGTTTTATAAATAAATTCTCTATAAGTATGAATATGTTGTTCAGACAATTGAATTCCTTATTGAGGTTCTTGCTTTTATCAGTACATTTCAATCAATTCATTTCACAGACTTTGGTAGATGCATAAACCTTAAGAATAGAGGAAGAATTCCCTATTGTTTCAGAAAATGATAGGAAAATAATCACCAATCTCTGAACCTGATGAGCCCTTTTCAGTAATGCAAGATATATAAGAAAGACCATTACCATCACTCACATAGTGGTTTACTAATCTCTGCTCCAACTACCAGACCATATGGTCCAAGGACAAAATTTGCCCACTCCCTGTGACCGCTATCATACTGTCATCAATATTACACCAACCGTACCTTTTTTAGTGCAAAGAGAAAGGTGTTGCTGTAGTGTTGGAATACTCAGCACTGGGTGCTTTCTCCCATCTCAAATGGAGAAAGAACAGATAATACTTTTTAATCATGGTCCAAAGCTAGAGAAGTGATTTATATGAGAAAATATCTTTCAGTGCTGACACTTCTTACTGTAAAATTTTAGAACAGCTGTAAATATAATGCCCTGTATTCCTTTGAAGCTTGTAGGCATGACTAAGTGAGAGATTGTGTGACCTGGGCTGTGCATAGCTTCTATATACCATTCCTCAGGTCACCAAAGCATTGAAGTTTGACCAAGCAGGGTGCTACCTTTATCTTGGAAGATGCCTTATGTTAACTGTATTATTATCATGCTTGGTTGTATGTATAACCATTATGCTTTTCTACCTTAGATCAGTGTGTAGTATCTGCTGATTCTTGACCCTTCTTTGCTGGAATCAGTTACTTTCTGAACAAGAAACCTGCATAATATTAACTGGAAAGTAAAGGGATGAGGACAAGACAAAGACTTTTAAACAGTTTTACTGTTTGGATATCAAGAGATAATGAACAAATGATTGAAAAGCAGGTAGGGTTGGAAAGGTGTCAAAAAATATGATATATTACAATTCTTTAAAGAAGTAGTGCAAAAGAAAGATAAAAGAGGATACAGTAGAAAATATTTGTACATTCTTTATTCCTTTTTTCACTCATGTTTCTATACTATTTAGATAAAGACATGCGTGACCAACAAAGACTGGAAGAGATAGAGAAGAGAATGAGAAGATGCAGGCAAAGAATGAGAAAAGAGCACATGCATAAGGTAATGAATAATCTTAAAATATTTGTTAACACCTGTAGAAATTATTGGTCTAGCAAGATATGATTATAACTTTTTTATTATCTAACTCAGTTATGGGCAAACATATGGCCTGTTTGGCTTTTCTGAATGGCATGCTTAATTTCATAAGCAAAATAACGTTTCTTAAAATTTTATTTTGTTTTATTTCACTCACACACTCTCTCATACATAACCATATACATAAACAAATTTTATCATCAGAGATCCTGAAGGGACATGGTTGTTTAAAAAATACCAGAAGAGAAAATAATGACATAATCAAAATGTCTTAGAGATAGGACATGTCACATTCCTGTCTGAGAGACTCTTCAGTCTCTAGTACATTTAATGTTGCATTTGAACACAATGCATAAAGTATACAACATACAATGATTGACACTTACATACATATCTAATAATTTTATCAAACAAACAAAGAATTCAGTCTTTCATATGAACTTTGCATATATGTATGTATAGAAAAGACATCTCTCTAATGACATGCATCAGTCACTCCTTTTTGTATTCTTTCTATACAGTTTGCTCAGGCAATAAAATGTTAATTATACATGTTTGTATATTCTTATACTTTTTTGTTTGAAGAAACTTCAATATGTCAACTATCAACTAATATTACCATCCTATCTCTTACTGAATATAGCCATTCAGCAATTGGTGACATTGAAACAAAAATGCTAATTGCTACAGATGTAATACAGTATGTCCTCATTACCTGAGGTATTCCAAGAAATCTTTGAGCAAGATCAGATTGCATATACTAATTGTGTCCAAATATTGGTTCCTTTTTTAACAAGGTAATTATAATTAAAAAGAAAACTTTCTTCAGATTGTGGTACCATACTAACCAGAAGTTTATGCTTTTACAGTTATGAGAGAAGTGTGTAAATGTCTCTTCTGGGCATAAGATCTTTACATTATTACTGGTCATGTTAGAAAACATTTAAATAAAAGAAAGTAATTTTAAGGCTGATCCAGACCATTCCTAAACATTTGAAAAACCCCATGATTTCATCCACCTTTTTTGTAGTAGGTGCATGTTGAAATCATATCAGAGGTCGCCAAATTTTGTGACACTTCTAGTTTGGATCCAAAAATATTTTCCATAGGTAAATGATTTGTAACGAAATAAATGAACTTAAACAAGGTGATGTTTTACATTTTTGTTTTTGTATATAACTCAATAAAAAGAGAGAAAATATACATGTAAAAATAAGAAAATATTAAAACTTAGTAATTGCTCAGGGGGGATACAAATGTGTGTGAATAATATGCTGGGTGGAAAAGAAAGGTAAGATAGAGGACAGGAAGTGTTTTGTTTTTACAAGCACTTAACAGCTAACACCTCCCTCTAATGAATTGGTGAAGCTATATGGGGATAACCCACAATCTATAAGATGACTGATCTAATTGACCCATATCGGACAGGGATTAATATTCTCTGAGTTCAGCTGCTCTGTTTTGAACAAGTCCATTTATGCTGTCTTTCACAATTAATGAAGAACTCTGTATAACTCAAAGACAATTCTTCATTCAAACAGACATCTTCACTAAGAGTAGACAATTTATTCATACACTTGCAGGCTGAATTCTGTTGCAGGAAAGGTCTATTAACTAAACTTATGGCATTATATATATATATATATGCCTTTATTAACCAATTATGAAAAATAGTTTCATATATAAAATTTATTGATTAAAAAAGCACCCATCTATATTTTTACTCTTTAATATTGCACCTATTTCACTAAGCTTGTTACAGTGGTAGAAGGCAACATACCTTTATTTCTTGTCACTTTCTTTTCTTGTCACAATCATTTTCAGGTTGACTATGACAGAATGTGCAAATATTGTAACTGATATTGGTGTGAAAATGAAATAAACCAAGTTGAGTCCTAATTCATAACTAGCTTGTGATGTTCACTTTCAGGTTTTGGGAAAGGTATCTAAAACCATCTCTTCTCCTCACCCCAGCAATAGATTAAATAGAAGAGTAGTCTGGGTTCTCTTGCCCTGGGTGAAAACCAGTCCAAGAGATAATTGAATTCCAAACCATGAAGTAGGCAACAGAAAAATTATTCTACTTTTTTTCTTTTTTTTTTTTTTTTACATAAAGAATTTACAGATAATAAAGTTTGTGGAGAGTCTTGAAAAGATATGGTATTAAAAAAATGATAATAAAATGATCCCTTGTTTATTATACCTTCTCTTCTTTTTCTTTTTTTTAAACATACTATTATTTACCCAATACAAGGCCCAACAGCCACTCAAGGTAGATGGTTAATAAATAAGGCTGTTGTTAGGGTATAAAAGGAGGAAGTGACAAGTTCATGTTATGAGGATATGTAGGATAGATAAGAGTTGATCTGAGACTTGAAGAAGTTAAGATCATGGGGGGGGATTCTTTTAGGAGTCTGTTCCATGAAGTTCTGGGGGGAAAAAGCAGAGTAGAACTTATTACCAATGGAATATGAAGGGAATGAGGATGAGTTGTCCTTCTGTGACCTACTATTTACCTATTAATGTATATTATTAGAATGGTCACTGTCATTGTAAGAAGAAAATTATAATTCCACAGCAATTTTTTCATTGTTTTGCTAGAAAGAATAATATGCAAAATTTATGTCTAAAAGAAAAAAAGAAATTTTCATAAATTATAACTTAGAATTGGACTATTTCTCATGATTATTTTAATCATCAATGCATTTGACTACATGAACAAAAACCTATTTGATGATGGTTCAGATGCAACTCTCCCCACCCAACTACTTAGAAATATATTTGACAAACCAACTGTAGAAATGAAATGAATTAGACAAAAAAACATTTCAGTAGTCAATAAACAAAACTTTATATTTTATTAATCTGAGCTTTGCCCCTGAGGATTTGATGATTGAGACTTTGATGGCTTTTAAATTGAATAAATTTTTAACATTTTTATAATACTATTATTTATAAAGACCTATAACTCAGGCATGTGTGGGTAGGGTAATGGCTATCGGCATGGAAAGTGAAATAAGTGTGCTGAGTTTTAATTCTGTACATTTTTATCCATTTTATAAAAAAAAAAAAAGATTGTAATATTTAGTTTCTTTTTTTAGAATTGAGAAAAACAGCCTAATGTTTGTTTCCAAGTATGTCTGTCTTCTAGGGTGGTTTACTAATTCCTGTTGTAGACGCCTACTCAGTCACATTTGTTTATACTGCAACTACACTGAGAAGATCTAAAATAGTTTCTAGGACAGTGTACAATCTGACATGATCAATAGTTGAACAAAGCCAGTGCAATCAAACCCTTGCTGCTAGCACAACTATCAACAGCTTCTATTTCACTCACAAGGCTTGGGTCAACCAGTGGTATGGTTTTCAGGCACTTTCCAATGGTGCTGCACACTAGGATTGTTTCTGAGGCTGGTATTATCAAAGAGTCACCTCCATAACAAAATGACCATATTGTGATTCTAACCCAGGTCTCATGGCAATCCACCTATTTCTGTTTAGTTAAATCATCTAGCAATGTAGGAAAATGTTATTCTTTCTTATACATACATTCACACTATATATATATATAATATATATATATATATATATATATAAAGTAAATAAGGAAAAGACTTAATTAGTCATCATATAATTGGTTCTAAATTTATTTCAACAGTCTCATATATATATATATATAAAGGAGAGTTAAAACCCAAAATAAATAAAATCAATTATTAGTATAGCAACAAAGTCCTTAAATGCTTATGGAAAAAAATATTAGATATGTATGAGCAAAAAAAAGTTTTTCTCCTTACACTGAAAAAAATCCAAAAGAACATGTGAACTTTGAAATCCAGGTCACTGCATAAGCAGTAAAAAAAAAACTGTTGAAATGTTTTAAATTCACAGAAATGCATATACATACTCACAGACAACTTAACCCCCTGAAATTGGTCTCAGATGAGATTGAAAGTACTTGAGAAAATAAAAACTATTCGAAAGAAAATTTTGGTATTTTTTTACTCAATTTTCTAAATCTACCAAAAAATTAATCATGAATTTGAAAGTATCACAACAACAACTAATTCACATATGTCTAAATTATTTAACCAAGCCTGTTTGAAAATATATATATATATATATATATATATATATATATATATGTGACTGCTGAAATGAATTTATAACCGATTATATGATGACTACGCCTTTTCCTTATTATTTATTTATATTGTTCTGTATTTATAAATATAAACAACAAATAGGAAAACTGTAGTAGTTTCTGATGTGTTTCGTCCAATGTAGACTTTCTCAAAGCAAAAAGCGAAATGAATTTATTTAACCAAAGTAACTAATAATAACAAAAAACAGAATGTTCTTAGCAACTGGAAGAATGTAGAGAACACTATTTTCATATTGTTAACTGAAAATAATGTAAGTTACAGTCATGTGTGAAGATATTGTCATTATAGCTGTGTTGACGGATTCAACTATTTTCTTTTGATTTTACGATATTGTTGTGTACGTTTGTTTGGAAGAGCAGTAATTTTGTTAAGAAAGGTGAAATAGGGAAAAAGCCTGGGTGTAGATTAATATTTGGGTAATATTCTATGGTGGCACTCTCTAGAATTTTCATTCTGAGTGAGTTATTTTCTTTTTTTCTGATTGTAGCATTTTTAAAATCAAAATTATGTTTGAATTTATTTCTATGTATGACTAGTTCATTAGCTAAGTTTTTTGTTCTGTATATAAAGTTATACATTGAGCTCTCATCATGGAATTAACTTTTTAATATTTTTATATTAAAAAAGACCTCACTGGAATAATCCCTACCACTTATGGATTTGAGATATATATATATATATATATATATATATATATATAGTATTATCCTAACTGTTACCGCCTACCCAATAACCGTCTTTCTGGGTGAGGAAAGTGACTCGGAAGATGGGAAGTGTCAATAGTGGAGTTTATGCTTGTTTTCCAGTTAGTTGACCGAAATCGGTGGTGGTGATAATGACAGTCTGTAGGCTCCTCTGTGACTGCTTTATTGCTGTGAGTGGTGTTCTTAAAAGCAGATGGGGTAGATCATGTGATGTAATGAATATGCATACACCTGGGTTCCCCCTCACAGTAATATGATTGGCTGGTGTCAGCCATAAATACAGGCTGATCAGAGGTACATATAAGACGCCATTGGACTGAGCCATTGACGACACCTATTGGCCTATGCTTATTGCCTAAGCATATTGCCTACGACTACGACGAGTACCAGTCAATTATGGCTACCTGCTAGATTGTACTACTCAGTTACAGTAGCCAAAACTACTTAGCTACTTCAAAAAAATATATCCCTTTTCAGGACATGTCAACAACCTATAAACATAAAAAAAAGCCAATACTCGGATTGAGGAGAAGAGCATTTCATGAGTACAAACTGTAAGACAACAGAAGTAGATACAAAATAAAGAAAGAAAAATTATATTCCGTTCATGTGGAGGACAGCATATAAAGAAGGATTGTTTCTTTAGGGATAAAATATGTTCTAATTGTGGGCATGTAGGTCATTGTCAGGCAAAACGGAGAAAAGTAAAATCAAAGTCTCAAACAAAGGCAAACATAGTTTTGTCTAAAAACGAAATTGAGTAGGGTCAAGGAAGAAAATACCTCAAAATAAATGGGCAGACCATAAAATTATTACTAAATTCAGGAAGTGATATCTTGGTGATAAATGAGCAAACATGGAAAAAAATTGGTTACCCACCGTTGACTAACACAGACAAAATTGCCAGGGGAGTGTCAGAAAAAAGACTTAAATTTAGAAGTGAATTAAAATGTAACATTTCGTTCATGGGAAAAATTCACAAATCGAAAGTGTATGTGCTCCCTGATTCAGCAAACCTCTTTGGTTTAGACTGGATTGTATTGTTTAACCTATGGGAATTATTGGTAAATTCTTTCTGTAACAAAGTGAACATCATAGAGAACCATAAGATCAAGCAAACAAAGATTTATTATGGAGTTGAAAAGCGAATTTCCTCGCATTTTTTTCAGAAGGACTAGGTCTGTGCACAAAAACAGAAGTCAATTTCGAATTAAAAGAAAATGTTAAACCAATCTTTAAACCAAAGAGAAAAGTACCATTTTCAGCACTAGACACAATAAATGAGGAATTAGAAAGGTTGGAAAAATTGGTGTAATTTCAAAAGTCGATTACTCAGATTGGGCATTTCCAACCATATATATAAAAAAGAAAAACCAAAAAAATCACAGTGTGTGCTGACTTCTCGACAGGCTTAAATGACAGTTTGGAAGACCATGCATACCCTCTACCATCTCTGGAGGATATATTCACTAAACTAAATGGAGGTAGAGTGTTTTCAAAGTTGGACTTGTCAGAGGCATACCTTCAGGTTAAAGTCAGTGAAGAATGTTCGAAGTACCTGACAATAAATACGCATAAAGAGATTTTTAAACTAAATCATCTCCCTTTTGGATTGAAGGTAGCTCCAAGCCTATTTCAGCAAATAATGGACACAATGTTGGCTGGTATGCCCAACACAAAACGCATATTAGAGCAGTATTTCAGAGAATTGAGGAATTTGGGTTCAAGCTGAGTGCTGGAAAATGCGAGTTCTTCATAAAGAAGATAAAATATTTAGGGCAGATCATTGACAGTAAAGGAAGAAAACCAGATCCAGAAAGGTTTGAGGCTATAAAAAATATGCCAGCACCTGATAATGTGGCTAAACTTTGGGCGTTCTTGGGATTAGTAAGTTACTATAGTATTTATATACCAAAAATGTATGATATGAGAGCTCCTTTAAATAATTTGGTGAAAAGGTGAAAAAGGGCACAGAGTTGATATGGTCAAAAGAATGCGAACAGGCTTTTAAAAAAATAAAAAGCTGTCTATTAGCAGACCTATTGTTAATGCATTTCAACCCAAAGAGGAAAATTATTGTAGCAGCAGGTGCCAGTAATGAGGGACTAGGTGCGGTATTGCTTCATAAATTCGAGGATGTTTCTATGAAGCCAGTAGCACATGCCTCGAGAACGTTACTGCCTGTGGAATGAAGTTACAGTCAAATTGAAAAAGAGAGTTTAGCAATGATCTACACTGTAAAAAAAATTTCACAGGTTTCTATACTAAAGAGAATTTACTCTGCAAACAGACCACAAACTGCTGTTAACAATATTTGGTTCAAAAAAAGGTATACCAACTCACACGGCAAATCGACTACAGCATTGGAGTATAATTCTATTGAATTATAATTTCAAAATGGAATATGGGCCTTCAAAGAAGCTAGGTCACGCCGATAGGTTGTTGAGGTTAATACCTAAATATATGGAACCACTGGAAGAAACAGTAATAGCAGCACTAAGAGATGAAAGTGAATTGTCAGGTCTGTTATGCAATACTATTAGAAAACTACTGGTTACGCTAGAAGATGTGAAAAAAGCAGCAGAGAACGATGATTTCATTAAAAAAATGAAAAGGCAAGTCTGGTTGAATGAGAAAACTAAAAAAGGAATTAGTGTGTCACCTTTTTCAATCTGCAAACAGGTATTACTATATGCAGATAGGGTTGTAATGCCGGTTACTTTACAGAAAAAATTCTGAAAGAATTTCACACTCTGGCCATCCAGGGATTTCGAGAATGAAATCTCTAATGAGAGGCTATACATATTGGCCGAGGATGGACCAAGACATAGAAAATTTGGTGAAACATTGCAGAGGACGTCAACTGGCAGCAAGGGATACACCGGTAAAGATTCAACCATGGCCAAAGACAGATGTCCCAGGGACTCAATTACTTATCAATTATGCAGGGCCCACAAATGGATCTTATTACCTGATTATTGTAGACAGTTTCACTAAGTGGCCAGAAATTGTTAAGTGAAGACATCCAACTGCAACAAATACAATAAACTAACTTAATGAAATTTTTAGTAATTTTGGACTCCCTAAAACTTTAGTCAGTGACAACGGAACACAGTTTACAGGAAGAGAATTCAAGGAATTCTGTATATCATTGTCCATTGATCACGTGACAATGCCAGTATATCATCCAAGATCGAATGGACAGGCAGAAAAATTCATGGACACCTTTAAATGAGCGTTGAAAAAATTCAAGGCATGGACACGAATGAAAAAAGTATTCAGAAATTTTTGGTAGTATACAGAATCACGCCAAGCCCAAATACGACTTCAGGGTTATCGCCAACAGAGTTAATGTTTGTGAGAAGAATGCACTCTGTGTTTGACAGGCTGCTGCCTAGTCCAGCAAAGAAAACTGCTAAAAAAGAAAACCAGATGATTAAAACATATAAGACAGGTGACAAAGTTTTTTTCAAGAACTTTAGGGCTGGGAAAATGTATTGGGAAGTAGGATTGATAACCAAAAGAATTGGACAGGTCATGTATGACATAAAAGGGGGAAGAATTTGGTGCAAAAGACATGGGAATCAATGGAAACACAGACGCACTACAGAAGTCACGGAAAATACCAAAGAGATTCCAATGGAAGTCTTATATGACGCATTTGAAATTCCTGTTCCAGTCTAGACGGTAAAAACACAAAAAACAAATAAACAAAGTGACAAGAGCTGTTCTTCTCTGCCGTCGCTACAAGGAAAGAGATTGCAAGACTCCTTTTCTCGGTCGTTACACAGGACAGTCGTGAAACGGACACCCAAATCAAACGTACCAGCTGTAACTGCCTCTTAGTACGCCAGTCAGTTCGCACGTCCGACTCTGTTTCACAAAGTCTGCCGAAAGACTGCCGTCTGCCTGTGCCGCTAACGTCTCTCCTTTTTATGGCACTCCAACACTTCCAAAATTTGCATGCATTTTGACGTAATCTCGTTCTGAACGAGACTGGCGCGCATAAAACGCGTCTTCACAAGCGGCCATGTTTCTTGCAGGATTCGCCACGCAGGCAAGACACGTTCGTACGCGTTTCGAGTTCCGGGGTAAGTCATCTGTTACCAGTGTCAAACGCCACCACTGCAAGGAGGATTGAGGTGAAAAAGACTTAGGAAAAAGTTAATCGATTTTTATGTTTAACATTCTTTTTATATTTTTTTATTATAAACAGAGCATTTACTTAAATACTTGTATCTATAAAAAAAATGTTAAACATAAAAATGTCTTTAAATAATTGTCGGACTTTGCCCATTTCATAATGTGTGACGTCATTTGTTTACATTTGATACGCCAAGAGAAGTTATGAATGTACGTGAGAGTTTCATGGAAGATTGTAGTTTATAAGCAGTAAATTCAACCTTGCCAACCGAACGATCCTTTGTGGCTGAGCGATAAGGCACGTCAGGCTATATGACAGTTCCGTATAGGATACAGGTTCAAATCCTGTCAAAGGATGAATATTTTCTATGAAAATTTCTTGGACATTCAGGCTGGTAAATGTTATTTAATACTGTTTATTATAAACAGAGCATTTACTTAAATACTTGTATCTATAAAAAGAATGTTAAACATAAAAATGTCTTTAAATATATATATATATATACACACACACACACACACACACATATATGATAAAAAATATAGATTTAAAGTATGCTACATTTATTGGTAAAACTGATGAATATCAGGTATAGTATGTCAATATAAAAGTAAACACTGAGGTCAAATCAACCCCAAGTGACGATAATCTGTATCATATATATATATATATATATATATATATATATATATATATGATAAAAATATAGTTTTAAGATATGCTACATATACGGGTAAAAGTGATCAAAATTAGGTATAGTGTGTATGTGAATATAAAAGCTCACTACTGACTGGCAACAAGGTATCTGACTAGGAGGTTTTGAGGAGCATGGAACTATTTTTTAATTACTGTCATCCTCAGGTCCACCCTGACCCAGGTTGTTAGCACATATTAGGGTCCCAGCTATGGACAAATAGTTAACCTCCAAAATGTTGAAATAAATTTACAACCAATTATATGATGACTAATTAAGTCTTTTCCTTATTATATATATATACACACACACACACACACACACACACACATATTTGTGTGAAAATACTATGAGAGTATAAAAATAGATTTTTTATAGTAAAAGTACCATCAATACATTTTTGAATAAAAACAATATTAATCCATATTCTATTCATACAAATCTATACTAAAAATCTTATTGACATTAAATAATCCTTTAAGGTTGATATGCAGTAAAACAAAAATAAACCAAACTAAACCTTATGGATATCATAGCCAGGTATTTCTGGTTTATTGTATTACTAGCGTGGATACCCGGCATTGCTTGGAAGATCTATAAATAATAGTTTATTATTGACAGTTTATTGATATTTTTCAGCCAACTTATGGAAAATAATGTTTATTCAATATTTAAAAAATAAACTTCATTGTCTTTTTTGGTTTGTTACAAAATAACTAAATTTGGGATGATACCACACTACAAATACCATGCACAGGGATGGGGACATAGGGATCTGAGCATTCCCATATTTTTATTCAAAAAGACACTTTTTTATTTTTTTATTTAAATACTAACATAAATACTCTGTTAATGTTGTTTTCAAACAAATCAAACTTAGATAAAATTTCATTAACTTTTTTCAATTTATTATTAATAAAAAAGTAAATAAACTTCAATTAAGATATATTTAAACATTTAATCATTCTTTCAAGCAAAAACTAGCGAACCTTACTTCTTTGAAAAATAATTATTTACTATTTATTTTGGAGAAAAATTTAAATTTTTTTAAGTAAATAAAGTTTTATTTTTAAACATTACATTAAAGAAGCAACATTTCTCTGTAAATGAATTTAATTACTATTTTGAAAGAGAGTAGAAACAAGCAAGGCACATTGATAATTTAATTTTGAAAATCAATTATGTTTAAATTTCAAGTTATATTTGTATTTGAAAAAAAAAGAAAAACTTTAGCTAAATAAAAATTAGCAAAGACAGACATGAGTTATGGTTAACATTAGTCATGTTGAATATTTGTTTTCGAAATTTAACTAAGGCTCACCATAGTTTTTGCTTTAATAAAACTTAATTTAAAATTATTTACTTTTTTATATTAGTTACAAACAAAAAAACAATGAAGTTTATTTTTTAAAAATTGAATAAAAAAATTTTTCCATAAGATGGACAAAAAATATTAAGTCAATAATATACATGCAGGCATGCAAACAACTGCCCATTAATGAAATACTGAGTCTGTATATACAGCCCCTCACACACACACACACACACACACTCAAATATTTGAATAAATAAATATTAAACTTTTTTGTCAAATAATTATATTTAATATTCTTCTTTTTGAATTTACTTTGTTGTCTTAATATTCATTTTTTAAAGTTATGCTTTTTTTTTACTATAGATGTGAAAATAAATTCAAGAGAATAGAAATATTAAAAATACATATATACATAGCGTTTCAAAAGTATTATGAGAATTAAAAAGTAAAAATGAACAGTAATCCTAATTGGGAATAAGAATTATTACTGTTCATTTTTACTTTTTAATTCTGAGAATTTCAAACGCATTCTAATGCATTTTAACTGTAAAATATCTTTGTAAATACAAATCATGATAATTTTTTGCCAAAATCTGGCTTGTGTGATAATGAGTCTGTATATATATATATTTACATTAATTACTGTAGTTTTTTAGTTTTAGCTGCACACACACACACACATACAGGCAACTGCTCTTTTATATATATATATATATATCATGTGGTGCAGTTCAATTTACATTACATGAATCATTCATACAAAAAGCAGATAGTGAAGTTAATGATATAAATGGCAAGAATCACTCTCACAAACAATTTTTAATAAAATACATTAACCTCAAACCTGTGATGAATGTTATGATCCCTGTTTATAAATTCCAGTTGTATAAGGTCTTTTTTACTACAAGCTTTCGATTGTTCCTACAATCATCATCAGGTATAGAAAGAGATATGTCTTTTTTACACCCAGGAAATAACAGAACAACAAAATTTAAGATGTACTCCGAAATAGGTTTTTTTTTTTGGAAATGTGTTATTAACTGTGAAAAATTTTTTGGAGCGTGCGGTCACAACGCTGAGGTTGAATTTTAAAAAAATTTTGAATTGTGCGTTTTTGTACTAATATAGTAATATGAGAATTCTTTTGTAGAGGTAGTTTTTTTTTTCCAGTCAATATAGCATGAACTAAATTGTTTGCGAGAGTGATTCTTGCCATTTATATCATTAACTTCACTATCTGCTTTTTGTATGAATGATTCATGTAATATATATATATATATATATATATATATATATATATATATATATATATAGGTGCATCAGAGGATCTTCATTTTTTTTTTACAAATCTTTACTCTAAAGCTTATTTCATAAACACATCTAAAGATTATAACGAAGTTATATTATTATTATTATCATCATCATCATCATCATCTCCAGTTATTCTGATTTGTTGTTTGATTTAGTCTTTTATCTGATACTGGAGGTAAAATGTTTTCATAGGAAGTTATCCAGCATATTACATTGCAAGAGTTTTTCTGACTATACAAGCAGTGCTGATGAACACTTCTCAGATTCTGATGGATTTTTATCTCAGATAGGGGTTTTATGGGGTTTTCTTAATGTGTGTATCTCTATACTTTTTTAGTAATTCCTAGTGCTCCTATGATTACTGGAATACTGGTTGTATTTATTTACACTATTTACATTGTTTGGACTATTGTCCTCATCTTTATTGTCATATTCACAGCATTTCGTCTGTGGTACACTCTGACTTTATACAAACGTAGAGCAAACCTAGTCAAACCTAATGAGCCAGACAAACCTACCAAGGTTTCACTTAGGCAGATCATCAGGGTCAGCTGGCTGATGATCTGCCTAAGTGAAACCTTGGTAGGTTTGTCTGGCTCATTAGGTTTGACTATATATATATATATATATATATATATACTTTGAATATTGCTGCCACATCTGGTTTGATGCTTCTGCTATGTATTTAGAAAGATTGATAAAATACAGAGAAGAATTTGCAATGTTATTGGTCCTGACCTGGCATCTTATTTTCACTTTAACACTGCTGTAACATAGCTTCCCTGTTCCTTTTCTATAAATACTTTCATGGTAATTGTTCTGATAGACTTTCCACTATGGTACCTAGACTTTATGAATTTAAGCGAAGTATTAGATTGGCAGTAAGTTTTCATTATTTCACGGTTGAAATGGCTGCTAGATGTAACCATATCTTCTATGCTAACAGTTTCTTTTCACATACTTCTTGCTTGTGGAACTCACTTCCAGCTTCTTGCATCCCAGTCAAGTTTGATCGTCAAAAATTTAAATATAATGTCATTTGCTATCTTCTGTATTTTAATTCCTGTTCTTTTATTGTAGTCTCTACTTAATAGTGTTTTTTTCTCATTCTCTCACGCTCAGTAGTCTCTTGCATCTTAGTGGCTTTACTGTCTTATTTGGGGCAAAATTATTTTTTAAAAAAAGTAGTACATTTTTTTTCTTTAGATGATATTATGTTTTGCAGTGACCAAATGTCAAAATCTGAGGAAAGGTATTTATGTGACACTGAGGCTGTGTGGTAGTTAACCCTTTTTCTGCTTAGAATTAACGTTTAAGCACAAAATGAAATATAAACTGAAAGATAGAAAGAGACAATGAAAGGCATTTTCCCTGGTAGTGTGGAAGTAAAGAAAGGGCCATTAGGGTTGTCTCACCCCTACAAATTGGAATGATGCACTGAGAGTTTACTTTTTTTATCTATTGAAAATCTGGCATGCAGGTAAAGCAAATTGTGAAAGGCTTTATCTCTTTCTTGGGAAAATTAGAAAAACACTTGTCAAACAGAAATTATATTTTTGTTAGTGAAAATGAATTGAGAAATGAAAATGGAGAATGAACTGACTGCAATGGCTAGGATTATGAAAGTTGACAAATCATAACAGGCAGGTGATCTGGTTTATGTTAAGACAGTGACCGGTGCAAGGATGGAAAACAGCATGTCTGTTTGTTGAGAATTTAGGTAAATATATTTTTATTGACAAAAACAAATTGGGAAATAATTTTTATCTATCACTTGGGAGGTTAAAATGAGGTGATCTGGTTTATATTTTCACTGGACAGGAAGGTCCAGGTAAAGGAATCTGAGATTTGAAATTAATGAGGAGAATAAACCATTTCTTTGCCTCTTAGATTCCTCTCAGGCTCTTGGAGTATCAACAAAGTTACAAGTTCTTGATTTTCTCTTTTAATTTACAATATAAACAAGTAGATACTTTAATTATATGAATATATTACTAAATTCAAAACAGTAATTCTAAGATTAGTTATTATCAAGAAAGACCTGAGAAGAGCACTAGTATTAAGCATTGATTATAGCATTAATTGGCTTTAATATAGACCTGAATATAATCATGGATTAAAACTAGTGCCTCTAAGAACTTTCTTTTATGTACCATGTTCCTTCAGGACAAAGGTTAGTATGGCTCTTTACTACTTATCCTTTGTAGCTCTAATCAATGTTTGTCTCCTTAATATCCTTCCCAGTCCTTGTTATGAAATCTATTTACAAAATCCCATTAGGCAGATTACTCTGTTTTTCTCTGCCCTTCAATATGTACTGTGACTGTCAAATTTTCCAAGCTCTCTTTATCCATTATATCTCAGAAATTTCTACTATCTTTTACTGATTCTAAGTAAAAGTATCTTTTTGTTCCAATTTTCCTTAAAACTTCTTCATTGCTCACATGTTTCATTTCTAGTATTCTCAGCATTGTAGCAATATGATTTATCACACATCCTTAGGAGATAAATAGATAAGTTCTTTTTCCTTTTAAGTCAATTTAATGACCTAAGTTTCTTAGGAATCTTGTCTCCAGTCCATCTTTGAGTCAATTTAATGACCAGGATTTTTCAGGATTTCTGTCTTCAGCCCACTTTGAAGTGGCAAACATAAAATTTTGTTAGTGATTTTAGATATCATAAAAGTAGAGTCCTTTGAAAAATTGACCACCCGAAAGCTGAATGGGTGGTCTCCTTTTCCAGAACACAAGTGGACAGGTAGGGGTGGTGAGACCCCAACCAGTATCCATATAATCAGAGAGAATCAGGAAGAGTGATCAGTGAGAAAGGGACTAGCAGTCAGTAAGAAAAGGATTGGCAGTGAGGGAGTCAGCAGTTGCCAGGTTAGGCAGTGAATATAAGTGTCTTCTTTCCTTGGCTGGAAGTTAATAAGATAGTTCACCTTCTCGAAGCCAAAGGAAGATATTGTTGATTCAGTGAGAAATTGTAGAGTTTGCTTTTTTCCAAGCAGTGTCTTGAAAAGCATTTGTCATTATTCTTTGTTGAATTTGATCAAGGCCAAACTTAGCAATATGCATACACAGCCAAAGACTTGGATGTCATCACAGATTGTGTTGTGATGTGCGGAAGGCATTGTTACAGCATCCTTCAGTAGAACCTTGTACCTGTTGCCTCAAGTCTCTTCTAATTTTTTATTAGTTATTTACTTTAAACATTGTTTTCAGTATGGGGAAATAAAGTTAATTCATTCATTAAAAAAAATAATGCAGAGACTTCTCAAGTATCTTGTGTAGATTGGAACCCAAATGGAATAATTTATACAGGACACAATTAGTGAGCAATATCTTGGGGGTAGTTTCTGAATTTTATGTAAGTGTAGGCATTTTTCATTCAAAATCGAGTAATAACTTTTTAACACTAGAATTGCTACATCATCATCAGTCTGATGATGAGATAAGACCGTAGGGTCACTGTCCAACTGAGAACCTGACCAGTTCCTCCATGTGTCTGTGTTGAAAGCTGGAGTGGTATTTGTTCATGTGTAGCATGTGTTGGTCAAATATACCTGGTAGAGCTCATTCCTTTCTTGGTAAATCCACAGCCAATGTCCTTCAACTTGAAGGCTTGTGTCGTTAAAGACATGTGACTATTGATTTAATGAGAGAAACCCACCACTTTGGTTGTTTACTTTAGTCTTGAAAGCCCCTCTGTCAGGCAATATTGTAGCATCACTACACTGGATGCATACATATCTATGGAGCCCAGCCTACTCCATTGTGTTAGATGGCCATTGATTCTGCAACCAGATTCATTCATCCATTGACAGGTTTTGTCTCTAATCATGCTGCGTGCCTGACCACCCTTCTTACCTGAAAAGCCTTTTTGGGGAACTGGTTTAGTTGCTGATGACCCAACCATGTGGCAGGTAGTACTGGGTTATATGGCACCAGTAATACTGGTTGAGTGATCTAACATAAAAATTGGCACAAGTGTGAAGAAAAAAAATGAAACTTACTGCAGACACAATAAATTAAAATAAAATTATTAAAATTAAGCCAAAAGTTATATTAAATGAATAGTAAAATAATTTTTTTTTTTTTCAGTTTTAAGATTAATTTAAGATTATTTTGTTTTTATTATTTACATGATTTACATACAAAATACTGTCCACATCTTTGTTGTTATTACAATGTTTCGGTCATAGTGCCCTCCAGCCTTCATCAGCTAATCCAGGTAATCTACAGGGAATTTGTTGTATCCTTAATGAGGTTACAAACAGACAAAGGTGGTACTCAAGTGAAAGGAACAGCAACATGCACGTAGATGAAAGAAAGAGAGGTTTATTGTAAAAGAGAATACACTATTGAAAGACTGGGTATCAGCAAGCTAGTAATTTGTGAAACAAGTCCCCAGGTATGTCCTGTGCACACTATATATATATCTACTGATATAGTCAGTCCACAACAGGCGATAGAGTGGGACATTCCATTACAACAGAATTACAAACTGAACTCTTTATTTAATCTACAGGGGTAGATTGTTCTTGTTCCACTGCCTATGTCTAGTTTAGTCTCATCTAATTCTTATTTTTACTACTGCTCACTTATTGTTTGCCCTGTTTTTACTGAGTTCAAGTACACACTGCTTAGCTCACAATTACTATGTTACCGAATGCATATATGGTAGGCTATGAGGACATCCTTAGTAGAAATAAATACAATATGGGACCTGCTAATAAAGAAAGAAAAGTGAATGACAGCAAGTCTTCAACAGTAGAATCAGCATCTTTAACAAAAAGAGGAAAACTTTGGTGATTGCAGTCAAGCATGACAATCAGCAGCTGCACTAAACAGCATGCAGCTTAGGTTTAATGCACTGAGTTCTCCCCAGAGAATTGTTCTGTTTCAATAGCATTGGTTCATGAATTTCGTGGTACAGTAATTGGGAATTCAATATGTGCTGAATTCAGCACCTACTTGTATAATGAATTCTGCTTACCTGTGTGGGGAGTATGAAATAATAACTCACTTTACCCACACCCTTCAAATTCAGGAAGCTGAGGAAAAAGATGGAAGGAAATTTGTGAGCTGATGTGAAATTTTCTTTGGACCAATGAAAACTTTGACTTCACAGAGATTGGCTGGCAAACTGAGAAAAAGACAAAAATAAATTTGCCCACCTGTGTGAAATTTTCTTTGGACCAATGAAAACCCTGTTTTCACAGGAATTGGCTGTTGAGTCTAGAAAAAGAAAGAAAAGAAAATAGTGAGCATATGTGAAAAACGTTTTGATATAAAATAAGGAAAAAAAATTAAATCAACAAGAGAAGAGTGTCTGAAGACATGTGAAAAGTTTAATTTCTATTCACACGTTCAGATTTTCACCTGTGTCAAATTACTTGTTAATTATATTACTTGGCACTTCAAAGAACTTTATTTCAACAATCCAAGAAAGCCAATTATTTCAAACTCTCTCTCGTTCTCTACTTTTGAACATATGAAACTCTATAACTGTTATAACTCACTCCTACTGATTATAATATTATGTCTTGCTTAGGTTACTTGCCATGATGTCATTAGCAATTTTCCTCTACTGATTCCAATAGACTTCTCCTAACTGACTTTGAGTTCTTTATTTAAGGTGTCTTGCTGAGTTCATTTTGCTACCAAGTCTGTTTTATTTACTCTACAACAATAAACCTTCTGTGAGCAACAAACTCTCTTACCTTTCTTTTAACATATCTGAATATTATTTTGTTTCAGATCATTTAATCTGTTGTATGAACATTTCATCTTCATGACAATTTGTTGAAACTCTGGACTTTAAAAATTTCTGATTTATTTTCCTGAAATGAGCTACTAACACAAATCCAAGCATATAAATTTGTAAATAAATTCCTTATCTTGTTTTGTTAAATTTACCCATGTGTTTCCTCATTACTATCATACTCCATTAATCTTTTTGGCATGGTTAAATGTCATATAAGAATAGTGTCACTGCCAACACTTGGGTTTGAACATGGATTGCCAGAGAGAAAGCACAGTCGACCTCATCTTGAAATAATTAGATCACGTGACGTGGAAAAGGAAAAACATATATATGGGAATTAATGACATCTGACCAAGTATTGTTCAAAGGTGTTACTATTATTGTATCTGTGAGTTACAAAGTCTCCTACAAATGGGCATTACAAAAGTAAAACAACTGTTCATTTTAACACCAAGTCCCATGCCACTATACCTGAAAGTGGTACTTGAACCATATCTCTGGGCAACTAAAATTGACCTATTTTTTTGATGTGTGCTTCTATTTTCATCAAAGTTCTTGTTCCCATATATCCATTTCCCTATTTCTTTTGTTGGAAAACATATATTCACAACATTAAAAAAAAAAATTACTTTGAACTCTTCATTATATAGTTGTTTTATTCTTTCTTTTTAAAGAGGAAACAATAACTCATAATGGGTCAGTTCCCTAACCATTGCATCTCCTATGAAATGTTCCAATTAATTCTTTATTCTGGTAAGCAAAACAAGTAATGTTTTATTTGTCACTTGTGATACACTTGGTTGTCTGCAGTGCATTTATTATTTTCCCTTGTAAAATTGGCTGTTTGCCAATAAAAGACTTCTTTGATGTCAAATACAATGTCTTTTTTCCTTTGGTGTGAACATGGTATTGTTGTTAGAATCAATGTTTCTCCATTTTTTCTTTTATTAAGGGCAGGTTATCTATAGAAAAATTAAACCATTATAACCACAAGTCCCTGACAAAATATAGTAATACATTGTAAACTTCAAAATCTGATATCAAGTTGGTGAAGATTGTTACCAACAGGGATATATTTGCCAACAATATTTGCAACTAGACCACACAGATATAACATTCCAAGATGTTTTTCATCTTTTAACCCCCAATAAAGCATTAAAGCCACTAAGATGCAAGTGGTTTATGAGTGTGAAAGAATATGAGGAAAAGGAAAGCATTATTAAGGGGAGAGAATAATAAAAGAATAGGAATTAAGAAGACAAAAGATAATCATTGACATTGCATTTAAATTTTTGAAGATGTACGTTGACTAGAAGCAAGAGGCCAGAAGAGAGTTGTACATTAGGAAAGTCCAAGAGAAGAAACTGTTAGTAAAGAACCTATAGTTGCATCTAGCAATTTCATCTGTAAAATGATGAGACCTTGCTGCCAATCTAGCAGTACACTTTGTAAAGTCTAAGTACCAAAGAGGAAAGTTCAACAGAACAATTACCATAAAAATATAGAAAAGGCAGAGGGAAGCTACATTACAGTGATGTGAAGTGACTGAAGCTGAAATGTGAAATCGGGACCAATAACATTGCAGATTCTTTTAGGGATTTTATCAGGAATCTCTAAATACATAGCAGAGCAGATATGACAGCAATATTTAATGCATGTTTGAATGGTAGATTTATAAATGTGCTAGATTTTGTCAAGAAAAAAATTTAGTTTTGTGATGTTAATGAATACTTGTTATCACTTTCATGATGCATGTTGTAGTAGAGACTTTGTAATCACAGATACAAGTATAGTACGCCATTGAACAATGTTGGTGTCAGACGCCTTCAAGTAATCTTGCAATAATAGTACTTGCTTGATAATACTCACTCAAACGTAACCACCAAATAGAGAAATAGTATAGTGAATAGAGTAGAGAATAGCAGTCCATATAGTAATAGAGGATAGACTAGAAATAGCGATCAATTAGACATCACGCTATCTTCCATATAAGCATTTCTTCTATGATCTACTTAATTCAATAATGGTATTCCGATATAACATATAGGAAACCAAGTTTCCTAGCAGCAGAACTATCAATTGATTCAGTATAATCTTTCTATGTGCTGACAATGGAAAACATTAACCTGAGAAGGCACAATGAGTCACTCTTGGGAAAGAAAGTCAAAAAGGGTCTCATAAGGTGATTAAAAGAGAGCATTTTTTGTTTATGGAGGCATTAAAATTAACAAGCTGTTTCTTGTCCTGGTTAAGAAAAAATTGTAGATAATTTTTGAGATCATCTGTCAATTTGACGGTGTCAAACCAATTAGACTTAGCATTAAGACAGGAGTAAATAGTTGTCATCAGAATAGATGAGGAGACAAGGACTGATGATATTGGCAAGGTCATTGATTGCTATTTTCATGGCAAATATTCAGATTAACTTATTTTTATGAGCTCTGGTCTTTATTGCTTGGACATGCCACGTTACATCCACAGAGTTGAAACACTCTCATTACCTCCATATTCAAAACATAAGGAGAAAGTTCCTAAGAAGTCTTACTTTGTAAAACAGACATCAATGTGGGTGCTTTTCTGAACATTACAATCTTGACTACTTCAAGTGAGGAGTTAATCATTATCAGCCTAACTCTAATATTTGGTCATTTTATCAGATTTTATGAATTGGGTCAGGTTGAGAATTTTCAGTACCTCCTCAGACACCCCTCCATTCTTTCCTCCAGATAATGTATTAGGTCATCCCATAAGTTCTGTCTGAATTTTAACTTTTTGTTAAAATGAACAAAATTTAAAGAGTATTTTATAATGTCTAATGGAGCTGAACATTATTTTTATGTTTAGATGCATTTGAACTGATCAAATTTTATTTCATAGAACAATAAAATTAAATTTTGTTTGATTAAAACCCTGCTAACATGAAAGTACCCAAGAATCATTTGAGGCACATAATGCTTTATGAGTTCAAGAAAGGAAACTCAGCAGCCGAAGCGGCTAGAAAAATTCACTCGGTTTATGGAGAGGAATGTGTGAATGAAAGAACTTGCAGAAGATGGTTTGCAAAATTCAGAGGTGGAGATTTCACCTTTGAAGATGAAGATCGAACCGGACGTCCAGTTGAGTTTGATGAAAAGCTTCTTGAAGCAGCCCTTGAAGAAAATCCTGCTTCATCAGTTGAGGAATTGGCAGTGGTTCTCGGTTCAAACCACACAACTGTTCATCATCATCTTCAACAACTTGGAAAAAGTTCCTAAACTTGGAAAATGGGTGCCTTATGAATTGTCTGAAAACAACCTCAAATCCCGAGTTGACATCTGCTCTTCTCTCCATTCTCGCCAACTTGTTTCACCTTTTTTGGATAGACTTGTGACTGGTGACGAAAAATGGATCTTTTATCGAAATGTTAAGCGTCGTAGACAGTGGCTTGGTAAAGGGGAAGGACCCCAGCCACAGCCAAGAAGGGAACTTCATGGGCAAAAGGTTCTTCTTTCAATCTGGTGGGATTGCCAAGGAATAATCCACTTAGAATTCTTACCACCTAATGCAACAATTAATGCTCAAATATACTGTCAGCAATTAGAGCGTTTGAACCAAGCTTTGAGGGAAAAAAGACCTGCTCTAGTGAATCGAAAATGGGTGATGTTTCATCAGGACAATGCGTGACCACACACAGCAAGAATCACGTCACAAAAGATCAAAGAACTTTGTTGGGAGAAAATTCCTCATCCACCTTATTCTCCCAACCTTACTCCTTCAGACTACCATTTGTTACGTAGTTTACAGAATCATTTGGAAGAAACAACTTTTGTAACACAGGAAGAGATTAAAACTTACATTTGTGAGTTCTTCGAATCAAAGTCAAAAGAAATTTACAGTAATGGAATTAGTAAGCTTGTTAATAGATGGAAGGAATCATAGATAATCAGGGAAAATACATTGTTGATGGAATCTGTAATTAAATGTAACATTTGGTCACTTGTTTTCTTTATTCAAAATTCGGACAGAACTTATGGGATGACCTGATAGTTACCTTGATCTCTTCAAGCTTTTTTTGTTTTTTTAATTATTTCACTTCAAGCAAAGTGATATGATCATGCAACTAAGACACACAGGTTTTCTGGGAGGGAAAAGAATGAGAAGTCTTTAGTGAGGAGAAAGGACAATAAAAAATCAGGATTCAGGAAGACAGAAGATGGCAGTCGGTGTTGCATTTAAAGTTTTGAAGATTGTAGGAGGCAGGGAAGCAAGAAACTGGAAGAGAGTTCCACAGTTGAGAAGTGCGAGAAAAGGAACTATCAGAATAGCAAGGTTAATTGCTAATATTCATCTCATCTGTAAAATTTTCCCTTTCTAATATCTCTTTTTCCTTGTTCCTAACTATTTTCACAGTAACTCCCTACCTTGACTGGCTCTTGAGTCTTGTATTGAGTGAACTTTAATATTTAAAAATACTGTTTTTTATTGAGAAATAACAAAGTACCTCACAGAATTTTGAATAATCTGTGATTTTTAGTGGATTGGAAAATAGTAAGCCCCTGTTAAGATTTGAATTCACATTTCTTACTTTTGGGTCCTTGCAGTTCCAGGGAAGCTGTCTTACTGTGTTGGCTATTAGGATTAACATGTTATAATGACTAAAATTTAATTATATAGCCTTATTTTCTATGGATGATTGATATACTGACATCATTGTTTACATGCACTAGTAGTATTAATTGTAATATTATTTGAATTTATTAAATGTAGCATTAGTATTCATTAATTTTTAACTAATTTACCTAATAATCAGTGTGGATCAGAAACAATACATATAGGGAATGTAATTAATAGATGCTATACAGCTAGATTTGAATTACTGTAACTGGTTGTTCTATGTAGCCTAATTACTAAAGCAGCTGTCTCAGAGATGTAGAATCTTGATTTAATGATCATAGAATGAACAATCTGGGAATTTTTAAAAAAAAATAGTAAATAGATAAAAAATATAGTAGTAAAATCACTGATAATATTTGTTAATGTTTTATCTAAAAAAATTTAAATGGTATTTCATCAAGTATTACAAGTAATAAAAACAATGTAAATTAAGATGAAAGAGATATTAGTCAGAAATTAATAATAATTGGCAAAGTTTCATCTGAGAAATATGAAGTTAATAGTCGCTGACAACTGATTAAAAATTTGAAAATTAACTTTATCTAGCAGATTATATATTAAATAATTTCACTGTTTTATTAGAAGTGTAAAAATCTTTACCCTTGTTGGATAGTTAACGTTTCTTATTGCTAATATTTTACTTCACTTCATGGTAAGATTTGAGGGTTCTTTTAATTTTCATGGGTTACTCTTGGTAACTAGCTCTTGCAAGAACTCTCTCAGAACTATGTAAGGATCATCTAAGCACACCCTGTGTTTGTATAGCTTTCTTTGTATATTGTCCTACTAACTAGTTCCTGTGACTATTAAAGAAGCACTTTATTCAGTTAGTGAATAATGTGATTGGATAAAAATCTGGAAAATCTTAAGTCTCAGTTTGTTAAATTGTTTTATTTTTCGAGCAAATTTTTATGTTTTTTGTAAAGTTGTTTTCAATCCCAAAAAGAATGACTGCTAAACACTTTCCCTTCCCCATTTTATAGGCAGAAGAACACAAATTCATGCTGGGATGTTTCCTTAGCCAATAACATAGTCCAGTTCTCAGTTTCATTTGACACAGTCCCAATCTGTCTTGTCTTGAAGTCAGAACACTACGTTCACTTGTCCAAATTTGCTTTTGTGTGTCAACTACAATTCTTAGTTTGTGAACTTTTTGCCATATTACTTTTGCTTCATGTTATTACTGTTGCTTTGCCTTTCATATATTGTTTGCTCGCTTTACATTATTTTTTGCCATGTTCTTTTCTTTCTCTTTTATTGTTTATTGCAAACTTTGCCAATTCTACTTGTTGAACAGTTCTGTTACTTATTTTGCATTTGACCATGGCTACTCACTCCATAAATTAAATCCGTTTTTCTTTGTTATAAGACCATATTAGTGGCTTTAAGGGTCAAATACTTAATCATTTCTTCCTAAGATCATTTACCTAAAATAATGACAAATGTCTGATGAAAATGGTTTTCTTATTTCCATCCATCAGCATTATATCTGCTGAGTGACTTCTGTTTTCACAAACTCTCAAAATCTTTGTGCATAGTAAATATTTAAAGTGTAAAAATTATACTTGGGATTTTTCCTTAAAACTGGCAAACTTGAATTTTAATTCTTTCTCCCTATAAAGTTATTTAACAAAATATATCTTTTATAACTTCAAAAGTTATTTTTAGTGAATACCCATCTTTGAGTAGACACCCCATTTTTTTTAAAGTAGCTTGTATTACATCTACTAGCCTGTGTATTCAGTGAAATAAAGAAAATGTTCACTCTTGCAGGATATAAAACTGCAGTCCCCTTTGTAGGAGAAAATACAGTCTTATCCAGTCTGCTTTAGACTACTTGGCCACAGAGAGCATGTTGGAACAGAGAGTGCAGGCTGAAACCCTGCTGGAGAGCACATTTTCATATTATGTTTTCTCAAGTGCACAGGCCAGTAGATGAGATAAACACTGATTTTAAAAAAATGTATATACTTAAGCATGGTTATCCCCTAAAAATAATATTTGAAGTATTGCAAAATGTCAAATTAAAAGAAGAAAAATTGATTAATTCTTTAGAAAATTTCTGTACCCGCCTATATATATATATATATATATATATATATATATATATATATGTATATATAAATAAAAAGGAAAGAACAGTAAGATATAAAATCCGGTGTTCTTATAGATATTTTTATTTTTACACAATAGTGCTCTATGTAAATTTAAATTTACAGAGCATTAATATTATAAATAGATTTAAAATATGGTTTTACCGCTACACAGTAATAACCATGTTTCAGAAATGGAAGCTAAAGCCCCTGAATTTAATTTTGTTATTAAACCAAAGACATTAGTTCCATTTCCTCATCAAGCGAATTTATCGGTAACCTTGGAAACCCTCAAACTATGAATCTTTCCTGTGCCGTTAACAACCGTAAATTTTAAAAAGTAAGTTACTCCAAAATTCGCTTGATGAGGAAATGGAACTAATGTCTTTGGTTTAATAACAAAATTAAATTCAGGGGCTTTAGCTTCCATTTCTGAAACATGGTTATCACTGTGTAGCGGTAAAACCATATTTTAAATCTATTAATTTATAATATTATATATATATATATATGCAAGAGAACTTAGTGTAATCTTGAGAATTTTTCTTTATTGTTCATTGTCTTCAATTAAGATATCTACAACTTCCTTAGTACATCTATAGAGATTACACTCACTCATAAAAGGCATGTTACAAAAATCATCAAATTATAAAAAAAACTCATTAAAACACATTATTAAATAAATATTACCAATTAAGTAACAAGCACAATACCAAAACAATTCTGACATCTAAAATCACTGTTAGAGTGTCATGTGATTAATTCCGTGTTCAGGACATTTCTCAGGTTAATAGGGGTTACAAGGTCCTTCCCATTTCCTTATGAAGTATTCTGTGGCAGTTAGGGATGAACTCTGACCTACCCTATTATATGATGCCAAAGATGGTTCTTCATTTATGTGCTGTGTCTCTTCACAACAAGCTTGTAAGTTATGTTACTTGCCACTTCCATTTGCCCATCTTGCTCCAGCATCATTTTCTCTGTGTGTTGAATTCTCTAAATTCTCTTTCCTCATTATGCATCCAAGATGTTTTAACTGTCCTTTTCTGATCCTAAGTGAAAGTCTCCTTATCATGCCCATTTTCCTTAAAATGTTTTTTCACATCCTCAGCATCCTTCTGTAGAACCACATTTTTGTTTCTTTAAGCCTCTACTTCATCTGTGAAGAAATTGTCAAGCATTTACTGCTATATTGGAGGATTGATATTTGAGCAATATTTTGTTTGTTTCTTAATATTGTGCTTAATTTCTGGAAGGCATCTTTTACTATTCTAATGTGTCTTTGAATTTCTCTGTCACAATTTCCATTATCTATTGTACCAGTTTCCTTTACAATGCTGAAAGGCTCCAGTTTCCCTATAGCTGGGTGGCAGGAGGTAGAAGTGTATTCATGCCAAAATCGCTTGGCCTGACACCAAAGAGAAAAATGTTGCTACTTAAACAATTTTATATTTTTACAAAAAGGAAGAAATACACATTTGCAACGGTAAGCACTTTGCCATTCAAATGTCAGAAAGAACTCTTAAACATGGAATACAAAAAATCTAACCATTGACTATAACAATTTTATATTTTTACAAAATTGAATGAATAGTTTTCAGCAATGAAGACAGCTCAAAATATGAGCCGTATTAAAATCAAGCAGGTGCAAAAAGTTAACTGTCTGGGTAGATCAGAATGTACATATGAAAAGGGAAATTAAGTACAGGGGGTCCTTGACTTATGACAGAGTTCAGCTCTATGAGGTGTCTGAACGAAATTTTCCATGAATAAGCACTTACATCACTCATCTATACTAAAACAATAGTAAAATAATTATCTAGCCATAACACATTTCTTTGACATATGTTAACATAACTAGGACTAAAAATCACAAGGACATAATATATAATACATTTAATGAAATTGTTTTAAGATGCTTGTGTATTTACTGCCAGCGATATCAATAGCTCTTGGTAGATAAAATGACACAGTGTAAGATGTTGCCTCTTGCAGTACTTGGAAGCAGCAGCAAATCTGAGGAAGGTGAGTTTTTTTTCTTTTTTATGGTGAATTCAACAACTTATTTCTTATAGGAAAACTCAATATGAATACACATATGTATATGTTTTAAGTGACAGTCAACCAACTTAAGCCAATGTTCATGACTGTTTCTCCCTTTTTAGTGCATTTAAGTATCTAATTCCTTTTCCAAGGTGATGGCTTTCCTTTTCTTTGAAGAACCACCATCAGAAGAGGTAGTTGGATGCCATAATGAAGGGCAGTAAGTTTTTATAAACACAGCATAAACAAATGCACAACAATCCAATAATTCACACTGCCTTCCTCATTCTAGCACTGTATGATGTATTCTTCTGCCTCACAATGTGTTCTTTCACCATGCCATGTGCATTGTATAAGGCAAATGGCATGAGTCAAAACAAGATTAATGGAGATTGTGTCATCATGAATTTCTGTAGGTCAGGACTGTCATAGCTCAGGGACTTACTGTAAGAGATAGGAAAATGCTCTTAGAAACAAAGAAGAGTACTGAACTGCTAATGTAATATCTAATCTCCTGTATAGAATGAATACAGAACAATCTTCTTACGGATGAAGAAGAGAATTGAAGCAGCAGATGTAACTATAACATGTGAGTAACAGAAATCTTAAGGCAAAAAGAAACATTTTTTTTTTTTTTTTAATTGATTTCATGCCAAGCAAGGCAGTAAACCCACTAAGACATAAGGGGTTTCTGGGCGTGGAAGAATTAGGAACAGAAACATTACTAATGAGTGGGAAGAGAAAAGAGTAATCAGGTGGTGGGAAAGTGACTGAATCTGAGCTGCCAGATTGGGAGCAATAATATTGCTGATTCTTTGGATTTTATCAAAAAGTGCAAAGTAAATAGCATGGGCACTGGGACATATGTTATAGCAATATTCTAAGCATGGGTGAATGGTAGACATAGATAAATTCTGGAGAGAAAAATTGTCTCACATGACACAGTAAACCAACTTAGCAGCTGACTTAATGATAGAAACTGCTATTAACAATCAGAAAAAGAGGCTGAAATTTCAGGGAATGAGGAAAGAAGGCTTGGAGAATTTAACAACGTATACTGAAGGAAAGAAAAATGGGGAAGCAGTAATTAACTGACTTGACCTGTTTAAGTGGCTGGATGACAAGGACAAAGAGGGGAGTAAAGATGAAAGAGTTGCATAGACCAAAAAAGATAGGAAATTGTGGATAGCTAGGGTCAGTCATATCCTAAATGTACATGGCACATAACAAATATAAATTTTATTTGTTTAAAAAATTTTTGAATAATTTTGTTTCATAAAATATTTGTTTACTCTAAAAAAAAAAATTCCATTGCTCTCCTCCTTTTTCTTAAGTGCCATGTCTCTCCAAGATGTTACTGATCATATCTCTCAACAACTTCATATTCTTTTTTTAAATATCTCTAAACTCTGCATTCCCATGATTTCCCTTTGATAAGATAGTAGAGTGACTTTCTTTTTCATTTTCCATTGTTTTGAATTTAGAGTAGTCTTTCTCCTAGACTGGTTTCCAACCAAGACTAGAGAGCCAAGTCTGTCTTGCTATTTAATCCATAGCTGGGAATTGAGTTCAGGAACTGATTCATGCTTTCTACAGTGAAATCATTTGAATAAACAAGCTGAATTAGTTTACAACAATCTACAACCCACCATTATTTGAAAAAGGTTTTACTTTTTCTATAAACATAACCTTTATGAGTTCCGTTTTCAATAACTGAATAGAAAAGTAATATTTCAAACAGGGCAAGCGATAACTGAGCAGGCTTATGGCCACATCACATTGAAACACTAGTTCCCATACAATCACTGAAGTTAAGCAACATTGAGCTTGGTCAGTACCTACATGGATGACCACTTGAGAAGACCAGCTACGGTAAGCTTGAATGTGCAGGTGGTTGTTAATCAGAGAGCCGAGTTCCAATTCCCGTTGGTTTCATTGTATTATGCACAAATGCCCTTAGGAAAAGTATGAATTTACTACTTCTCCCCACAGCTATGGGTTAATTATTATCGCAAAATAATTCTTAGCATCTAAAAATATTTTCTAGCTGTAAATAACCTGCAATGGGTTGATAAACCATAAAAAACAATGATTGCCTGAACAGTACTAACAATAAGAACTTGACTACCCTCAAAGATTAAATAAAGGTTTTAGTTTAGAAATCTCTGAATGTTACCTGGATTGATATACACCTGGCAAAAACCAGAGGGCACAATGGCCAAAACATTGTGATAGCAACAGCAAAGATTAGGACAATAGTCTACACATTAATAGTGTAAATAATGATAACTCTTCATCCTATAAATTCAGACAGATAATGTTTTTTCTATCTTATTGGTCTTAAACATTGATTTTGATTATTTATAATAAATAAAACATCTTCATTGCTACTACATTTGTAATATAAAGCCACAACCTTATT
>OZ038486.1:32143041-32173041 GCA_964036315.1 Acanthosepion esculentum
TTACCTCAGAAACATTACCCACTCTGAAGGTACCTATAGTGTTATTGTGTATAATAATTTTATAGTTTACTATACTAGTTCTAATCATTACTCCACCTCTACTATTTCTTCTAAAATCTGTTGATTGACTATTTCTTTTAATTTTTTCAAATCTCTTTTTGCAACGTTTGTAAAGACTGTTTTTTCTTGTTATCTTGCCAATATTTTCAACATTATTCAATTGTTTTGTAATCTCTGTTCAAATTTATTTGCAATTTCCAACATGTTCCGATCACTCAATAACTTTACAATGTCTCCTTTTTTGAGCTTATGTCTGTTTTATGACTCATAGCAATCTTGTTATATATGAAATTAAAAAGTAATTATTGGCCATACTGTGAGGAGGCATGGTGGAGTAATATTGAGGAATTGGGGAGCAGGGTTCAAATTTCATTCTGGTTCGTTACAGTCACTTACATGTAAATACACTTGGAGAGGTATGAATCTATCTGCTTTCCCCCCAGCTATAGATAAATAGCAGGATATACTGGATCTTATAGCCTTGGCTGGAAATCAGTCTAGGAGAAGGATAACTTAGAATTCAAGCCTCTAGCTACAGGTTAAATTGCCTCACCAGACCACAGTTGGTCAAATGTGGTGTATGGCTACACCTCAATCAGGGAGGGGTTCCTCCAACGAGAGTGAGAAGGCTCTGGATTTGGATATACTATTAAAATATTTACAAGATTATTAACAAACTTGAAATGGTATAATAAAATCTCACATCATCGACTGTTATTTTTTGCCATAAAAAAGACATATCTAAAAAAAAAAAAGAAACAATATGAGAGGAAAATACAAAAACAAGGTAGAGTCCTGAACTTGAAAATGGAAAAATAAAGGGGAGAAAGGAAGATAAAAAAAAAACATGAACAAGGTGATCTGTTACTGTTCCTCTCTCCTCAGAACTTGAGTGAGGAAAATGGCTGTGCACATGACTAAAAAAAGGGTAAAAAGATATGATATATAAATATATCAATAACATACAATTATATGTATATTTCTATTATATCAACCATTATTTGTAGTGGATACTCTAATTTGAGTAGAGCATCCTGTTTTTAAACAGTGTTTATTTCATCTACTAGCCTACACATTTGAGAAAAATTTAATAAAAAAAAAAGTGCTCTACAGCAGGATTTGAACCTGTGTTCCCCATTAAAGGAGAACCCAACATCTGATCTGGTGTGCTTTAGACCACCCAGCTACAGAGAGCCTCACAGCCAAACAAGGTTCTGTTTTGCCTTAAAACACATCTCTCCATTCAGATTTTTCTCACAAGGCAAGGTACCGAAACTTAAACACAGTAATTTCTAAAGAAATAATGAATTTTTATTTTTAATCTGATATTTTTTTTACTTGAAATGTTATTTGAGTAGAACATAAAGTCTATGACCTAATAAATACTTTTAGTCCCTCGTTGTTTCTGGGACTATACCCCCTTTTTGTATTTTCCACTCGTTTTATTGAATATGTCTCTTCATATGGCAATCATTAAACTTTGTACCCTGAGAAAAATTAAGTTATTGTAAATATTTCTAATAAAAACAGTTATTACAAAGCGAAATTCAGCCACTTCACAGTACATAGTAAAGGTAAGAGGGGCAGATAGAAACAGCAAGTTACATACCTAAGGACCCGGATATCAGAAAAAGAACTGAGAGGGAGTGTAATAATACAACCATTGCTAAGAGCTACAAAGTATAGGAAGTTGTGGAGAGTAATAATCACTCATGTCCTGATGGGGCACATAATATAAAAGAATAATATATGTTTTCCTAAAATTTTTTTTACTCATGTAGCTTGGTAAGATCTAGTTTTATTGTGAAAAAATAGACATGGAGAACAAAATTTGACATAGTGTATACTCTTAAGTGCTTAATAATCCAAGTGGAGAGGGTTTGTTCTCATTTTATTTTATATTTATTTGAGAAAATTCTCTGACTCCCTGGGCTTATTAAAACCATCCTGTTAGTTTTGCATTTTTTTACCCCTTAAATGTTCTTGATCTTTCATTTATTAAGCCAACCCATTTAATGTATATTGAGTAAAAAGTCCACACTGCCAAATTATTAAAACCCTCTTTGTATTAGGCATATAAGAATAAGTTAGCCTTTTGCCAAATTGCTAATGGAAAAATCTGTTTTTATCAGACGATTTCAGGTTTCATTGCAGGCTACTGAGGTCTCTATTAGTGATAGGCAGGATTTTTCACAGCAGCTGCCAGAGAAAGTCTAGCAATTGAAGGAAGCTCTTATTGCTTGATCTCTTTTTTTCCACTCTTGCTGTAATGCTTACTAAAGAAAGGAAGGTAACTTTGAAGATCTTATTTTACAAACTCTCCCTTTGAGCAACCTTTTGCCAACTGTTGATAGTTAATCCAACAAGAGATGGTCTTTTTAAGGAATCCCTGTTCTGCTAGTGAGAAGCCAGTTCAGCAAAGAAAAAAAATCTTTTAATAGATGACAGTCTTTCATTCTCAGTACATGGCTGGTCCGATGCAAATGTACTTTTTGTAGCATAACCTCAATGCTTGTGTCACCAGGTGTCTTAAGGAATTCAATGTTTGTAATGAAGTCAGTTCAGTATATATTGAGAATAATGCAGATGCAATACTGGTAGATGCTGAGAATACTATGGACAGATCATGTGAGCAACAACAAAATTTTAGAGAAACTGCAAATGAAAAGGACATTTATACTTAGAATCAGAATGAGACAGTTGAAATTTCTAAGGCACATAAGGAAAGAGGGTTTGAAAAATTTGACACTGACAGAACATATTGGAGGCAAGAGGGACAGAAAAACAATGCATAACCTACCTAATGAGCTGAAAATGGTTGGTAGAACAAGGATTAGGAGAGATAACAAAAAGACAAAATTTACTAAGAGCTACAAAGGACTGAAAATTGTGGAGAGCCATGATTTCCCACCTCCTGAGATGACACGGCACATAGAACAACAAAAAGTTTGTGTAAATGGTTGGTAGAGCATAGATTAGGAGAAATCGAGAAAAGATAAAATTTATTATGGGCTACAAAAGATTTTGGAGAATTATTATGTCCTGAATCACCCATGTCCTGAAGGGATATGGAATGAAGAAAGAGATAGTAAGGACACAGGATTTGGCTCCATAAAGAAGCATAGACAATTGGTATAGACTCTACAATTTAATCTATTTCAATCACCCAGAAAAACTAAAATTCCAACTCTCTATGCCATCAGGCTGGAAGTTGTAAGCTTATTTGTAATATTCTTATGTAATGTATTAGTAAATCCTTTTTTCTTTTTTTTAACCTTGGATGTTACCAATAAAAATACAAAGTAGAACTTATTACAAGATGCAATTTCTTCTAAGCAAAACAATTCAAATTTGAACCTGAGGTAAGTATTAGGACCTTGAATAAGTTCTGGGCTGTTTTTCAACAGATGGCATTCCCAGAACTGTGTGCATGTAATTTCAGATGGTAATGCATCTATAAGGAAGTGCTATAAGCAAGATTGAAATTCAGTGTATGTCATTTCGACAAAGTGTAAAAACTTTGTGTTTCATAGCATTAAACATATCAGATTGTGTGCCAAAGAAAGTGTATTTATGGGGAATTTTACTGCACTACTTTATTCAAAAGAAATCTGCAGTTGAAGCACACAGAATTCTTGTTGAGACTTATGGCAACTCTGCTCTGTCAGAATCAACATGCAAAGATTGGTTTAGATGCTTCAAAAATAATGATTTTGATGTTGAAGATAAAGAATGCTCAGGTGTACCAAAAAAGTTTGAAGACGAAGAATTGGAGGCAGTACTTCATGAAGACTCATGTCAGTTGCAAGCTGAACTTTCAGAATCATTAGAAGTTGATCACACAACAGTTTCAAAACATTTGAAGTCATACATTGGGTGCCACACAAGTTGAAGCCAAGAGATGTCAAACTGCATCTTCTCATGTATGAACAGCTGCTTCAACGGTAGAAAAGGAAAGGTTTTTTTTGCTCCATATCGTAACTGGTGATGAAAAGTGGATCTACTATGATAACCCTAAGCATAGAAGATTAAGGAGTAAGCCTGGCCGTGCATCAACATCATGGCAAAATTGAATATTCAGGGTTCAAAGCTTCTGCTCTGCATTTGGTGGAATCACCAGACGTGGCCCTGTTCGATTATCACTTGTTCCAATCAATGGCTGAGTAGCACTTTCATTCTTATGACGATGCAAAAAAATGGGTCAACTCATGATTAGCCTCAAAAGATGTGTTGTTTTTCCAATGTGGATTTCAAATGCTGTCAGAAAATGGGAAAAAGTAGTGGCTAGCGATGGACAATGACATGTTTCTTAATAATTTTTGTAAGTAAAACATAACTTTTCATGAAAACTCAGCAGGAAATTATTCAAAGTCCTAATATTTTATAGAAAAATTTATTTAAAAAAATTCTTTCAAAGTTTTAAAAAAGACTACAGCTGATGTTAGTACCAACATGGAAAATTAGAACACCTATCTTATGTCAATCATACATGCATTGCCACTCCCCCATCCCTGATAAACACACAATCATTTTATTAACAAATAAGGAAGTTATTTTGAAGTCTGAAGTTGATTAGAATAACCAATTTTTTTTTTGTTTCACCCAAAGCAAGGCGACAATGCAGAAGGAGTGAAAGAACAACAGATGAATGGGATTCAAGAAGATAGGTGGTGGTGATTGATGTTGTACTTAAAGCAGAAAAATCATAGAAATTGAAAAGTGTTCCACAGGTGGGAAGTGGGAGAAAAGAAACTGTTAGAGTAGAAGTGGCAGTTGCATCTAGATAGTTCAGCAGTAAAATGGCGTGAACTAGTTGCCAATCTAGTAGTACACTCAAATTCATGTAGTCAGGGCACCAGATAAAAAACGCTTATCAGAACAGTTGCCATGAAAATATTTGTAGAAAAGGCAAAGGGGAAACCACATCATGTCAGTGAGAATGTGACTGAAGTCAAGATACCTGGCCAGGATTGATTACATTACGGGCCCTACTTTTGATTTTTTTCAAGAATCTTGAGATATATATCAGGAGCATAAGACCAGATATGGCAACCATATTCAATGTATTAATAATACTAAAATCAAGTGCATATTTGGTCGAGCAATATATATATATATATATATAATCTGTTATAATAAATACATTGCACTCTCTATGTGGATCAGATTTAATTCTGATATTACTAGGATCCACCTGGATTATATACCAATGGATCTATTACCTGTACTATATATATATATATATATATATATATATATATATATATATATGAATGACAGAAATATAGTTTGATACATTGATTGCCAACCACAAGATAACTCATTGTTGGGAATATCTGTCTATATTTCTGGGATGAGGTATTATGTACATTATTTACATGGCACAGTGGATAAAGGCGTTGTTTAGATCTAGTGACAGGACCCAAAGAGTGTGAGTTCAATACCCGGTTAAGGCAGTGGAAAACTTTCAGAGGGAAAAATTAACAGGAGATAACTGACATCCATCAAACATGGCACGTGGAACTAGAACAGTCTACCCCAGTGATCGAAATAAAGGGTTCAGTTCAAAATTCCAACCACCTGAAGAAGGCCAGAGCGTACAACGGCCGAAACGTTGTGACAAATATGGCGACAATAGTCCAACTAATGTAAATACTGTATAAACAATTATATTCAACAAAAATAATATTTTTGTGTGTCATTTTTTTTCAGGAAATAGGCGATGATGGTTCTCCACAACTTCCTATCCTTTATATCTCTAAGCAGTGTTTGTCTCCTTACTGTCACTCTCAGTCCTTGTTCTTCTATCCATTTATGCAAGCTTTACAAGTTGGTTACTCCCTGTTTTCCTCTGACCCTCAATATGTTCTTTGGGTATCAAATTTTCTAAATTCTCGTTATGCGTACCAGAAATTTCAACCGTCTTTTTCTGAATCTAAGTGTCTGTTTTGCTTCCATTTTCCTTATGATTTCATTGTTGATAATGTGTTCTATCTATGGTATTCTCAGCATCCTTCTGTAGAACAAATCTTTGTTGCCTTGTCTTCTTTTCATCTGTGAAGAACTATCCAGCATCATGTTCAACTTAGAAAAAGGTTATTCAGTAAGCCTCTTTTCGATCTTTTTCTATTGCCTCAAGTCTCTTTTTCATCTGTGAAGAATTATCCAGCATTGTATTCAACTTAAAAACATTATTCAATAAGATCACCCTCAACTTTGAGGATGACTTCATTGCAGCTTTGGAAGTGACTTCATATCCTGTTTAGGTGATTCCTGTTTATGATCCCATGTCCATGGTAGTTAACTTCAATGAGTCTTTGATATATTTGCTGTACTCCAAATCAGGAGAGCTTGGATCTACAGAGGATTGTGAAAATTCTTAGCCTTCCACTCCTGAAATAATGTAGGCTGTTTGGTAGGAAATAGACTCTTTCTGCAGCATGCATGGTTACTCATTCAATCCAAGATTTGACTGCCACCTCAATGCAGATAACTCTTACACCCTCTGGGAAGAAGAATGGTAGTATAATATGAACTTAATTGCTTATGTCCCCTAGGACAATAACAACATTAATTTGGTATGCACAACTGTGAGAAGGTTGCACAGTTCTATCAGTCATTCCTCCTGTACACCTCTCCATTTTGAAGAATCATTTAGTCTGTGGTTAACAGCTAGTACCATGAACATACAGTACTTTTTCATTTCCTGTGTCAAACTGGAAACTGTTTTGATATATCTGAATGAGAAAGAATTTAGCACATACTGTATAACATTAATTTATCTTCCATTTGGGACCTGCTTGCAGATGTGTTCTCAAATAGCTGGTTCATAATGTAGATTTTTGATGTTAAAAAAGTTGAGTGTTTTATTTACATTATTTGGACTATTGTCCTCATCTTTGTTGCCATATTTATTACAATGTTTCGGCCGTTGGAAGGCCGGAGCGTACAATGGCCGAAACGTAATAAATATGGTGACAAAAATGAGGCCAATAGTCCGAATAATGTAAATAGTGTACATAATAGCTCATCTCAGAAATATAGACAGATACTCTTGTGTGTTTTGTGTCTATTTGTAATACATAAACAAAGAAGGTAGGTGAAATATACAAAAAACTTGTTTTTCTGCTTTGCACTGAGTTGGGAAGACCAAACCTCTACTTCATGAGTAGGGATGCTAAAACATGTCTGACAATGTCCTTGGCAAGTGGAAAAGTTCACTGGACCAGGAAAAACTAACATTCCTTATTGGGAATGCTATTACTATGTGATTTACATCTTTGAAGCCAAGAGGAGAAAAAGAAAGTTTCTGTACTTTCCAGGAGGCGTGGGGGTGGGGGTCGGTCATAAAATCACACATGTGACCAGAAGCACTTTCCGGTTTCTTTATAACTTGCATCATGGGAAAATGAGTTTACTTTTATTTTATTTTTTTTATTATTATTGTTTTTATTTCATTTTCCCCACAAGATGCATAAATTCTCTGAGAATACAGTTGCAAAAGACAATGAGATTGACTGATTTTAAGCTTTATATTTTTATATTTTATTTTCCTACAAACAAAGTAACTAATAATAACAAAACAAAAGTCATTGAAACAAAGCAAGTTCAGTCGACCATTGATGACAATTTTCCTACATCTGTCCCATAATAGTTTTTTTCTGTTTGCACACACATTTTGTACACTGAATATGATATCTATTATGGACTGGAAGAGTACTTCTTAATTCTTATTTTGTATTTAATTTAATGTTTTATTTTTTGTTTTTTATCCTTTATTTATTTTAATTTATTCAGTGCAGAAAATATTACACTGACAATTCCATATCTTAAGTCACAAGCAATCAATGGCCACTTGATTTCTGGAACATATAAGAAATATTGCACTTGCTAAAATAAATTCGGTAGAATATTGATTTGCTGAAGAATTAATAGTTTGTGGCACCAGACTTTTCTGCTGACACTCTCCTCCCACATCTTACTTGATTATTTTTTCTCCCAGATTGATTTTTGGCTGGTTGGTCACCCACATGATGATTACTTTGTCTGCTGTTAAAATATATAGTTCATTGAAGTCTTCAAAGTTGGTTGGGCCTGTGAATTTTGAGATTTAACCTAAAACATAAGGTGGAGAAATGATTTGGGGTTAAATTGTTATTTTATCACTTATTATATATTACTGCCACATGGTCTGGTGCTTTTGCTATGTATTTAGAGATTTTTGATAAAATACAAGGATGAATTAGCAATGATATAGGTCTGGACCTGGTATCATGGCTTCAGTCACTTGTCTATCGCCATAATGTAACTTCCCTGTGCCTGTTCTATAAATATTTTCATGATAATTGTTCTGATTACTTTTCTGCTTTGATTGCTAGACTAGATGAACTTCATCATACTACTAGATTGGCAGTTTGGTCTCATCATTTTACACTTGAATTGGTTAGTTTCTAACAGTTTCTTCTCTCATACTTCTCACTTGTGGAACTCTCTTTTGGTTTCCTAATTTCCAGTCTGTTTTGATTGTCAAAAGCCTAAATAAAATGTTAATCATTATCATTTGTCTTAATTCCTAATCTTTTATTGATTTTTCTATTCAATAATATTTTCTTTTTTTCATATTCTCTCAGACTCAGTAACTTTTTGCATGTTAGTGCCTTTATTAACTTGCTTTGGGTGAAAGGATTAAAATTCCTAGGATGATCATAAAAAAATATTAATATGCAAACAAAGTAAAATATATATTTTTGAATTGGACAGCATCCGACAATTTATTTAAAGACATTTTTGAAATGTTTAACGTTCTTTTTATAGATACAAGTATTTAAGTAAATGCTCTGTTTATAATAAACGGTATTAAATAACATTTACCGGCCTGAATGTCTGAGAAATTTTCATAGAAAATTTTCGTTCTCCGACAGGAATCAAACCTGTATCCTATACGGAACCGTCATTTCACGTGACGTGCCTTAACCGTTTGGCCACAGAAGCGTCCGGTTAGCAAGGTCGATTTTACTATCTTTAAACTTAAACCTTCCATGAATCTCTTCTATTCATATCTGCTCTTAGTGTATCAAATATAAACAAATGACGTCATATATTTTGAATTGGACAGAGTCTGACAATTTATTTTAAAGACATTTTTGATATGTTTAACGTTCTTTTTATAGATACAAGTATTTAAATACTTGTATCTATAAAAAGAACATTAAACATATCAAAAATGTCTTTAAATAAAGTAAAATATCTAAGTCTGGAGATGGCAAACATGTTTCTTCTTTACAACTTGCTTGTATTCCAGCTATAATTGGTACAGTTAAAATCATGATTAACATGTAGGTAGGGATATACTGCTGTTGCTATCTAAACAGTCTTTGAGCAAAGTTGGGATGAAATTAAACTTTGAGTATACAGCTCAAATAATTGGGCAAAAGATCAATTTACATGTAACACAATCTGCCCATTATGCTTTTCCATGGTGTAAATTGCAATATATTCTTGATGATGCTCAGAGAAATCCTTTCATTAAAGTTACACTTTCTTGGAACAAAATCTTGAGTGCTGAATAAAAGGCTCTCAAATTGCATTGTCAGTTTGCTATCCCTCCCACTGAGAAACTATTATGATTAATAAAAAATGATTTTGAACTTCAAACTGCAATCATGAAAATATCACAGGACTGTCAAGTCTGTAAAGAGTACTGAAAATCTCTACCACGGCCAGTCATTAATTTGCCAATGACAATTACTTTTGCTGAATGCATAGCTATGGATTTGAAGAAATTTAGACTGTCATTTACTTTACCTAATTGATCATGCTACAAGATTATCAGTTTGTGCCATTGTGCAGTCAGATAGACCTGAATAGATTATAGAGAAAATATTTTGTGTATGGATTTACTGTTTATGGTTGCCCAGAAAAGTTCCTTAGTAGTAAGGGTGATGATTTCTTCAATGTAGCTTTTAGGGAACTTTGTGAAAAAGTTAATATCACCATAAAAACAACTGTTACAGAAGCACCATGGTCAAATGGTTTGTGTGAAAGACATAATCAAGTTCTTGGTAAGATGCAGACTAAAACAATGTCAGAAGAAGAGGTTCAATGTAAATTGCATGGAAAACATGATTGGGTAAAAGCAAAACTGATTCCTAAATCTGGCAAATGTTCAGGGAAATATTCAAATGAGTGGAATGCTGAAAAGGAAGCTCAGGAAAGACAAGCGATTGATTTTGACAGATGTTGAGGAATCAAGAGAATTTAATAAGGATATTCACTTAAATCCAGAATCATCTCAATTGGATGAGACTACTAAAGAAACTCAAATAATGGAAATATGTTTCGTCCCTCTCTACATAGCATGGCATGTCTTAGCTGCAAGGGTCTAAACTGAGAAATGTAACTCATCAGAACATTTTCCATTTAAACAACAATAGAGTAGTGATAGGCTTGTGGCATTGCATCTGTGGGATAGGGATTGTAGGGTGGAAAATAATTTATCACCAACAATGCTTTTGAATTCTGTTGAGTCAGGAAAGAGGGAATTGAGCTGCTCCAGCCTAGATATGGCAGCAATACTTTATTTTTGATTTGATATGATTCTTATAAATAGAGAGTCTGGTACTTTCTGGAGTGATATAAGGAGCCAACTATTTTTCCAGGGTCTTTAGGGATTGATTGTATATACAAGTTTTGCTTGAGGTCGAGGTGAACTTGAGTCCCAATAGGGGCTTAAAGCAAGGAGTATCATTGAAAGTGCAACCATTCATCATGACTTGTGAAAATCCAGAATCAGTTCAGTGGTGATGGAAAGTTATTAGTTTGTTTATTTTTTTTTTTTTTTTTTAAGTCCCCCCTCCATTGCACTGTTAGAATTTGGTTAGATGAAAACTGGCTGCCAGGATCTGGTCATCTAGATTTTTGGAGGTGCGCCTTTAGACTGGTATCATCTGCATAGATATTTAATAACATCTGCCAACTCAAGAGAATACTTTATGAACAATAAAATTTTATGTTATTATAGGCTTTTCTAAATGATCACAGTTCTTGATTTTTTTTCTAATGGTTAGTGAGACATTGTGCACATATTTACTTTTGCACATGCTTATAGAAAATAAAGGTTTGTGTGGGGGAATTGAATTTCAGTTTACTGCATGACTGATGAGAATTCTTATCACTGTGCTAAAAGCTTGGCTCTATAATCTACTGCATGTTTCTGTGTGCAAAAATGTAATTTTTTAATGCTCCTTGGGTCTATGCAGTATTATTGGTGGAAAAAATCTTAACATAAGATATACTGATGATACAGTATTGATAGCAGACACAGAAAGGAAACTGCAGGAACTACTACAGAAGATAATAAAAGAAAATGAAAAGAAAGGACAAACCATCAATTGTAAGAAGACTGCATGGTTGTCATCAAGACGAGAAGCTCAAGATGCAATTTTATGAATTGGAGATACCAAAATTGAGCAAGTATGACAAATTTAAGTATGTGGAAGTGTTCTAACAGATGGTTGGAAAATGTGACACCAGAATTGGAATAGTGAAAGATATCTTCCAAAAGCTAAGCTAAGTATTAAGAAACAGGAAAATTTCATTAGAAATCAAGAAAAGAGTACTGAACTCTTGCACAATATCAGTCCTCCTGTATAACAATGAATGTTGGACAATCATCTCATGGATGAAGAAGAGACTTGAGGTAACAGAAATGTAGTTCTACAGAAGGATGTTGAGCATCCCATGGACTGAACCTTTGAGTAACAAAGATGGAAGAAAATGAAAGTAAAAATGATACTTAGGCAGAAAGAGGAAGAGACAATTGGAATTTTTGGGATAGCTAAATAGGAAAGAAGGCTTGGAAAATTTAATACTAACAAGATATATTGAAATCAAGAGGGTCAGAGGGAAACAGTGAGTAACCAACTTAACACTTTCACTGCTACTCATTTGCCCAGTGCTGCCCCCATTTGGCCAGCCATTTTCAGAGTCATCGTCATGCTAGCCGCATTTTCGTCAGGAATATTTTCAAATTAGATACGAAACTACCATGACGTAGAGAAAAATCGAGGCTGACTAATAATTTGCATGATAGAGCAGTTAGAATTTCCTGTATTTTACAATAGATGGTGCAACAGGACACTCATACCAGCGGTATGCAAAAAACGTAGGTTTCCGTACTTAGCCAGCTGGAGCAAGATAAGAAAAACGAAGATCTCTGTAGTTACCAGTGGAAGTGTTAATAAACTTGTGCAAGTGGATGGCAGAACAGGAATTGAGGGTGTTAATAAAATGACAAAACCTACTAAGAGATACAAAGATAGGAAGTTGTGGGGAGCAATGATTGACCTCATCCTAAAAGGACATGGCACATAGAAGAAAAAACGTTTAGCAAGTTTTTTTTTTTTTTTTCATTTAAATAACCTGCATACTGATTTTTCAAAGAGTTTTGTCTTGGAAAGATTAACTCTTTAGAAGCAAGAGATTTTTGTATGAAGTTATATCCATTAAATATCTCATCAGCTGCTCCAGTACAATCATTGCTTTCACTATCTTCATCATTTAAGAATTGTCTTGAATCACTATTCAGCTCACTGCCAGAATGAAATCTAAGAAGTTTTTCACAAGATAATTCATCAGCTAGTCAAGAAGTAAATTTCTTGCCACACAATTCATCTGCCTCGAGGTAAAGTAAAATAGCCACTTTTATTTGGAATTTGACTGAGTTTGGTGATACTGTAATTTTGCTTGATTGATCATTGAGGTTCCAAGGTGTCAGAAATAAAGGAGAAAGACAGGAAGAAAAAGAAGAAAAATGTAGAAAGAAAGAAGTGCATGAAAAAGTGGGAAGAGACTTGTTTAAACTTAATATGGAGACCCCATGTCTCCAGCAACTGACAGTCTAACATTTTTTGAATCATGACAAAAGCACACTGAACATTTGGAGTCTTATGAGAAAACTTTAAAATGCATCTTATTCTGAACAACTGTTCAGTACAACAAAGAGCCTGTCCTATAAAAATGTTTGCCTCAGGGTTCTTGATAAGATCCAGAGATGGATATGCAACGTAATTGACCCTGATCTGTCATCTCGTCTGCAGTCGCTCTCTCACAGACGCGCCATTGTCTCGCTCTGTCTTTTTTACAAATACTTTCATGGTAATTGCTCCAATGAGCTGCTTTCGCTGGTTCCCAGGCCTCATGAATTTAAGCGTCCTACGAGGCTGGAATCCCGTTCCCACCCCTTCACTGTTGAAACTGTTAGATGTAGATGTCTCTTCTACTCCAATAGCTTCATGTCTCACACCTCTCGCCTGTGGAACTCCCTTCCTTATTCCTGTTTTCTTGACAAATATAATCTCCAACTATTTAAGTGTAACGTCAATCGACATCTCCAGTTGCCTTGATCTACTTTCTCCACATCCTTTCCTTTACCACTCCTATCTGCTCTTCCTCCAAACCTTCTGTAACCCCTTGCGTGCCAGTGGCTTCCAGCCTTACTTGGGGTGAAAAGCTTAAAAAAAAAATATATATATGGCATGCTTTAAAACCAAAATGTGTTCTTGATATGATGATAAACTACATCTGGCAGCAAGGCATCTGAGTGGGAAGCATGGAAACACCTTTGTTATTCTCAGGTCCATATTGGCCCAAATTTGTAGCACCTGTTTGGGTCTAAGCTATGACTTGGGTCAAAACACCATGAAAGTATAAAAAAAAAGTTTTATAGTAAAAATACTACCAGCAATGCATTTTTTTAAAAAAAAATATATTACCAGCAATACATTTGACTCTCAACAAAAACCCTCTTTACAAAAATGCATCAATGAAACCTAATCTACAAACTGATTTCTTACAAAGAATACATATTCTATTCATATGAACCTGTCTTAAAAATCTTGTTGGCATTAAATAACCCATTATATACTGTAAAACAAAATAAACCAAAATGTAAATAACTTATCAAACCCCAAAGCCAAGGAATATTGCTTTCTATCATTCATGTTTCATGAAGTGGTAAATTTTGGTAAGCCTATTGAGGTATTTATCAAAGAATTTAATGAGAAATATTAGTTTAATATTTGCTAACAGTTTTAATACTTTAAAGATATGAGTTATGCGTAATTAGTTGTTTAGATAAGTATTATTGAATTATGTGACCTCTGTTGGCCTGGCAACATGGATAATTTGGCATGAGTCTAGATCTAAGGATGACAGAAAATCATTGGTGTACCCACAGATGCAACATCACAAACCTATCACTAATCTATTGATATTTCCTTGGCAAATGTTAAGATAAGCTCCATTATTTAGTCTCACCATTTCAGACCTTTATAGCTAGAATGTGCCATGTTACTTTGATAGTCAAATAAATCTCATTTTTTCTTATTTCCAAATCTAATGAGAAAGTTGCATTCAGACAGATTCTTTCCAAGAACTGCTATTTTGTGGAACTGACTCTTACAGGGATACTGCCTTGAGCACTACAATCTTACTCTTCAAGTCTTATAATCCTCATAATATTCCCTTTCTATCAACTCCGCTTTTATTCATATCAAACATCTCATTCATTGTATTTTAACAGAAGCTCTCTACTTGGAGTGCCTGTTGAGCTTTGTATTAGGTGAACTTTAGTATTAGAAAAATTTGAAACCAGTGATTTTTCAGTTTTTGGTCTTTTTCACTTTTTCTGTTTGACTTGTATAAATAAAAACATACAACTTAATACAGATTTATTAATAAATATCTACAGTAGCGGCCATAATATAAGGAACGGAAACAACAAAGACATAAATATGTGTATTACTTAAAAAGTAATGCATGATTAGCAATGAAATTTTTACCGAATAAAGATTAGGGTGTAATGCATAAATATTATACAAAGTTACAAAAATTTACATAATAGTTTTTTTAAAAATAAAGATTAAATGGAACAAAGGAAATAAGCTACTGGACAAAAGTTAAGGAACGATCTTGTTAATACTTGATTGTGAACAAAATATCAACAAAATTTAATATTTGGTAAATACCCCCTTATTTTCAATGACTTCTCTGCATCGTTGACCACATGATCTAAATAATTTCTTGGAAAAATCAGCAGTAATTCCCTTCCATTTGTCTTTCGATAACTCCCATAGGTGATCCTGGTTTTTCAGGTTTCTTTTCTGAGCCCTTTCTCCAATTATCTTCCAAACATTTTCTATTGGATTCAGGTCAGGGCTCTGGGCTGGCCACTTCATTAGGGCGATTCCTTCTTCTTCAAATAAAGCCATAACCTTCTGAGCCTTGTGGCAAGGTGCACTGTCCTGCATGAAAATAGGAGATTCATAAAGATTATGGTGTAATCTTGGTACCACATGCTGCTGAAGAAGCCTTTTGTAAATCTCAGCATTGATATTGCCATGTACGCGGATGATAGGGCCAACTCTTGCAGATGAAATCATTCCCCACACCATCACACTGCCGCCATCAAACTTAACGGTTTTCTTGACAAATTGAGAAGACAGTCTTTCACCCGTTTTATGGCATATGTAAGTTTTGCCCTCAGAACCAAATATAGTAAACTTGGACTCGTCACTGAAATGAACTGTATCCCATTGTGCGTCAGTCCAAACATGTTCTCTTGCATACTCCAGATGTGCCCTTTGGTTTCGCTTTGAAATGAGAGGCTTCGAAGCTGGAATATGGGCATGAAATCCTGCATTTTTTAACCTGTGAGCAACCGTTTTGCTTGAGATCTTATCTGTCTCTTCATTAAATTTACGGGCAATTGATGTAGCAGTTTCAAAACGGTTTTTTGTAGATATTCTAACAATTTTTAGATCTTCTCTTTGCGATGTTTTTGGAGGTCTGCTGGTTTTTGGTTTTGCATCTAACGTTTTATCGGTTTTATACCTGCTAATTGCACAATGAACGACACTTTTAGACCTATGAACAATATCAGAAATTTCTGAAATTGACTTTTTTCTTGATAGCGATAATGAGTTTTTTTCTTCAAAAGAGAGCGTTTTGCATGTAGAATTTACCATTTTGCTTAAAAATAAAGTCCTAATGATAAATGAAATTTTACTTATTGTTGAAAAGCTCCATCGAGTTTTTTAACAATGTAAATTAAAAGTTTATGCAAATTATTAACATCGTTCCTTAACTTTTGTCCAGTAGCTTCTTTCCTTTGTTCCATTTAATCTTTAACGTCCTGGGTATGACGATAAACTACATCCGCGTCCTGGGTATGACGATAAACTACATCCGCGTCCTGGGTATGACGATAAACTACGTCCAACCAAAAGGCCGTCAATCCGATCAATCGGCTGGTTATGTCATGCCCCATCACATCTAACCCATCCCAAAACAACTACAACTTACAATTAACTTTCCCACCCAAACCCTACACTAAATATACTAACACCTTACCCCTAAAATGTGATGGAAAGCGGTGGCTTAGGGTCAATCAGTTGAAAAAAATTTAAACAATGATGTTGCCAGGTATACGTTTTTGAAACAATGATGTTGCCAGGGATATGTTTTTGAAACAATGATGTTGCCAACTACACTTTTTTGAAACAATGATGTTGCCAGCTATATGTTTTTGATATATCTAGTAAATACTGGATCTGGCATTAAATAACCCACAGTGGTTGTTATGCCATAAAACCCCAAACAAACAAACAATTTAATCTTTATTTTAAAAAAAACTATTATGTAAATTTTTGTAACTTTGTACAGTGTAACCCGGATATAAGAGACCCGGATATAAGATACACCCGAATATAAGAGAGATTTTCTCTGGTCCCAAATTAGAGCCTGTGTTAATAAAACAAAATAGACCAAACCCGGATATAAGAGACTTCTTCCCCGGTCCTGACAACTCTCTTATATCCGGGTTACACTGTATAATATATATGCATTACACCCTAATCTTTATTCGATAAAAATTTCATTGCTAACCATGCATTACTTTTTAAGTAATACACATATTTATGTCTTTGTTGTTTCCATTCCTTATATTATGGCCGCTACTGTATATTGAATAATTATAATACTCTGACCATCATACATTTGAATGTGCAAGTAGTGTAATGGATACTATCTCTAAATGAGAAAGTGGAGATCTGAGTTCAAATTCCAGTCAAGTTTGTTATATTCACTTACATGTAAATACCCCTGTTCCTTTATGATCACTGAAGTTAAGCAACATTGATCTGCTTGGGAATTCTAGGTGCTATAAGCTTGGATGTGCAGGTGGTGTAATGGATAATGGCTCAGAATTGGAAATTAGAGAGCCGAGTTCCAATTCCTGTTGGGTTCATTATTTCATTCACCTATGCACTGATACTTCTGGGAAAGATGCACAGATACCCACCTCTTCTCCCTTTAGCTATGGGTTAGTAAGATTTATATCACTAAACCATTATTATCTGTAAAAAATCTTAGTCTAAAAATATTTTCTGGCGTTAAATAATCTAAATAGAGGGTTGATAAACCATAGAAAATGAATGAATGAATCAAAACATTACAAAAGGTATGAATCTATCTTTTCACCTCTCAGCTAAATATGATTTCTACCTGGAAAAATCATTATCTCCAAAATCTTGTTAATGCAGCCAAAAAAATAATTATTTGTACAATCCAAAATGTTTCATGTTAAATTGACCCATTAGGGGTTGATAAGTCTAAAAAACAATCAAATCATTTATACACCATAAGCTGATCTCATTTCATGAGTGGATTTATGCTATTTTTCACTATTCTTTACATCATTGTCGTTTGATATATGGCTCCTTCAAGGTATTGTTTATGTGGATGGAAAAATTGAATTTTAATATAAAAATTAATACCAGTTAATTCTCTTGCATTAACAGCTTTATCTTACTAAAGAATAAAAAGAAACAAGAAATATTGATTAGATAAATATTTAGGCTTAGAAAAAATTGCTAGAATAACTCATTCTAATCTGGTTTTTACATTTGGTCAGAATTAAGTCATATTGCAACCTGCATTAGTAATTAATATATCAAGTGGATCATATTAAAAATGTAACTTGGTTAAAAAAAGAAACAAGCAAATAGTTTTTCATTAAAGATTTAAAGACTTTTTATAATTTATTATTCAAATTATGAAAATTTTCTTCCCAACTAGCTTAATTAATATATTGACGTAAATATTTTTATACTTTTTGAAAAAAATCTTTCATTGATATAAATTCATTGCATCATTATTCAGCTGTCAAAATATTTTCCTTGGCTTTCTATGATCATACACCATTTTGCAGACAAGTTGTGCATTTGATTATAAAAGAATGTTTCCAGTTTTGATTGTGATGAATTTGGGGGGGACATTTTTGATGCTTTGAAATTGTCAAAGAGCATTAAAATAAAATAAGTGATAGCATGTAGGGGTTAGGTTTGGGGAATAGTGGAATAAACATAAAAGATATCTTTTGTTTCAGTGTGACATTCAAATAAGCCAATTGCTCACTGATGTATGATGAAGTAATAGTTTATAGAAGAATTCTTTTTGAATCTTTTCAAACAGAATTTTTTCCTTAGTAGATTCCATTGAGGTTGGGATCTTGAAAGTTACTCTGAATCTAACCATGATTTTCTTCATTTTGAATTTCTTGTAATTAATCTATTTTTTTTGTCCCAGTGACTATCTTGCCGTAATCAGGTAGGGAAAAAAAAGAGATTAATGTGTAACCTATGTTCATGGAATTATAATATTTCCTGATGCTTGTAAATGACATATTCATGACATACATAGAATCATGAGTCCTGTAACACATTTGGGTTATTGGGGTACTACCTGTATTGCAGCCACAGCAGAAGATGGTGGGTCTATAGCTAGATAGCCTGATGGAATCCATCTCACTTCAGGGTGCTTTTGATTTCAAAGTTTTTCTCATTTGAAACAAGTCTTTACACAAGGATTGAAAGCCTAGTCTATTATTGAACTTGTAGCTGGGGTAGGGAGAATAAATATATTCATAACTTTCCCCAGGGCATTAGTGTGAAAGTAAGCCTTGGCAGGCTGGTTCAGAATTTTAAACTGGTTCACTGATTTCACTTGTGCTGATATAAATTAAACTACTCACTCATCCTCAGGACTAATATACAGCTACTAATTATCACTAAGCTTCAAGTATTCTTCCTTGCTTATTCCTATTATTTTCTTTATTAAAAGGAAACAATTCTGTATTTAGAAATTAACTGATCTAAAATTATCTCCCTTGGACATTTCTTTTTGAGTCAGTTTATGCTTAATTAAAAATAAGTCAGAAATTGGTGGCCTAATTGGATTGGATATTGTTTTATTCAAGGTTGATGTGACTTAACAAATAAAAAAATATACAGAAATTGGAACATTTAGATACTTTGTGTCTAAAATGTTATCATTGCCCAGAACTGTCTTTTTAAGTTGGATCCTTAATAACTGTGCTTATATGTAAGTTATAAGGACTAGACAGATAAAATGAAGATATCCTAAAATCTTATTTCACTCAACAAATCTTTGTTCACTAAAAATCTTTATTGAACAGCCTTATAATTCAAAATATTTTCAAAGTTAACATTTCTACAATTATATTGTATTTTGAATAGATTTTTTTCACTTGTCTAGTTAGCTTTTCTTGCATATGTAGAAGAGAGCATATACCTGTCTTGTATCAGTATCTCATATAGAGAAGTTATTAAAATTCTCAATAGCAGAATTCAGCCTATTTAACTGTATCCATTTATTTATCCATACACAATGTTTTGTTCAATTACTTTTAACTATCTCAGTTATTGTCAAGAACTGGATGTTGTCAGAGTGATAGATAAAATTTTGGTAACTATCAAATATGTAGATACATTTTGATTATTATTTTGTATGCACATATTTTATACACATTTCAAGATTCCATCTTCTGTGGTGAAGAATATTTTATATTTTTTATGTTTTTTTGTTTTTTACATAATAATAGTTTCTAAAATTTAGAGTTTTTCATTGCACTAAGTGCTATATAGTATTTTGGTATGTCTTTTATGTGCACTGAGGCAGCATTTTTTTCTTGCCCAAGTATATGTGGTCTGGCCATATATCTCGAGATTCTTGACAAAATCCCAAAAAGGGTCCGTAATGTTATCGGTCCTGACCTGGCATCTTGATTTAATCTTCCCATTTCCATGATTTGTCTTCCCTCTGTCTTTACTATAAATATTTTCATGGCAGTTGTTCTAATGAGCTTTCCTCATTGGTATCTCAACCACGTGAATTTAAGTGTACTATTAGATTTGCAACTAGGTCATATCATTTTACTGTTAAAATAACTAGATGTAACCATAAGTTCTATTCAAATAGTTTCTTTACTTGCACTTCTTACCTGTGGAACTTGCTTTTCATCTCTTCCCTGCTATGTACAATTTTCAAAAATGTAAATGCAACACCAATCACTATCTTCTGTCTTCCTGAATCCTGTTCTTTTATTGTCTTTTATCCTCATTAAAGTTTTCTCATTTTATTCCACTCCCAGTAACAACTTGCATCTTAGTGACATTATTGTCTTACTTGGGGTGAAATGGTTTTGAAAAAAAAAAGGTTAAGAGAATTTTAGACACTTTGCTCACAGATGAAAAAGAGACTTGAGGTAATGTGTGTGTCTACAGGAGGATATTGAGAATACCATGGATGGACATGTGAGTAATGAGAAACCCTTAATGGAAATGGAAGCAAAAAGGACACTTAGAATCAGAAAGAGATGCATAACAAGGAAAGAGGGCTTGGAGAATTTGGCATTCACAGGCTGTATTGAAGACAAGAGGAGCAGAGGGAAATAGCAATTAACCTATGTAATGAGCTTGTGGCAGAACAGGGACTGGGAAGAATTGTAAAGAGACACACCTTGTTTAAAGCTACAAAGAATAGGAAGTTGTGAAGAGCCATGATCAAACTACTTGACGAGCTTGTGTAAATGGATTTCAGAACAGGGATTGGGAAGGATAGTAAAGAGACAAACCTTGTTTATTGTTACAAAGGATACGAAATTGTGAAGAGCTATGATCATCCATGTCCTGAAGGGACATGACATGCTACTAGATTGGCATCTAGGTCCCACCCTTTTACTAGTGAATAAGGTAAATGCAACTGCCACTTCTACTCCAACAGTTTCTTTTCTTGCACTTCCTGCCTGTGGAACTCCTTTCCATTTCCTTGTTTCCTACAATCTTCAAAAATTTAAATGCAACATCAATTGCCATCTTCTTGAACTCTGTTCAGCTTTTATCCTTTCCTTGGTCCTCTCCCCCTGTACCCAATATTTTCTCTCAACTTCACTCTCTGTAAGCCCCTGTGTACTAGTGGTATTCCTGCCTTGCTTGTGGTGAAATGATTAAAAATATATATATATGTATATAAAAGAAGACATATTTCATTAAAAATGATAGACAAGAATATTTTTAATTCTTTTTTTATATAGAAGAAAGCATACACCCAATAAAAAAAACCAAATTGCTATCTAAATACATACATATGTATATATTTCTAAAGGAGTAATGAATTTATTTATTTATTAATCTGACAGATTTTATTGCTCAAATGTTATTATTAGCAGATGCCCATATTTGAGTAGACACTCTTTATTTATTAAACGGTATATTTATTTTTGTCTACCAGCTTGAATATTTAAGAAATCTTATAAAGAAAAGATTATTTTTATAAGATTTCTTTTTTATATATCTCAAACTGCAAAGACCAACACTTTGCTGGTAAAAGGAGAGCTTTGTTCATTCCCTTTTTCTTTTGGGAGAACATTAATTATTGTTTTTCCTCTCCTGTTTTTTTTCAGGTGATTTTTTGAGGTTTGTTTATCAATTTTATTTGTTTTTAGCTTTAAAAATGGGATTGATTTTCTAACTTTGAACAAGACAATTTTATATTTTAATTACGTATTAGATTTATTCTCCCATTTAGTCCCTTAAAGTGTATTTTCTTATTCATGTTAAAAAAAAAATGTTCCCACCGATTGAAAACAGTAGTCACTTGCTGTATAGTTTACCATGGGTGAGGATATAAGTTTGATGCATTCTAAAAATGAATTGAAATACCTCTTGGGGACATTGCAAGTTTTTTTTTTATTTATCCCCAATATTAGTAGGCAATTAATGTCTTTCATGTAAGAATTGGTCTACTTAGTCATCAATTCTATCATCATAAAGGAAGTAATCAGTAAAGAAGAAAAATTTAAATTGTTTGATACCAGATACTTTAATATTAACACATATACACACACACACACACACACATATATATATATAAAAGAAGAGAGAAACCGCAAACGTTTTTGGCTGTAATGTGGATTTTAAAAAAATATATCATGCTTTATTTTCCATAATGGAAAATAAAGCATTATATTTTTTTAAATTGCAAACGTTTTTGGGTGTAATGTGGATTTAAAAAAAAAATATTGTGCTTTATTTTCCATTATGGAAAATAAAGCATAATATTTTTTTTTAAATCCACATTACAACCAAAAACGTTTGAGGTTCTCTCTTCTTTTTAATATACACACTTTTCTCTTGTTGGAACTACTATAACCTCTTCCTTTTATATATATATATATATATATATATACTCATATTCTTCATATAAATTTTTTATGTTTAACTCATTTTTGGAGTTCTTCTCCTTCATGTTCTTCCTTCCACCTTGTTAAGGTGTTGGTGTACAACAGATCAATGAATATAGTAATGTATATATGGGACCTTAGAGAGTAGAGAAAACTAAGATAGTTCCTCTCCTTTTTCTAAGTAACTATTAAGCCATTTGAATATCTATGTAGGTACATAAATAATCCCATAAATTAATGGTGAACAAAAGCATTTATTTTAAATAATATTTATTTTTCGTACATAATTTTTTTTACTTGTGAATATACTTAATGCTGTGTTTCTCTATTAATCACTTCAGTTAAGCATTATGAACTTAAAATTTCAGATCAAAATTTAGCTGTGTCAAAGCTACAGACTTACTGATTCACTATCATCCTGTGAAATATACCCATTGTCTCTGTGAAACAGACACATGATATTTATGTAAAACTCATCAGTAGTGCTTAGTTTTGAATATATTCAAATTTCTAAATATGATTTACTCATATCAAAATGTTAGAAATTATGAATTTTTCATGAGATGTCTCAATAAGTCCATAATAAAGATTTGTGTTGTACACATATAAACTTGTATTCATATACACACTCACACATATCCTCATGCATTCACAGATGCTCATGCACACACACACAAACACTCATTATAAAGCTCATACAAACACACTAATCTGTATTTTACTAGATTTTCTTTTTTTTTTTGTTGTTTCACCCAAAGCAAGTCAACAATGCTACTAGGATGCAAGGGATTAGAGGGAGTGAAAGAGAACGAGAAGACTCTACTGAAGAGGAGTAAAGAAAGGACAATAAAGGAAATGGGTTCAGGAAAACAGAAGATGGTGTTTGATGTTGCATTTAAATCTTTGACGATCTTTGGTGACAGGGAAGCAAGAAATTGAAAGGGAGTTCCACAGATGAGAAGTGTGAGAAAATAAATTATTCGAATGAAGTGGCAGTTGCATCTAGCTACTTGTACAGTATAATGGTCAAACCTAGTTACCAATCTAGTAGCAAGCTTAAATTCGTGTAGCCAGAGCACCAGGAGAAAAAATCTCATCAGAACGATTACCATGAAAAGATTTGTAGAAAGGACAGAGGGAAGCCACATCATGTCGGTGTGAAAGTGACTGAAGTCAAGATGCTAGGTCAGGATTGATTACATGACAAAACCTTCTTCGAGTTTTGTCAAGAATCTCAAGATGTATAGTAGAAGCACCAAACCAGATATGGCAGCAGTATTTAATGCATGGATGAAGATGGATTCTGCTGATAAAAAGTGAGCCAACTTTCCTAGCAGTAGATATAGCAATTGATCCACTATAGTTACTCCACTTGTGGAAAATGTGAGCTCAAGGAGGCATAGAGTGTTGTTCTCCGGGAGGTTAGCATCAGCCATGCTGATGGCAAGCAGAAAAAGTTCTTTGTGGTAATTAAATGAAAATAATTTTGCTTTGGAAACATTAAAATTTACAAGTCATTTCTTGTTTCAGTTTACCATTGATTGAAGGTCCTTTTTGAGAGCAATTTCCATGCTTACTTTACTGTATCATCTGCATAAATACTTAGTTGAGAACTGATGACATTGGGGATGTCATTGATGATGATCTGAAACAGCCTAGGTCTGAGAATAGAATGCTGGGGGGACCCTTGTGTTAGTATGAAATGATCTGGAAGTGTGCCATTCAATACAAACTTCATTACAGCTTATTGGAAATATGTGTGCGTGTTTCTTTTACTATAAACCTTATATTTTGTGGGTACATATGTCTGTTTTTTAAAACAGTAAAATTAATATCTACTGCCCTATTGATTGAAAATTTTTATTAAAAATGTGCCTCTGCAAAGAAATCAAAACTGTTTTCCCCTTTTTCTTTTTTTAATCAATCCCCCACCCCCAACCCAAGAAGGCACCAGGAGTGAAAGAGAATGAGAAAACTTTTAGAAGGAACCAGGGTCCCAGTCCTAAACAGGAAACAAGGGATAAAGCTCTACTGTTGTTCAAAAGGTAGGTGAGCCAGATGATAGGAAAACCTATCTACCCTTATTTAATCCAGGAAACCACTTACAAGTCAAGTGAGTTTTATAATTAAGCTATAGGAAGACATTACGAAAATGCAAGATTCAGTTACCCTACTTAAGAAATGCACATCTCTCATTTGAAATCTATAAACTTTAAATAAATATGTGTTTGAAGAGACAGCCATGTTTTTTAAACAAAGAAATTAAGGTCTATTGGCCTGGAATTTAAGTCTTAATAGAGAAATGATGAGTTAAGATCTTAATAAAATCTTCCTAACAGGAATCAGATACTTAAATAAAACTAGCAGATTAAACAATGTTTATAGCAATAAAAAATAATGCCATATATATAATTGACTCTCCCATCATTTTCGATGTATGAGTGTCAAGCAACTCAGTTCCTAGGAACCATCAGCCAGACACCTCCACATATGACTTGATTACGGTGGTGAAGGTTTTGTGCAGAACCAACCACAGTTTCTGAAGAACTGAATACAGAGACCTGGTGCACCATGAGGTCTCCAAATGACTCTCCATAGGTTTTGAATTCAGAGTTCTCCTTCTCCTAGACCAGTTTCCACCCAAGGCTATAGACCCAGTCTGTCCTGCTATTTACCCATAACTGGGGGTGGAGAAGAGGAGGATTCATATCTTTCCCAAGGGTATTAGCATGTGAGTGAATGTAATGGATTCAACTGGAATTTGGCTCTTCAAAAAGTGTGGTTGGTTCTGCACAAAGGCTTCACCACTATAATTGAATGATTTGTGCAGGTGGTCTGGCTGTCAGCAGTTTCTAGGAACTGAGTTGCTTGCCTTTCATATGTTGAAATCGACAGGAGAGTCCAGTGTATATATATATATATATATATATATATACACATAAAGGAGTAATGGATTTTTTATTTATTAATCAAACAGATTTTATCACTTAAATATTATTTTTAGTGGATACCTATATTTGAGTAGATGCTCTGTTTGTTTACTAAACAGTATATTTATTTTCATCTATGGCCTGAATATGTGAGAAATCTTATTAAAGAGAAGAAAAGGTTGCATTTTTTCTTTAATAAGATTTACACAGGAGTGTAGATGAAACAGTTTAAAATAAACGGAGCGTCTACTCAAATATGGGCATCCACTAAAAATAACATTTAAGTGATAAAATCTGTCGGAATAATAAATAAAAAAATCCATTATTGCTTTAGTAATTGCTTTGTTTTGTTAGGATACGAAACTGAGCAGATATGAATATTTTGAGAATCTTTGAAGAAATTTGTAGTTAAAGGCACTATTCAGCTTTGCTTGATTGGCAAGAGCCTTTATGACTGTTGATCTGAAGCTCTCATTGGATCTAATGATGATTTCTCATGTTAAGTGGGACACAGGTTCAAATCCTGCTGGAGGGTGCATCTTTTTCTTTAATATAATTTTCTCAAATATGGGTAATCACTAAAAATAACCTTTAAATGCGATATATAGTTGCTTTTGAATTAAATGTTTTGTAAATTTATACTTGATTCAGCAAGGAAAGATGTTTTTTTTTTTATTTTTTTTTTATTAAGCGTATCACCCCAAGCAAGGCTGGAGGCCACTATCACGCATGGGGTTACAGAAGGGATGGAGGAAGAGCAGATAGGAGTGGTAAAGGAGAGGATGTGGAGAAGGAGAAATACGGAGGGTCGATCAAGGCAAGGGGGGTTACAGAAGATTTGGAGCGAGAGCAGATAGGAATGAAAGAATGTGGAGAAGGGAAGTGGATAGATCAAGGCAACTGGAGATGACGATTGACGCTACACTTAAACCGTTGGAGATTGTATTTGTCAGGGAAACAGTAATAGGGAAGGGAGTTCCATAGGTGAGATGTGCGAGACATGAAGCTATTGGAGTAGAATAGACGTCTACATCTAACAGTTTCAACAGTGAAGGGGTGAGAACGGGATGCCAGCCTCGTAGGACGTTTAAATTCACGAGGCCTGGGGACAAGCGAAAGCAACTCCTCAGAGAAATTACCGTGAAAGTACTTGTAGAAAAGGCAGAGCGATGCAACATCGCGTCTGTGAGAGAGCGACTGCAGACGAGATGACAGATCAGGGCCAATCACATTGCATATATCCGTCTGTGGATCTTATCAAGAACCCTGAGGCAACCAGCAGGGGCCCCAGACCATATATGTGTAATATATATACTGGATGCAATGGATAAATTGTCATCTAAATTACACTAAAATGAAAATAACACTGACATTTCATTTTAACAGATATATTCACCAAAATTACACAATATCTTGAAATGCTAAACAGTAAATTTATTCAATAAAATCAACGTTGGCTTCAACCATAGCCTCCCGATTATTTTGAAATCTCCTGCAACTTTTCTGGATGGTCTCCTTGTTTAAGTTGGTGAATGCTGTCATAATCCTTGCCTTCAGTTCATCTTTAGTGTTACAAGGAGTTTCGTTGGTCTTTCACTCAACTGTGCCCCACACATAAGAATCAAGGGGTTTGCAGTCTGGGAAGTTAGCTGTCCAGATGTGTTTGCATTCAAGCATAAAACTGTTTTATATTTACATATGTTCTGTCCCTGATATTAATCACTTTTACCCATAAATATAGTATACCTTAAAACTACATTTCTATTACATGTGTGTGTATAGTTTCTGTAGCTTTTGAATTAAAAGAAGTTTGTAAATTTATACTTGTTCAAACATTAATACATGCAAATACACAAATATTATCATGTCTCTTTTGGTTTATAAAAATATGATGAAATACATTTTTTTCTCTTGCAAAGTAAATCACTCATGGTTGAATGTTTCCCAGAATTTACAAATAAAAGATTACAGAAAATTAGTTTTTATTTTTTAATATAGATTTTATTCCATATTATTTTTATGGAATATAGATTCAGTTTTCTGTCAGTCTCAGTTTGAACTCCACTGACCTTTTGAATTTACTTTGTGCTATTGTTTAAAATGCATTTGCCGTTCTTGTAATGATGCACTTTGGTCAATGAAAACTTTGCAGTAAGCATTGATTTGTTTCTACAGCGAGCCATTGATGATGGTAAAAGAAAACACTTTATCTTGATGGAAGGAAGTAATCAATTAAAAGACAAGGGGTAAAGGACAAAGATACTTTGCATTGGCAAAGGCATGGTGGGTAGGTATTGGGTTGAAAACCAACAATTTGATATAAACCTATACATTCATATATATATTTAGTGTATTTGGACAGCAGTTCCTTCTACTCCAATAGCTTCATGTCTTGCACATCTCGCCTGTGGAACTCCCTTCCTTATTCCTGTTTCCCTGACAAATATAATCTCCAACTATTTAAGTGTAACGTCAATCGACATCTCCAGTTGCCTTGATCTAGCCACTTCCCTTCTCCACATCCTTTCCCCCTTTCATTCCTATCTGCTCTCGCTCCAAATCTTCTGTAACCCCCTTGTCTTGATCGATCCACTATCTTTCTCCACATCCTCTCCTTTACCACTCCTACCTGCTCTTCCTCCAAACCTTCTGTAACCCCTTGTGTGTTAGTGGCTTCCAGCCTTGCTTGGGGTGAAAAGCTTAAAAAAAAAGATCATTATTCGAGCATATATTGTTAAATATAAGACAATGAATGTCTATTATGTTTGATCATGAGCTGTTCTAAGCTTCATATAGTTGCTTTAATTTTGGGAGAAAATAAAAACAAAAACTGTTCAAAATTTGTATATTTTTTAATTATGCTATTCCTTGATCTAAGTTTTCGGCTCACATGAGCCATCTTCAGAGTGGTAATATTGATATTTAAACAAAGATATTCACCATCAAAAATGATATTCTGTTATGTTGACATAGAAGATTGCTATGCAATGATAATGGTCATAGAATAGCAGACACAGGTTGTAAATTCGTGATGCGGTTCTATGACACTGTACCCCATGAGAGAATGAAATATTAACAACAGAACCATGTGTTTAGTAATGTGTTGTGACTAGTTTGAAATGTAATTTTGTTGAGTGTGTGTTACTTTGTTTTAATATAGATGGCCTCCAATATCTGAAGGTTCTTTTTACTGTGTGTAAATGTGAGTATTGTGTTATCAATTAATATCTGTTTAATATTATGTACATAGCTAAGTTTTTCTAAGAAATGTTGTTTAATAGAAATAAGATCAGAAAGGGGACAAGTAAGTCTATGGGAGAGTGTGGTTGTAGTAAAACCGATATATGTAGTGGGTTTATTATTAGTATCAGAGGTACAATCTCTGAATGGGCATGTAACATGTAATATCACCTTTGATGGTAAATATCTTTGTTTAAATCATAGCTGTCAGACAATTTCTGCAATGACATCACCCCCTTACATCTGGCCACCTAACTCCCAAGACTACATTTCCCACTTGATTATTATATGGGGTGCAGTTGTCTGAGAGACCAACAAAACTCCTTGTAACACCAAAGATGAACTGAAGGCAACTATTATGGCAGCATTCACCAACTTAAAAAAGAAGACTGTTCAGAAGAGTTGCAGGAGATTCTGAAGTTGTCTGGAGACCATGGTTGAAGCCAATGTCGATTCTATTGAATAAATTTACTCTTTAGTGTTTCAAGATATTCTTGTGTAATTTTGCTAAATATATCTGTTAAAATGAGATATCAGTGTTATTTTCCTTTTTGCATAATTCAGATGCCAATTTATCCATTGTAACCTGTATAATGTGTGTGTGTATGTATATATATATATATATATATATATATATATATATATATAAGCAGCAACTTTTCTTTCAAATGTTTCATTGAATAAGACAAAGTAGATTTGATTAATTTTTTCATGAAGTTTTTTAATATTTTAAATTATTCTGTTTGGTTGGGGTAAGGGATTGCTAAAATTTTCTCTAGTGTCTATTGTCCCAAGTGCTTTTGACTACTTTGAAGGGGTTTGTTGTTAATTTCTTTCGGTTCTCTTTTAAGATGTAATAGTGTGATGTATATTGTATGATAGTGGCATTTATTCTGAGCCCCACGAAAGGAACATGCTTGGAATTCAATTAAATATATATATATATATATATATATATATACACTGAGTAGTAACAAACAGTCTGTTTCTTGCTTGAATACAATCTTCAGAAAGTTTGTTGCCTGAAGATTGTATTCAAGCATGAAACAACCTGCCACCACTCAGTGTTGACTTCAGTATCCACTTTTAAATTTATACTTTATCATTATCACTTTATTATTTATATACTTTATCCCTGATATTGAGCACTTTTACCTATAAGTATACCAT
>OZ038486.1:32178041-32198041 GCA_964036315.1 Acanthosepion esculentum
CTACAAAGGAAAGGAAGTTTTTCATAGGCATAATCACCCAAGTCCTGAAGGGACATGGCACATAGAATAATAATAATTCACTAGATATTTATACTGATGATTATACTATGATTTTATTGTAAAAGTTGTTACTTCCTAAAAATACTTGTTGTCTAGTAATTATTTTTAAATATATTTTTCTATCTTAGTTGTTGTTCTTTATATTTTTTTGTCAGCAATCAAAACAAAATAAGTGATCATAATTGTAATTTTTCTTTATATTTGGTAGATGTTGTCCAGTTTTGGAATCTTGTTTGGAGGGGAGCAAATTCTACAAGCACCCCAGGAAGCACATGCTCTAGGTACACAGCTGCTTAATCTATTTTAGGTTTTTTTGATTTGAAATTTGTAACTTTTAGCATTTTATAATTTATAACATGAAAATAGGATTGTACTTTGTCAGAGAGCCCTTATTATACTTGCTATTGAGACATGGTAATATTAACTGTTCCCTTATAAGGAAACATTCAATATTCATTAACCAAGCAGACATGCTATTTTCAGTTGAAATTTATAAAATGTTTCTATTGAAACAATTTTACAAGAAAAATAGGTTCCTATGTTCAGTAGCCTTTATCACTCTTTTCAGTATTGGAGTTTCCTTCCTAACCCTTTGTTTCAAGTAGTGTGGAATGTCAATACCTTGATTATGATATTATTCTCTCTTTAAGTTAAATGTGATATCCATTTTAGTTACTGCCGCTGTTAAAAGTTTTCAAGTGGTGTAGTTTCTGTTATTTGGTACAGTTCTTTTTTTTTGATTCTGCAGTGCCAGTCTACAAGTTCCAAAGAAGGAGAGTCCTTACTAAGACGTCACTCAAAGCCATTTTTAACCATTGATCTGAAAAAGCACTTGTATAAGGTTGACAGTTGAGATATTTCTGAATGAGTTTGGTGCCAGTCATGCCAACTTTATGAAAGTCTTCATCTGATGTGGCTATTTAAGAACATAACTTGAGTTTTTATGTTAATGTTTTGGTTTTCTCATAGTTTGAAAAACTACCCTGAGTACAACCTATTCTGTGTTCAATTTATTTATCCCCTCTGTATTTATATTCAACATGGTCAAAGATCAGAAGAACTAAACAAAACAGAAGACATTTGCCAGTAATATCATGGTGTGTGTGTTTATATGTATGTATTGAACCATGGTTATATTGAAAATGAATGAAAGCTACTATGGACAGTTTACTTATAAGGTGTTACCAAAAATTTGGGGGAATTTTGCCATGAAAAAGACTATTTCTCTTAACACCGGATTTCACAGTTTTCTTTATTTATTTATTTATATTTTTAGATAAATCAAGTAAAGGATGCTATTCACAAAAGCTAATGCCCAAAAAGGAAATATTACATTTTGTTCACATGCTCTGTTGAAATTCCTCAAAAGTTTGGTAACTTTTTTTTTTATATACACAACCATAGCATCATTGTCCAGAGAAGAGAGGAAAGTCTAACTTTTTAATGGCTTTTATTTTACAAAATCATCTTTTATATAACAAGGAAAGAAAAATCACTTTTGCTTCAAAAGCTGCTGCTTTTCAACTTGTCTACTGATTGGAAAAATCAAGCCATTGTACTTGGAAATCATATTTGATAGCATGTCAAAATTTTAGAAATTATAGCTTAAATCTATTTAGAATCTAATCAAAAATTTATATTATATTTTTTTTTCCGTTTATGTAGAGTGTGAGTCACCTAATCTGTATTTCTTTTATCTTTTCACCATAAATCATTTAAAATCTCATCAAACATTCCCATTGATAACAATATTTCTCATATTTGAGCAATATTATATTATATTCATAAACAAAACCTCATAGCATTTGAAAAATTGATATGGATGTAGCATAGTGGTTATCAGTGTGAAACATGATATTGGTGTGCTAGGGTTCAAATTCTGGCTGAAATCACCATGTTCACTTTCAAACAAATACTTTTAGGAAAGCAAGAATTCAGTTAATCTCAACCCCTCTTTCTGAGTCAAAACACAAGTTAACTTTTCATTCCCATTTTCCTTAAAACTTTCTTCTTTCATAATATTCTTATCATCCTTCTGTAGAACAACATCTCTGTTGCTCAAGTATCATCTCCAGCTGTGAAGAAATTATCCAGCATTCATTGCCATATAGGGAGATTGATATTACACTGTATTTTAGTACTCTTTTCTTTGTTTCTTCATAAAGTTTGCTTTCGCAACATCTCCACCCCCAATCTGTTCTGCTATCCATTTACACAGGCTCATTAGGTAGGTTACTGTTTCCTTTTGTCTTCAAAATATCCTGTGAGTGTCAAATTCTCCAAGCCCTGTTTCCACATTGTGTCCTAGAATTTCTAGGTTCTCTTTTCTAGCATTTTATTTATTTTTTTATTTCACTATGAAGTAAAAAAGAGTCATGGCATTATTGTATTTCGTTGTATGTAAAAAAAATTGTTGAGAATTTTCCATTTTTTTTCTTTGAAACTGACTTGTTGCTGTTATCATCCCAAGCATACCCTCTGCCATAAATGGAAAGAAAAAAGATATCAATATGTTATACTCTGCTTCAAGTTCTTTCTGGTTCAATGTACATATCAGCCAGATGTGAATGCTAAGAAAGTAAAACCAAAAATAAAAAAGACGTCCTCTGTGAAGGGATCTGCACTCAAACAAATCCCCCTCAGAAAATACAATATAAAAGAAGCCAATCATGAACATTGCCACCAAAGAAAAAAAAAAAGAGTTTATGAGGCACCATATTTGCTTTTAAAAATGCTGTTCCTAGTGGCTGAAACTGAATTGTGGTGATGGGCAAGCTTCAACTAATCCACCACTGGCAAGATCCCTGTGTCACCACCGGTGACCTTGGTCAACCAACCTGACAAATGAATCAAATCCAGGCCCTACCAACTCTGCCCTTCCTCCAAATTATTTCCTTTGCCCACAAAGAGACATTGCATTCACATCCTCTGTATCAGCAATACAAAGAATTTTATATTAACAATTCTTGTCTTCTTTTCCTTTCGTCTCACTTGTTTCTTTTGTGCTATCATATATGTTTTTATAACAAATATAGTAATTCATTTTTTTAACCTAAAGTTTCTTTCAAGCCAGCTGAAGGTTTTAATTAATATCAAATTTGAATAGTGTTTTTATAATTATTTTTACTAACACTATTAACTAGAAAATAGTCACAGTGCATTTCCCTGGGTTTGAAAAAAAATGAATTCATTATTTTCCGTATCTTTTTTTTCATTGAAATTGTATTGGTGACAATATGTACTTTGTTATTAATTTGCTTTTTTTTCTCTAGGATCACTGAATTCTTGTTGACTCAATGAACAAAACCTGTTTGATGATTAACTCAAGCAGTGCAAAAGCAAAGTCATAACATTAAAGGAAGATTGTGGATATAGTGTTGTAAATATTCTTGGTAATGCTTATCAGAAACTCAAGACATAAAATGAACTGGAGTAAAGGTATAATCAAATATTTTTATTTATTTGCTTTAGAGTTAGTCATTTGATATTCGGTGTAACAAAATGTTTGTTTTAGATATTGGTAGTAGTTTGGAGAAAAGTCTGTTTTGGCTTGGTATTCAAAAATTTGGAAGTCAGTACTTGATAGTAATTGTAATCATTTTAGAAATAAGTCAGTGTCAATTTACTATATTTTTCTTGGCTTTATGAAGGACAGAAATATGATTTGCAGATGACCTCTTGTAATGAACAGTCCCATAGAACCAAGCGAGCCAGAGTTGCTTGCATCTGGTGCAAAGGAAAATAAGGGTCTTACCTCAACGTGCAGCATGTGGCATTGACAGTTTTGCTCCTTGAAAATGGCATTATTCTCCTGTCTTGCTATCCCAGTTGTATGTGCAGTAATGAGGGTTATGCTTCGACCAATAACAAGTCGTGTGCTGATTGGTCAGACTAGAGGAGGCTATTTGCCTGGGTAAATGAAAATAAAAGCAAAGAACACTGATTGGTTGGTCGGCCACAGTGTTGGCCTGATAAAAGAGGGCTGAAGCAGTGAGAAGGGGAGAATGGGTTTACATTTTGGAGTGTGTGGAAGGCAAGGATGGTGGATTGAACCAGCAGTATCTTGAATTGTACAAACGACGTCCAAGTAATAGAGACTCATTTAAACTACACCTCTTAACTACTTCTTCATGTGTCACACATAGCTGATTTCTCCGGCAGTCACATCTCTTGTTACTCTTGCCATCCCTTCCTATCATCTAGCTCAGGAGTGTGAGCTTATCTCTTTTTGACCAGGCTCTGAGACTCTGGTGCAAACCTTGGTTTTAGCTAACATTAAACGTCTTTGTGTGTTAATTTTTTTGATTGGCCAAAATTATTTTATTTTTCAGTGTTCCTTTCTTTTTTTTTTATAGTGGAAGTTATGTGTGGAGCCTCCCTGATTTTTGGCAGTTTTCAGTCCCAAATTAGTAGGGCCTGGTCCTGCAAGCCTTCTGTGTTTTTTTTGGCCAGATTCAGTCTTTTCTTCTTCCTCTTTTTATTCTAGGGTTGGCTTCTCATTAATTGAGAAAGAAGTATAGAGAGAAAAGTTTAGAGAGAAAAAGAAAGAGATAAGGTTTTTTTTCTTTTGAAAGGAAAGTGCAAATGTCTTATTTTAGTTTGAATTATTTTTATTTTATTTGTATATTTTATTTTTATTGGGACTCACTACAAGATCACAAGACACACTATTGAAGATATCTTCAGCAATTGTGCTTTTTTTTTTTTTTTAAGCATATCACCCCAAGCAAGGCTGGAAGCCACTAGTACGCAGGTTGCTGAATGATACAATTATTGAATGATAAGGAATGAATTCTGACTGTCATGTTACATCGAAAACAATGGTTATCAATTTTAATCAAATAAATTAATGAAATTTACCCCATGTCAAAATGCTTCAAAGGTTTATTCTTAGTAAGAAAATATCTGAAATGCATCAAGACAGTATAAAACATTTTTAATTTTTTTTCATCAAGGCTCCGCTGAACAATGCCTGGAACTAAATTTATTGTCAGTGACAACACTTAATGAATTTATTTTAGATCAGTTTTAAATAGATAGCCATTCAAATACTTGATCTTATACAATTCTAACTGTTTTTATTTTGTTTAATCTTTATGCCTTAATCTTTACAGATGTGTGAGCCTAATGTTCTATGTGACTGATTAATTCCGTGCTTGTTGCAACACTGTGATTTGCTATTAACATGAAGAATTGATTTTGTTTCCCTGCATTCATTTTGTAGCCTACTTCTGGGAGGTGGGTGGTTTGAAAAGCAAGAGAATGCAACAAATGTTTCCTTGAAAAAAAAAAAAAAAGGAAAAAAAATCTGTCATTGTACTGACTCTTAACTGTTTATATTCTCAGACTCCAGCTTCTAAACAAAGAATATTTCTTATTTTTGTCTTTTTTTTTTTAGTTTTGTTTTTTGTATTCCTCCAGTATGAGTTCTTCAGTTGAAGCAATGAAGCAATCACAGTGGAAAAGAGACTGTCTATTTCATTGAACTTTGAAGCAAAGACTTAAATCAAACATGTATTTGGGGAATGTGTTGTTCTAATTAACTAAATGACTGAAAAGAAAATTGATTGATTTTGCAGAAAAAAACAATAAGAAATAATAAGAAATAAATATAGAAATAAAATTATAAAGAAATAAGAAGTTAAGCAAAAATATAAAAAAAATCAGAACATATTTTTCATTGACAAACATCAAAATTCAATTGGTGATAACAATTATTAATTTTCTGTGATTATTTGTGACAATTGTATAAAATACAAGAGAACAAGAAAAAAAAAGAAGAAAAACTGTAGTCATGTCACTATTTACATAATTTGCATTCTATTGTCATCATGTTTGTTATCACAGCGTTTCAGCCATTGTGAGCTTCGGCCTTCTTCAGGTGCATATCAATCCAAGTAACCTTCAGGGAATTTCAAACGCAACCCTTTATTTAATGTATGGCGTATATTTTTTTGTTCCACTGTCCATGTTTAGGGATATCTCATCTAGTTCTTATTTACTTTTGCTCACATTGTTTCAACTGTATCTAAGTCTGCACTACCTGGCCCAGGGATTGAATTCACGATTATTATGTCACTAAATTCATGAACCAATCCACTAGGCCAGTGTTTCTCAATGGGTGCACCTGGGCACACTTATGTGCCCTGAAATGTAGCCTCATGCACACCAAGTTAACAGAAGAGTAATTTATTAATTATTTTTACATCTAAAAAAATCTTTATTTTCAAAAAGCTTCAAACACCAAGCAAATAGCTTCCATATCTAAGTACAGTCTTTGTACTTTGATATTTTAAACTAGATGCTAAATACCTTAATCTTTAAAAAGGAGTGGATAATCCTTTCCCTCTTGCCTGTCTTGACGGATTTAAATTGGTCATTATTGTTCTCTTTAAGAAGAAAAATAGCAGATTCTTCATAAATCCATATAAATGAAAACTCTACCACTTAAATATATGATGCAATGTCTAAAAAATGTTTATTTCAAGAGATTTCTTTGTTTTCCGATTTCATGACTTATTTATCTTTATCAAAATTTAAAGTGTGCCTGAAAGTGTTAGTTATTCAGCAAGTGTGTCCTGAATTAAAAATGGTTGAAAAACTCTGCACTAGGCTATTGGGTTCAATTTGAAATGTCACCAAATTCATGAACCAATGCTTGAATCCACTAGGCTATTGGGTTCAATTTGAAATGTCACCAAATTCATGAACCAATGCTTGAATCCACTAGGCTTTTGGGTTCAATTTGAAATGTCACCAAATTCATGAACCAATGCTTGAATCCACTAGGCTATTGGGTTCAGTTTGAAACTCCCTATAGTTTACCTAAATCAACAAGCACCTAAAGAAGGTCAAAGGTTACAATGGCCAAAATGTTCTGATTAGAAGAACAAAAATGAAGTATCATCATTCAGTTTTCTTTTATTACCTTTAGCAGCACATGATAATTATATATTTCTCTATTAATGTCAATTGCGTATTGAACAACAATATGGTCATCAAGTATTCATCTGCACATGTTAATCATCTATTTATTTTTACTTGTCTGTTAACCAAGCATTTATTCACTAACATGACTTTACCAAGTATTTATTCACTGACACAGGCTTACTGAGTATTTATTCATTGAAATGATATTTATACACCAACATCAGCTTACTAAGTATTTACCAATATGGACTTACCAAGTATTTTTTCAACGATAGAAGCTTACCGAGTATTTTGTCAATGATACAGGCTTACTGAGAATTTTTTCACCGATACAGGCTTATCAAGTATTTATTCACCGATACAGGCTTGCCGAGTATTTATTCACCGATACAGGCTTGCCGAGCATTTTTTCACCAATACAGGCTTGCCGAGCATTTATTCATTTAAATGGTATTTATATACCAACATCAGCTTACTGAGTATTTATTCCCTGACACAAGCTTACTGAGTATTTATTCACTAACATAGCCTTACCGAATATTTATTCATCGATACAGGTTTACTGATTATTTATTCACTGGAATGGGCTTATCCAGTATTCATTCAGTGATACAACCTAACTAAATAGTTATTTGCTCACAGGGGTTTACGATTTGTTTATTCACCAGGTATATACTTGAATATTTGTAAGGTTCATCATGAATCAAGCAAATAAAGGTTAAAAAAGGAAGAAGATTTTGAAGGAAGTCATTTTAAATGTAAGTGTACTTTGCTCGTCTTGGGTTTAGAAATACAGGAATTCTTTGATTAATGCATACATAATACTCGATTAGTATGGTAAAACATTATTCAGTTTAACCATAGTAATTGAAAACTGATTTTTTTTTTATTGTTACTGATTAATTAAAAATTTTCTAAAATTTTAAAATGGAAAATGGATAACTATTTTGTTCATCAAATACTAAATTATCTAAGTAATTACAGTAGTGTGAAAAAAATGGAAGGTTATAAAATAGATACATTTTATAATATAAGCTGATAATAAAAATACATATTTGTCTCTATTAAAATATTTTGATTTTCTTCTTGTTTATTTTGAAGGCCTTAAAAGGAAATTTCTGATTTGTTTGTTAAAAATTCTGAATGATTTAATTAGATACAAAAACTTACATTTATTAAAAAATATTGAAATATACAAGATGTATGCATTTACTATGGAAAGATTATAAATTAAATTTTCAGGTTAAAATACTAATGATTATGATATGGAAAATTTGAAGGGCCAATTTCTCAATGCCACCAATTATATGAAAAACAGAAGAATACCATGAGGCAAACCAATCTAAATAAGTTTTGCATAAAAATATAATAATAAACATTAATTCATAGCATTTTTATTGTATCTTCTTATATGTACCAATATTTTAATTAAAAAGTATGCAAATTAGAAATTAATTGCATATGAGACTAAAATTTTAAAAAGTTATTACATTTGATTAATGCATTTTCAATGAGTGTGTATCTTATAATGTTCTCATTAGCCATACCAATCAAGGGATTACTGTATATTATATTTAATTTTCATTTTAAATTTGATTTAAAATCATAGGAAACTGCCTATTAATCAGCTTGTGTAAACAGTCAAAAACAATATTTAATAGCTGCTAAAGATCAGAAAGCAAGCAAGCAAAAATCATGAAGAATTAAAGAAAAAAAAACAGAATAAACAAAAATAATTGCATAAAAATAAACAAGTATAAACAAACAGATAAAGAAATGAAATAATGAAAAAAGAAATTATTAGGAAAAGAAATAAAGATACAAATAGTAAAAAAAGACAATAGAGAAAAGAAACAAAAGAAGCTAATGAAAAGAAACAAAATGATAAAGGAAGGAAAATTGCTTTTAAGTTAATTTTTAAAAGATTGTTTTCCTTTTCAAATTATAGAAAGACAAATACTTGAAACAAATGACCAGATTAATGGTTGCAGTGTATTGAAAGTAGAATATATTGTTTCATTATAATAAATATTTTAATTAGAGTGAAGAAAAGCAGAAAATTATTTGATTGCGCTGAAGTGAAACATGCTTGTCATTAGTTATATTTTTATTGCAATATCATTGGCTAATAAAACATTCTCTCTAATAAGACTGATTTTGCTGTAAAATGAAGTCTTAAAGTATAAAATACTGTTAAGTGTTTTCAATTAATTGCTCATATTGCAATTAAAAGCTGACGTTTGTCCATTTTTATAGATATAATTAAAACACTTTGTTAAATTTAATTAAAACATTTTTCATAAATAATTAACTATTACAATTTTTACAACCATTTATTAATAATATTTCCTGGTAAAGAAATTCAAATTAACAGTTTGACTAATAAAGTATAATTTAGAATATGAAGCTAAAATTAAATATTCTAGAGCCCAATTAAATATAAAACTACACAGGTACAAAAAGAATGATTTCTATGTATGTATGTATGTTTGATGGCATATCACTTCATTGTGGGTCATTTAATGCCAAAATGTAAAAAAAAAAATATGTTATTCTGCTTTCACAATTGAATACATGGTAGATGATACTCAGCTTTTGTGCATATACATGTTTGTGCAGACATGATTTATAGAGGTTATACATGTGTTTATGTTGTAGTTTTGTTAAAGTTATATTTTGTAATACAGTTTGATTTAAGAAATTGTATGATAATATATGGATTAATGTCATGAAAGTGTTCTTTCATGTTGGCTGTTTTGTAGATTTTCTTTAGTGGCATTTCAACCTCAAGGAGTTATTTAATGCCAAAATCTAAATATTTTAACACAATTTTATGGTTTCAACTAAATATAGATATTTAAATGTAATTGTATGCCTTCAATTACAGAATAAAATGTATTGTTGGTCATTTTGCTTTAAAATTGTACCGTTGGTCATTTTGCAATATAAAAGTTTACTGCTGGTAATTTTACTATAAAAATGTATTTTTATGCTTTCATAGTGTTTTGTCTTTGTTTCACGATTTGCCCATCGCTGATGCCCTAACAGGTGCTACCAACCCGTGTCAGGGTGAACCTGGGAACAACAGCAATTTGGAGGTGTTTCCTCACTCCTCAAAACCTCTAATTTCATGATCAGAGGCCTTCCTGTCAAATGTAGTTTGTCATACCCACGACTGCAAAAAGGATGTAAATAAATCCCTAAAATTTAGATAATCAATATTTAATCAACAAACAAGATTTCTTGGTATCTTTGTTAATCTCTGAATCAGATTTTACATATGTAGCAAACATAATCATTGCAATAAAGTATAACAAAAATTGGATGTTTAAAAAATTTAGTAAAAAAGATTTTTTTAAATTGTTTCACCCCAAGCAAGGAGATAATGTCACTAAGATGCAAGGGGAAAAGAAAGAAAGAAAGAAAGAAAACATTAGTGAGGAGAAAGGACAATAAAAGAACAATATTCAGAAAGACAGAAGATGGCAATTGATGTTGCATTTAAATATTTGAAGAATTTGAAAAGAAAGCAAGAAGTGTGAAAGAAAAAACTATTACAATAGAATTTACATTTAGCTAATTCAACATTAGTTGATGAACAGCAAATTTATTATGAAAACATTTGCATAATAAAATCTGATAAAGTCTACAGATTGATGCAAAAATGCATGAGATTTAGTACTTCAATATTCAACTTGTAAAATCCATGATCTCTCTCAAAAAAAAAGCTAAAGTATGCTTAAAAATGATTAAAGTATAATCTATTTTATAATTCCCTTGTAAAATCTATGATCCCTGAGGGGTATGTAAAAAACAAAATACAAAAGTATGCTTTTTTTTGTTGTTTAATCATTTCACCCCCACCCAAAAGGCAGTAAAACCACTGAGAAACAAGGAATTACTGAGTGTGAAAACAAAAACTTTATTAAAAAGCAAGAATAATAAAAGACGAGGACTAATACTGCATTTAAATTTTTGAAGATAAAAGTTCCACAAGTGAGAAGTGCAAGAAAATAAACTGAAGCAGCATAGAATTTGAAGTTGTATCTGGCAATTCAACTGTAAATTGGTGAAAACTTGTTGCCAATCTAGTACTACACTTAAATTCATGAGGTCTAACAATTACCATGAAAATATTTGTAGAAAAAACACAGCGAAGTGGTGATAGGAAAGTGTCTGAAGTCAAGATGCCAGTTTATGACTGATAACATTACAGACCATTCGTTGAATTTTTTCAAGAATCTTGGGATATATAGTAGGAGCAGTTGTAGTAGTAATATTCAATGCATAGATAGATGTTAGATTTATAAATGTGCAAGATGGATTCTGGCAGGAAAAATTGTCTTGTGCAACAAGCAATTTTCTTAGCAGCAGACCTAGGAATTGATTCAATATAATCACTCCACTTTATGTCAGCAGAAAACAGACAAAGAAGACACAATGAGTTGCCCTCTTGCCAGTTTTACATTATCAAACCTACTGGATTTACTTTTAAGACAGGAGTAAATATTTGCATTATCAACCTAGATACTGAGTTGGGGACTGATGCTATAAAGGAAGTCATTGATGAAGGTAATGATATTATTATTTAAATTTAGAACTTCAGAAAATAGCTACCCAAGAAAGGGATATTCTGCTCTGCTTATATTTATGTTGTCTGAGTAAAAAGATTTGTTATTTTACTGCTTTGACATAAAATTACAAATTAGCGAATCAAACAAGTACAACAATTTAAATATCTAGGAAGTATTTTAACAAAGGTAAGAAAGTGTGACATTGAAATTTGAAAAAGCATTGGGATAGTGAAAAATGCCTTCCAACAGCTAAGCAAAGTATCAAGAAACAAAAAATTTTTTAGCAATAAAGGAAAGAGTTCTAAATTGTTACGTAATGTTGGACAATCTCCTTACAGATGAAGAAAAGACTTGAAGCAACAAAAATGGGGTTCTACAAGAGGATGCCGAGAATACCATGGACTGAACAAGTGAGCAACACTGAAGTTTTAGAGAAAATGGAAACAAAAAGACTTATACTCAACATCAGGAAGAGGCAGTTGAAATGTGTAGGGCACATTTTGATACTCACAGGACATAATGAAGGCAAGAGTGACAGAGGAAAACAGCACATAATTTATCTAGTGAGCTTGTCAGTGGATGGCAGATGGCAGAACAGGGTTTAGAAGAGATAACAAAAAGACAAAATTTATTAAGAGCTACAAATGGAGAGCCATGATCACTAATGCCCTGAAGGGACACTGCACATAAAACAAAAAGACTGGAACCTTAAATTCATCATCAGTTTTGATGGGTGATTAATGGTCACCATGAACTGTTACTGTCTATGCTTGGTCTACTGATTTGAGCAGATTATGTGAGCAGACTGTGTGTGCAGATTCTTTGAAATTTCTTCAATGTTCTTTCCTGACTTTTGACTTCATTCAATAAAAGGTAATGTGTTCTCCTCTCCTTGGCTTACAACCATATCAAATTGAAACACAGGTTCATGTACAATTATTTGAAGTTAAGCAATGTTGAGTTTGGTCAATACCTAGATGAGTAACCACTTGGGAATACCAGGTGTTGTAAGCTTGGATGTGTGAGTGGTGTAATGTGTAATGGCTCAAAATTGTTAATCAGAGAGCTGGCTCCAATTCTAGTTGGGTTCATTATATTCACTTATGTAGCCTTGGGAAAGTATGAATCCACCTCTTCTCCCCTAGCTATGAGTTAAATCATTATCTCAAAAAAAAAATTCTTACTATCTGAAAATATTTTCTGGTTTTAAATAACCTGCAAAGAAAGGGTTGATAAACCATAGAAAACAATCAGTTCTCCTCTCCTTCCATATCTGGCCAGCTGGTTTTAAGAGTCTTCATGGATTGCAGCTTTTCAGAGTTCTTGTCTTACTGCTGCTATAACTCTCTGCTACAATTTCATTTACATACAACATTCAGACAAGGGACTGGAAATTCAAATTATTGGTGAACAGTTTCTGACTAAAAAAACAAAAAAAAAAGAGAAATTTATTTTTAGTAAGTACATTTCTGTAAATATTTTTATTAGTAAATAAATTTCATTTCAGTTAATAAATTTGTTAAACTGTTCAAAAAATAGAATTGTCAAAGTTTTCAATAAGCAATAAAAAGAAAAAAAAGAACAGGGCAAAAATAATATAAAGCAAGCAAACAATATATGAAAGGCAAAGCAATAGTAATAGGGTAATAAGTTTGGACAAGCGGACGTAGCTTTCTGACTTCAAGACAAGACAGACCGGTACTGAGTCAGATGAAACCAAAAACTGGCCTATTTTATTGGCTAGGAAAATATCCCAGCATGCATTTGTGTACTTCTGCCTATAAAATGGGGTGGGGCAAGAGTTTTGCAGTCATCTCTAGATAGATTGGAATCAACAATTCTCTGGAGATATAACATGATGGTTTGATGATGATTTACTTTTTTTTATTATTATCTCCAGTTGAAATAGTTGACAAAAAATGGTTATTTTTTTAATGGTTAAAAAATGGTTTTGTTAATTATTTTATTTATTCATAAAATTTAATGTATGTAGAAATATGGACTAAAACCTGATTGTGAGCACAGAAGAATATTGATATGTAACATTGTTTCTTTAACGATTACTTATTGTTTTCTCATTGTTCATAACACATCAGCAATGGATGTCTTTAATTGAAAAAAATCTATTTTTTGGAGAACAAAATTGTGAGTTATATAAATAGAACAAAAGAGAAAGTGCTTTTACAAAGCAATAAATTTGATCTGCTTGCAGATAGTAAAATGTCATAGGACTTGTGGTGCAATACATAACTTCTAACGACGATTAAAGGAGGTCAGTAATAGAAAATGAAAAGCCGACCAGAAATTTGCATTAAGGGAACAAAAAGTATTTTTTTTTTTTTTAAATTGAGTAAATGTATATTGGCAACAAGTTTAAACATATTGAAGAAAAAATTATTTACAATGTATTAAAAAAAAAAAAACCTACCATTTTACATATATCGGTACCGTTACCTGAACATGAATATCATTATTTTCTCTCTTATTTTATTTTTGCATTTTTTTACTAAATATCGCATAAAACACATGATAGCCGCTCAAGGTAGTGAGTTACAGTTAGAATGCTAATGATTAATAAGTGATGTGAATGGAAGAGTAAGTGGGAATTATGAAGATAGATAATGATTAACTTTTGATTTTAGAGATGTCAAGATTAAAGTGTTCAGGGAAACACCAATGTTGTCATCTGTCCAACAAAGTGGTAGTTCTTGTGGTAAAGTGCTGAGTGGAACCTTCTTCTTACATTTGAAACATGGGAGAAATGAGGATGATTCGACTCCTTGGAAGTAGCATGGCATGTCTTAGCTGTATAGGTCTGAGCTGGTAGAGCTAAAGATTAATGTAGCTCATCTGAACATTTGCCATAGAAATAGTGATATAGTAGTGACAGGCTTGCAATGTTTCATTTCTGAGGAAAGGGATTATAGTGTGGAAAATAAGTCATCCTCCACAAGACTGTGTAAAGAATTTTAACTCTATCAAGTCTGGAATGCGAGATAGCAGCTCTAGCCCAAATGGAGCACTGATACTCCATTTTTGGTCTCCTCTGACTCTTGTAAAGATAAATCATGGCAGGAGTTAGATATTTCTGGAGCAATATATTGAGCTGATCATTTCCCCTCCACTTCTTTTGCAATGAATTGTATATATGAGTTACACTTGAGGCCTGGAGTGAATTTGAAACCCAATAGACATTCAAAGCCTCATTGAGAGTGAAACTGGAAAAAATTCAGGGTTTGAATGGTGGTGATGAAACATTATTAGCTTTGTTTTTGATATATTGAAAGTGACAAGCCAGTTATTTCACGATTGAGCTGTTAGAGCTTGGTCAGCTGAAAGATCAGCAGCAAGGCTCTGATTATCTTTGTTTTTGTAAGCACATCTATAAAAAGTGGTATCATCTGCATAGGTGCTTACAAATGATCTGAGAATGTTCTTAGCCAGATTGTTAATAAAAAAAAAAAGTGTAGGGCTGATGAGAAAACCTTGGGAAATGCCTGCATTAAATTAATAAGAATTATCATTTTAAATATATCAATGTGTTAGCTTTATTCATGATAAATTAGAAAATTTTATTTTATATTTTCATGTTATCTGGGCATAAATATAAATTTTTATCATCTGTCTATATTTCTGAGATGAGGTATTCTAATTATTTACACTATTTGGCCTGTTGTCCCTATCTTTATTGTCATATTCCACAATGTTTTTGAAACACACTAAAGCCGTAACATGAGGGAGAATAGAAAGATCGGGCATAACCTGTGATCACTCCACCATTGTTGGTATCCAGGTATTTTTGCTATCTGAGTGTTGGGATTCTGAACATTTAACAACAACAAATCTTTTAAATAAAGCATAAAAAAAAGTCATTTTCTGAAGGAAAAGTAGAAGTAGAATGTCAGTTGAAATAACGTTTATATATTCTTTTCAGAAATATACAATAACAAATGTTCAATTTTCCTTGCAGTCAAGTTTGTTTTATCAAGTAATTAAGTGTTCATAGAGCAGTGTGAGATGTGTGGACAGACTTACTTTATAACGGTCAGCCTAATGTGTTTGTGAGTGTGTAGACCAGACCCTATTTAATGGCTGCTTGCTCATCTTTTCTATTGTGTATATGGGTGTGTGTATATATGTGTAGATCAAACAGGCTTCCGAAATTGTTTTGATTTTGTGAATTAGAAAATAATTTCACACTGGCTCACAAATTTTTTTTCTCTTAAATTTGCAGGAGTAATTATTGCTATTTTTTAAATGGTCCCAAAATAATATGTGTTAAGTCAATAACTATGTACACCAAGTTTTTTTAATGTATTTGCCCTAGTAATTATTGTTTATCAAACAAACCTTTTGATGGGATTGTATTGGTTGAAAATATATATATATATATATATATATATATATATATATATAGGATTTAATTCCTATACCATCTTAATGTTATTCCCTACTACTCAACTTATGAAAAATAACTAATATCTGTAGAAAAGGCAAAGGAACTTTATGGTAGTGGGAAGTGACTGAAGCTTAGATGCCATCTCAGGACTGATAATATTGCAGATTCTACTTTGGATTTCTGCCAAGAATCTCTAGACATGTAACAGAAGCATCTGAGTAAAAGTGGCTGCAATATTTGATGTATAAATGAATGGTAGACTCATAAATATGCAAGATTAATTCCATTTTCATTTGTTTGCTAGAAACTTCTTTTGATCTGATGACCTGAGTAAAAAAAACAGTAACTACTTTCTCTCAGACAAGCCATATTGGAGTTGTAATTTATCAACTTAAGCTTAAGTGCTTGTAGCTTTTAGGCTCAGTTAATACTACTACCTAAATCGATTTTTGATACTTGTCAAATCAAACTGTTCTGTGTAAATCTTACAAGTGATTTTATTGTAAATCTGACACTTAAAAATTGAATATATTTATAAGGATTTGGTTAATTCATTATGAAATTGTAATCATTTTCGAACTATATTTTTATTTTCTTAGACACACAAGATGTAGATCATAGAATTTACAAGTTGATCATGAAATGGATTTAATCTTTTAAGCATACTTATTCATGCACCATATAGAGATCATAGTTGATCATGAAATGGATTAAATTCTAATAATTTTTCTCTTCAGAATTGACATTACATATAATCCTACCATTCATCCATGCTTAGAATATTTCTGCCACATATGGTTCTGTGCTCCTGCTATATATTTAGAGATTCTTGATAAAATCCAAAGAAGAATCTGCAAATGTTATTGGTTCTGACCTGGAATTTAAGCTCCAGTTACTTTCCTATCATCATAATGCAACTTCCCTATACGTTTTTTTCTATAAATAATTTAATGGTACTTGTTCTGATGGACTTTCCTCTGTGCTACCTAGATATGATGAATTTAAGCACAGTACTAGATTGGCAACAAGTTTTCATCAATTTACAGTTGAATTGGGCAGATGCAACTGTGAATTCTATGCTAACATTTTCTTCTCTTGCACTTCTCACTTATGGAACTCAATGTTTATCTTCAAAAATTTAAATGCAATGTCGATCATTATCTACTGTCTTCTTGATTCCTCATCTTTTATTATTGTTTCTGTTTTCACACTCAGTAATTCCTTGTTTCTCAGTGGTTTTACTGCCTTTTGGGAAGATGAAATGGTTAAACAAAAACAAAGAAACATACTTTTGTATTTTTTACACACCACACAGGGATCATAGATTTTACAAGGGAATTATAAAACAGATTATACTTTAATCATTTTTAAGCATACTTTTTCTTCTTTTTTTTTTTTTTTTTGGAGAGATCATGGATTTTACAAGTTGACTATTGAAGTACTAAATCTCATGCATTTTTTGCATCAATCTGTAGACTTTGTCAGATTTTATTATGCAAATGTTTTCATAATAAAATTGCTGTTCATCAACTAATGTTAGTAATTTTTTGTGTATGCAGACAAACCTTTCATCTACGGACCCCCCCCCCCCCATCAATGCACTTTGGATGGAATGGACAAAATCTGCAGGCAAAATTAGCCCATGCATGAGAAAGGAGCTGTGAGAAATTTATCATTTTTTTATTTTGATTAGTATATCTATATTAAGTATATATTTATTTATACCATATATACATGTTTATAGTATTTAAATTATGATCATAACTACTGGTAGTTACTATAGAGGGTTTATAACACAAAAATAATCCATTCCTATCTACGGACAATCAGCTTTAACAGAACCCCCCCTCCTATTAGTCTGTTGATGAGAGGTTTGTCTGTACTTATGATAAATATACCTGGTGAATTTCAGTTTATAATAGTCATTTTTCTTTTTACTCAGAACGTGGGTGATTATGGTACTCTACAACCTCTTGTCTTTTATTGCTCTAAGTAACTCTTGTGTCTTCACTACACCTCTTTTTTGTGGGCTGCTTTCTGCAATTCCTTTATTCAAAATTGTGAAGTAGGTACTTGCTCTTTTTTCCTGCTTCTGTTTCTTTCCATATTCCTTGTGATTGGTAAATTCTCCAAGTCTTTATAATTACAGATATTTACAATAACTTATTTGGTGTTGCAAGATTTCCTTATGCAACTAAAGCGTTGGTCATAATATTTTAAATAAACATATATTAAAGTGTACTTCTATTACTAGAAAAAAAACAACTTACACTATATTCAGACTATCGTTCTCATCCTTGTTGTTATCACAACGTTTTGGCCATTGTGCTCTCCGGCCTTCCTCACGTGTATATTGATCTGAGTAACATACAGGAAATTTAGAATTGAACCCTTTATTTAATCTATGACTGTTCTGATTCCACTGCTCATGTCTAGGGATATCATCTAATTATTATTTTATTATTGCTCATGCATTTCCATGAGGGCAAGTACATACTGCTTGACCCAAGGATTGAACTCACAATCACTATGTCACCAAATTCACAAACTAGTGCTTTAATTCACTGGGCCATTGTCCCATAGGACAATTTACTGTAGTGAACTTGTAGTTTTGAGCTTTGAACTTTGAACTTAGCAAAGAGCATACTTCTTTGAATCTTGTGGAGAGCAATACAGATTCACAAACAAAGAACTGTACTCCGTGGCGTGCATAGGTCTAGTTTGCCCGAGGCGAGGATTGTGACTGACGCCCACCACAAAGGTTGACAACACGGCTTCGTTTGTGAAACATTTCTCAACCGTATTTTATTGTTTTAACACTAAAACTACAGAAAGTTGAATAAAAAACAAAAAAAACTAATAATTGACAGTTGATAAAAATAAATGAATAACAATTTCAACTCAGTAGTTGTTAGATACAATTTTGCATAAATATTTATTGTCTAATATTTGTTTTTCAAAATCTTTTGAGAAAGTTTTTTGTGAAATATGGCAACAAAAAGAGAAACTATATTATTGTGCTCTCAAAAAAAAATAAGTGCAAAGATTAATTTTTAAAAGATATTTCATTTCAATTTTTAATTAAAGTTTGTTTTGAAATTCTTGAATTTTTTGCTCTGTCTCCCATGACATTGTTGGTTATTAATAATTAACTAAAATCAGGTTTACTTTTTATTAATAATAAATAGTAAAATAGATGATTTGGATCTTGCACAGAAAATTAATGACCAAAAATCAAATATTTTCTATTAAGAATTTCATATTTACATCATAAATAAAGTTTACTTATTTTAGTGGTGGATATTGCTTTACAGATTCCGAGGTCTTGTTTACTTTGTATGAGTACACCTTTGTTGGAAGTTAGAACGACAATGATTTAAAACAAGTCCTCATCTTTTTTGCATGAAATGGCCACCACATTAACATCCCAAATTTACATGATGGTTGCATAACATAATTATGCATACTATCATAGAAATTTCACGTTTTTATTCTAATTATAAAGATGTGGCAGTTTATTGCTATATTAGTGGTTCTATCAATAAAATATATTTAATAGTAGTTTATATTTTCACTGTACAAAGAAAAACAAGACAGATAATGATAATAATAATATTTAGCTCAACTTTAATGAGATATTTGATGCTGTATCTTAATTGCAATTTGGTTTACAAGTTCACAAATATAAATTTATTAGAAGAGGTTCAATTGTACTATAGGGACTGCTGGAATTATTCACCCATTTCATTTGGTATTGATCTAAAAGTTGGATAAAATCGATTCTTGGTGGGAAATGGCATTTTTGACCTGACAAAAAATTCTCTTTTATTTTTAACATATATAAAATTGAACTTTTACCTGTCATCAAAAAGAAATTAGTGATATTTTGTTATTCTTAAATTCTCGACTAGTATGATTTAACCTCTTCATTTTTGCTTTTAAATTCATTAAATTCCATTAAAACTTGTTTTTTGTGTAAAAAGAATGTTTAAAGTTTATTTTTTTGTATCAAAATGTTTATTTTTTTGGTGTAGTAA
>OZ038486.1:32203041-32290541 GCA_964036315.1 Acanthosepion esculentum
TATGTGAACGACACTACTATTTACTCCTTCCTCAATAGTAAATCTGGTTTCGTTGACAAAACTAACCTGGCTGCTGATCTCGAAAAAGACCCTCAATCTGTGGTTGACTGGGGCTTGTAAACTTTAATGCCTTCAAAACGAAACTGCTCTCCTTTACTCATTACAGAGAATCCTCCTGCCTCCCATCAGAATGGCTGATTCCCAACTTCTTGAGAGTGCCTCATTACGCCTGCTTGGTCTCACACTGTCCACTGATATGAGGTGGAATAAATACATTGAATCAATAGCTTCATCTACCGCAAGGAAAGTTGGTTCTCTGTGTTGTGCCAGAAATTTTTTCTTGTCTGAGTCCATTCTTCAAATCTATAAATCAATCCTTCCTTGCATGAAATATAGCTGTCATATATAGTCTGGTGATCCTACTGTATGTCTTGAGGTTCTCAACAAAATCCAGAGACAAATATGCAAGATGATAAGTCCTGATCTGATATCTAGTCTACAATCGCTATCCCACAGATGTGCCATGGCCTCCCTCTGTCTCTTCTACAAGTATTTTCATGGCAACTGTTCCGACGAGCTACTTTCGCTGGTTCCCAGACTGCATGAATTTAAGCGAGCTACCAGGCTAGCATCTCGGTCCCACCCTTTCACCGTCTCTTCTACTCAAACAGCTTCTCCTGCACTTCCTGTCTGTGGAACTCTCTTCCCCTTAATTACTTCCCTGATGACTATAATCTTCAAACATTCAAGTGTAATGTCAATTGACATCTGATACCCTGAGCTTGTTCCTCTTCCCTCTCTGTATCCCTTCCTCAAACATGCCTCTTTACTCTTGTTCTCAATCCTCTGTTCTCAATCTCCATTTCCCTTTTCTTGTATTTTCATTTCTTCATTTCCCTGTTCTTGTATTTTCATTTCTCCATTTCCCTTTTCTTGTATTTTCGTTTCTTCATTTCCCTTTTCTTGTATTTTCGTTTCTCCATTTCCCTTTTCTTGTATTTTCGTTTCTCCATTTCCCTTTTCTTGTATTTTCGTTTCTCCATTTCCCTGTTCTTGTATTTTCGTTTCTTCATTTCCCTGTTCTTGTATTTTCGTTTCTTCATTTCCCTGTTCTTGTATTTTCGTTTCTCCATTTCCCTTTTCTTGTATTTTCGTTTCTCCATTTCCCTTTTCTTGTATTTTCGTTTCTTCATTTCCCTTTTCTTGTATTTTCGTTTATCCATTTCCCTGTTCTTGTATTTTCGTTTCTCATTTTTACTGTTCTTCTATTTTCATATTTTCATTTCTCTATTTTACTGTTCTTGTATTTTCATTTCTACATTATCTGTTGAATGGCAGGTGAGGTAATGATAGCAGGTTGCAATGGACACCTGGCAAGTCAAGTTTGAAATCCAGCCAATTTTACTGCATTCACTTTTTCACAAATAGTCTTAGGAAAATTATGACTTTGTTCTCCCCATAGCTATGGGTTAAATAACTGGGTATACTGGGCTCTTCAGCTATCCTTGGCAACCTATCAAAGAGAAGGATGACTGTATGTAGCCACTGACTTGATCATGGTGTACATAATGACTATAATCTTGACTGTAGTTTACCTAATATTGCTTTGATGTATTATTATTATCTGTGGCAAGCATAAAATATGATTTATGATAACACTTAAAAAATACTGATTATTATCATAAAAATTAGATTATATTATGTCCTTTCTGTGAAGTGTTTAACAGAGAACAGAGTGCAACACCAAAATCAAAAGATGCTTTGAGATAGCAAAACATCTCTTCCAGAAGCTAAGCAAAGTATTAAGAAACCAAAAAATTTCTTTAGAAACAAAGAAAAGGGTACTGAATTGTTATGTAATATCAGTCTTCCTATATGGCAGTGAATGCTAGACAATCTCCTCACAGATGAAGAAGAGACTTGAAGCAACAGAAATGCAGTTTTACGGAAGGATGCTGAGAATACCATGGATTGATCATGTGACTAACAGGTAAGTTTTAAGGCATATGAAATAAAATGGAAAAGAAATAAAAATATGCTTTAAATTCATATTTCACATCTCTTTTGAAATTTTGTATGCAAGCATTATTTTAAAATAACAGTAAATATGTAAGAATTTGTTTTAAATAATATAAATATTAACTCTTTTTATTTCAACATGAAATAAATTGAAATTTGAAAGCGATGTGGGATGGGTAGTGCAAACTTGCCGATAATTCTTTTTGAGAGAGGTATGCATTTAAGTAAAATAGATGAAATAGCAAGCAAAATTCATTGTACCATTTTTCGCTCTGTTTCCCATCATGTCATTTTTACCAATAAAAGAAGAAAAGTGTGCTCTTCTGTTGTGTAATACCTATCCCCGTATATGGCAGTGAATGTTGGACAATCTCCTCACAGATAATGAAGAGACTTGAAGCAATGAAATGTGGTTCTATAGAAGAATGCTGAGAATACCATGGACTGATAAATGGAAACAAAAAGGACTCTTATATTTAACATCAGAAAGAGAGTAGAAATCTCTAGGGCACATAATGAAGAAAGAAGCCTTGGAAAATTTGATACTCACAGGAAGGCAAGGGAGATAGAGGAAAACAGTGTGTATCCTACCTAATGAGCATGTGTAAATGGATGCCAGAACAGGGTTTAGGAGAGATAACAAAATTTAGTAATAGCTACAATGGACAGGAAAATGTGGAGTGCCATGATCACCAACGTCCTAAAGAAGATACAAATAATAGGAGAGACATCCACAATGTAACATATGCATAAAAACATAATACAACTAGAATTGTGAAAGCTGTAAACAGAAAGCAACAATGGACACGTTGGATTGGTATTGTCATTTTGCAGGATGATAACGTCATGCAATTGTTTGGTCTCTTTTCATGAATAGCTTCTTTCAGTCTGTTGTTCACTACCACTGTTTATGCTATGATGATGACCACCTTTGACTTGTGGCCTACTTGCAACCAACCTTGTCTAGTTTTCCTAGGTTTAATCAATTTAACTGTATCTGACTGCATTAAGTACTTGACCATGACATATAAAGTTTTATTGCCATATCCCATTGAAATACTGGTTCTCATATGATCACTGAAGTTAAGCAATGGCAACTCTAGATGGGTAACCACTTAGGAATACCAGGTGCTGTTTGCTTGGAAGTATATGTATAGCTGGACACTTGTATTCGAGGATACCTGTCTACTAGGGCAGCTAGCTAATCCCTATTGCAGACACTTGTTCAGGTGCATTTGTGTTTATTCAACACCCACAGAGCCTACCTGTGGTTTATACTGCAACTATGCTAAGCAGACCTTACAGTTTCTGGGAAAAAGCGTGTTATCTAGTGTGATCAACAATTTGAACAAGGCCGGCACACTCAAGCCATCAGACACAATGACTTGTGACTTTGTGCTAGCACAGATATTGACTGCACCCAAGGGTTCTGTCTACCCAATTTCACTCACAAGGCTTAGGTCAACCTGTAGTATGGTTTTCAGGTACTTTCCAAAGGTACCGCATGCTGGGATCGCCCCCTCCAGACTGATAACATTAGGAAGTCTCCTTCCTGACAAATTGACTATGGTGAGATTCAAACCCAGGTCTCATTGTCAGAATGCGAATATTCTAACCACCCGGCTAGTACAGTTGATATAATTGCAGAAAGGATGTAGTCAGGCTAAGATATGTTTACAAAAACTTCTCAATTGATGTTTGTCAAGGTTTTCTTGGCTCAGCAAGCTCTTGAGAAAAGGCAGAAATCCTAAAGCGTGAACAAGGTGTATATGAGTACAAATCCTAAAGAATAAACTAGATATATATTTAATCAAGCAAGGCTGCTGAAATGCTGTTAGTATGCTGGTGGGTACAGTGAGAGAAAAGACTGGATATAGGACAGATTGAGGAAGGGATAAAAGATGTATGGAGTTCAAGATGACAATTGATGTTGCATTTAAATATTTGAAGATTGTAGGAAGCAAGTAAATAGAAGGTGAGAAGTGTGAGAAAAGAAACTGTTGGAGTGGAAGGGACAGTTACATTTAACTATTTCAACAGTAAAAGTGTGGGACCTAGATGCCAATCTAGTAGCATGCTTAAATTCATGTAGTTGCTTTAAATTTAAAAAAAAATCATCCAAAGATTATTCATTGTTTTGTAACCAGGTCCAATTTATGGACTGACAATATAAGTTATTTTTTTTCTCCAAAAACAGATGAGGTTCAAGAATGTATAAGAGTTGATCAATAAATCTGTAGCTACAGACATTGATTTATCTATGTTTTCAAAAGTTATGTTTTGTTACTCAATGACTGTTACTGGTACCATACAACCTAATGCTACCTGCTGCATTGTCAAGTCATGAATGACTAAACTGCTTCTTTAACCAGAGGCTTTGACAGTGAAGAGTGTCTAGACATCCAGCTAAATTAAAAGCAAGACCTGTCAAAGAATGGATGAGCCTTTTTGTAGGATCAATGATCGTCTATCAGAATGGGGTAAACTAGGTTTCATAGCTAGTCAGTCAAGTGATGACATGACATTGTTGGGTGGAAACTTCCTAAATCGAAGTCAACATCCAGAGAAGAGGGTTTCCCTTATTGAATCAAAAGCCATGTGTCTGAAAGATTACAGAAAATTCAACATTTTATTTAGAAAAAATACTTGATAACTTTCCTGGTTTGAAAAAATAATGGAAAAGTGACTGTAAAAAAAAAACAAAAAAAAACATTTACAAATAGCATTATCTGCATATCACAGTGTTCTACAATTTATTTTATTCATATTAGTAATTTTCTTGGGGCCCTGACAGAACTTGGGTTTTCCACTAGGTTTGTCAGGTGTTTTGGAAAATGGACCTTATTCTTTCATATTAAACCACAATATGCTTGAATTCAGATCTGTTCTTCTCCTAGACTGGTTATCCTACAAAGGTTAAAGAGCTTAGACTACTCTATTTTATTCATTAGAGCAAAATAATAGCCATGTTAAATACAAAGTCTGTTACTCAAATTTAACTACTTGGATTTTCTCTCCTTAAAGATTCTTTTGGTTAAATAAGTCTAAAAACATTTTACAGGCTTTACATATATGAATCATGTATGTTCTTTTCTTAGTGAAAGAGTAGAAATATTTATTAGGTTGATATAAATTGTTTTATTCATATAAAATAACATTATTATTTAGTCATTAAAAATTTTTTTCATTCTTCATTAAACCATCTTTCAGTTAAATCGTGTTTTCTATAAAAAAACAAAAACAAATGATTTCATTTAATTTGATGTGTTTTTTGAGATATTTACCTTTTTGGCACTATTAATGAAATTCATATTTCATGGAATGAATCAAATTATAGATGACAGGACTGAAGAACCATTCTTGGAACTTTTTTTCATGAATACCTTTCACTAATTTAATCACATATTGTTAGGAATGTCAGTTAATATTTCAGGTCTTTTTTCAGTTTGGAGTGGTCACTTTTGGATACAAGAATTTGGCCTATTTCTTCTGTTAATATTTATAAAGCTTAACTTAGTCTACAGCCAGAACAGAGGATTCCTCTCAGGGAATCAATAGCCATGTGAGGTGAGTCTTAATATCAGTGGACATCAGCTGAGATCTGACCTGGAGAGGGATGGGTTCAATCAGTTTTACTTTGCTCAAGACATGCTACATATGAATGAATGCTTACTAAATCATGTTGAGGTAGCTGGTCAAGTGCTCAGCTGACTGCACCCAATCATAGGACTGATGATGTTGATGATGAGCTTATTCTGGTAGAAAGTCTAAGGTTTACAGTACCCAATGAGAATCAGAATCACTACAGTAACAACAGTTCAGTTAAAACAAATTTAGTATGGTTAAGTTGAACATAGAATAAGTTGTGTTAGAGGTAATTTTGCCCAGTAGTGCAAGATGCTACAAAACCAAAACATTGACCTGAAAACTTGAGTCATGTTCTTTAAATAGCCTCATTAGATGTAGACTTTCATATGGATGCCATACATGTCATCGAACTCATTCAGAGATGTCTCAAGTATCATCTATATACTTCAATTGTCTCAGATCAGTAGTTAAAAATGGCTTCCAGCAAGTGAATCTTATAAATCTTAAAAGAGACAATCCTTCATCAGACCCTGTTGACTGCCACGACAAAATCACTAATGAAGTGATTTATCAAATGACACTTTCAAAAGCAACAACAAAAGTGGGTAATCACATGTAACTAAAAGAGAAAATAATGATATATCAACTTTCCATGCTACCAAAATAAATAAAAATTTAAACTCTCATCAATATGAGAAAGAGCCATAACATTTAGTGGAAGTCTAAGCAAAGTCTATATAGCAAACACTTGTTGGAACAGACACAAAGAAAGGCCCTGGATTGCGTGTTGACATGTTTATCAACACCAGTTACATCCGGGTTTTCCCCGTTGGGAGCAGGAGAACTTGACACATTTAAATATGGGCCTCTCTGCAAATGGTCAAAATCTGGGTCTTTGTAAAATGCCTCATGTTAATAAAAGCAATGGGAAAACAGCAGTTAGCATAACCTATTGTCTTGTGAAGTCGGTCTTGTGGGAACTTTGTTCCTAAAGTTGCTGTGGTTGCTGAAGCATTGTCATTTTTGTTACCTCCTGTCTCTTTTCTCACTCTGCCTATTACCCCATAGTTGGTGGGAGAGAAATCGGTTAGGTGTTTCCCCCGAATCTCAACTCATTCTTTGCTTACATTACAACAGGTCTAATTTTCTAAAAAAAAAAAAAAAAATGTTTTCGTAAAAAGATTTTTATGAATTTCAACCAACAATAATGCTGCTTGCTCAATGAATGTTGCATGTTTCCTTTATGGAAATGGTTAATTTCACCATTCTCAACAGTGTTATTTTAGACAACATCTGACCCCAAATCTATGATGAGGCTGGTATCCTGATAATGATTAGTATTCTTTGAATTAACTATGTTTTTATTGCTGCTTTGTTCCTATTCATCTTAGCCATTGTCGATGTCCCTTCAGACTTTAATATTTCAGGTTCTTCTATATTTTTGTGTATTGCAGGTTTCCTCTTTCATCATGGAAGAGTTCTTTAATATATTCATTATATATTTGAAGTATTTTTTTTTTTTTTATTATCAGTATTCTCTCTCTTGATTTTATGCATCCTGTTGAGGAGCACATAATTTGTCCTGCTATTCAATTTAGTCTTTTATGTGTATCTGTCTTATTTATAATATTTATTCTCTCTTTGAATGCTTTTTCTTGAGCCATTCCTCTTTTGCCTGCCTGCATTTGTTTCTAATTTATTTGTTTAATGTTTTATGTCCTGTGCCATTTCTTGGCATTGTTAATCATGTCAACAATTCCATCTGTGATCCATTCTTTTTTTTTCTTGTTTTCCTTGGAATTATCATTTGCCAGTATCACTAAAGCTTCTCTTAATGTGTTCTACTTGGAATTTCCAGTCTCATTCAATTTATTGTATTTGCTTTTAATGCTGTCAGCATACATCACTTTCTAATTTGGATCATTCAGGAGTCTGTTTTATTTTAGTTTGTGAACTGGCTTGGTTTTCTATAATTTCCTTTGTTTCTACGTAAAATGAAATATATATATTTTCACAATTTAATAATGTGAACCAAAAATTTTAAAACAATATAATGATTGGATTTTAAAATTCCCAAATATGCAAAACTGAATCTAAAATAGTGCGTCCTATAAATTCTTGCAGATGCTTGGTCAGGCATGGTTTTAAGACTGAAATATTGCTATTTGTATACAACAGGAAATGTGGTTCTGCTGAAGGATACTGAGAATACCATGGATTGAACAATGATGAAGTTTTAGAGAAAATTGAAACAAAGGACATATATACTTAATATCAGAAAGAGACAAGAGGGCAGATTAAAGACGAGAAGGACGGAGGAAAATATGCATAACCTACCTAGCTTGAGTTAATGGATGGCAGAAGAAAGTTTAGTAGAGATAACAAAAAGACAAAAGTTATTAAAAGCTCCAAAGGAGAAGAAATTGTGGAGAGCCATGATCATTAACATCCTGAAGGAACACAGCACATAGAAGAAGAAATTCTTGAAATACCTCAGTAGATGCTGTTGATTTCATTACTGCTCAGAATGATTGCAAAACACTTGACCCTCACCAATTTATAGACAGAAGCACACAAATAGATGCTGGAATTTTTTCTGAGCAAATAAAATAGGCCGGTTCTTGGTATCATCTGGCTCAGTCCCAGTCTGTCTTGTCTTGAAGTCAGAATGCTACATTCACTTATGTTGTATACTGGGTAGGGTTTGGCAAAAGAATAAAGGAAAAGAGGCCTGAATAAGAAACAAACAAACAACTTGGTGGTCTAAATTTGACTGCTTTATTTCTCAATGTCAAACAGTGTATTTTTAGGGGTTATTTTTGTATGTTAGTAATAGCTGTATCTATATAGGTTAGTTTTGTATGTTAGTAATAGCTGTATCTATATAGGTTAGTTTGTATGTTAGTAATAGCTGTATCTATATAGGTTAGTTTTGTATGTTGATGTCTAACAGATTGTCTGAACTTGCTTTTATGTGTCACCCCCAATTCTTACTTTATGAAATTTTTGCCTTATTACTGTTGTTTTGCCTTATTACTGTTGTTTTGCCTTATTACTGTTGTTTTGCCTTATTACTGTTGTTTTGCCTTATTACTGTTGTTTTGCCATATTACTGTTAATTTGCCTTTCATATATTGTTTGCTTGCTTTATATTATTTTTTGCCCTATTCTTTTTTTATTGCATATTGCAAGCTTTGTCAATTGTATTTGCTGAACAGTTCAGTTACTTATTTTGCATTTGACTATGGTTAACCACTCCATAGATGGCTCTGTTATAACAAATTTAGGAGATGAAACATGAAAACTAATCATAGAATAACCTGTGCTTTCTACAAAACCAAAATATTATGAACACAAGTTCTTAAATAGCCTCATCAGGTCTATACTTTCATGTAGATGTCATGCATAGCATCCAATAAGTCTGCACTACCTCACCCAGGGATTAAAGTTACAATTAAAATTAGACTTAGAGTGAGCAATAACTGAGCAGTACTAAGCAAGAACTAGACACTGTCTGTAGAATCACCCCAGTAAATTAAAAAAAGGTTTAGTTTGAAATTCCCTAAAGTTTACTGAGATTGATAAGCATGTGATGAAGTTTGGCAGGTACAATCACCAAAATGTTGCAATAATATCAAAAAGATAAAGACAGTAGTCCAAGTGTAAATAATGATAACTCCTAATCTCAGAAATACATGCAGAAAGCAGATTTAAAGTGACACTTTTAAAGCCTTTCAACCAAATGTTGGTTAGTATTTTGCGGTATTAAGCCACACTGCATTTGTTCTATCAATATTTCAGTCTTTAAACTATGCCTGACACAGCATTTGCAAGAATTTATAGGAAGCACTATTTCATAGTCAGTTTTGAAGGTTTTATGGATATATATTTCTATGTATTTATGGTATTAACAAAGCGTTTTATTTTGAAGTTTGTGTGGTTTTATCCCATTTCGTATCTAACGTAGCGATGTTCATTTGTCTGCATGTTTTCTGCTGACAGCCAAGGTCCTTATATTTGTTTGTACTCAAGCAAATATTCCAATGTCCATTTCCTCAGGTATTTATAAAAACAAAAAGAAACATAGTTGAACAATGCTTTATGTTGGCCTTGAAGCATTTGTTGTTCTTTGCTTTCATCCAGTTTTCTCCTCACACAATACAATAAAAAGATGTAATCTGTGTATAAATTATTTAGATAAGATAATTAGAACTGTGCAAAAGCAATTGTCTTCAACATGTTTTCATGATTGAATAATACAAAGCCTGAAGGTAGATCTGCTGTTATTTGAACAAGATGAATGTACTGTAATCAGGTAAGTAGTAAACATGAAATTACAATTTCACGCTGCATCAGTGTCAGATTTCCAAAATAAAAGCAGAATCAAATTTGAAGTAATTATATTATGACAATTTGCAGAGTTGGTACTTACACTAATTCTTTGTTTTGAGTTTTGTTAATTATAATCTGGAAATGACTGCTAAAAACCTCACCTCCCCAAATTTATAGACAAACCCTACAGATGTATGCTGGGTTTTCTTCCTAGCCAATAAAAATTGACAATTCTCAGTCTTGCCAACAGATTTTTTTTCTTTTTTGCCTTGAAGATAAGGAGCTATAATCACTTGCCTGTATCCCTTTTGCATGTGAAATCTATTTCTATTTTGCAAACCTTTTACTTTATTATTATGTTTAATAATACCTGTTTCCTCTCCAAGTTTCCTATATTGGATATTTGTATTTACATAGACTATTACACTAATGCTTTTTTTGGTGTTTCATATATTGGATATTTTCTTCTGTAATTGACCAGATATAACTAAGTATTGTATATTTTGTTTAGGCATTGTATCACATGTATTTATCAATATTGTTTGTAATTATTAAGATTTAATGATTACAATATTTAATGGCATTTGAGACACTTCCCATTTCAATAGGAAATATTGAGAAAAAACTATACGTCTTGATATTTGGACCAGCATTCTCATCTTGGTTGGTTATACTTGAACATTTCAGCCATTGTTCCCTTTGGTTTTCTACAGGTGCCTGTCTTCCTACTCAAGAATATCCTAAGAATTTTGTGCTAAGAACAAAGAACTTTTTTAATTTTTTTCATGCTTAGTGGTAATTTCATATCTGGTTTCCTGGAAATTGTGAGTTCAATCCTGGTGTCTGGTAGTGTTAAAAAAATCACCTACTCTAGGCCAGTAGAAAAAAATGGACCAGTGTCACAAAGGAGCATAAAACCAATGAGTATTAACTTATATGGAAAATGAAAGGATAATGATCAATCCACAATTGATTGAATAAAGAGTTCAGTTAAATATTCTGAGAAGGCTACTGAGTACAGTGACAGACTCAGGTGTCTGTTATTGTATTCAATATTGGATTGCATGTTCCTTATTTTGCTCAGCTCAAAACAAATTTCTTTTCTTGGTTGTTATTATCCCAAAGTTTTGATTATTGAACCCTCTGAACTTCTTTGAGTGTCTGTCAAACTTGATAACCTTCCGGAGATCTCAGATTTATTCTACCAATTGGAAGTAGATTGTTTTACCATGGTTAGCAGAATGGAAATAAAATATATTACTGAAGCTGACTGGTCTACTTGTAAAAATAGGGAAAAATTGGTGTGTGGTGGTAATAATTTTGCAGATTAGTCTTCCTCAAGTTATGCATTTGTTAGAATAGAAAAATGATCAGAGACTGGCAATTGATCTTTCATTTGACCGTACAGCCCTGAATTTCTATCTATTGCAATGAATGGGTGTTCTCTCAAGGAGGCCCCATAATTTGAATGCCTATTGGCATTTAAGCTCACCCAAGACTTCAAGTGGAACTCGCATATCCAATCCATCATTAAAGATACTGGAAAAATGATCAGTTCCCTTTACCTCCTCCTGCTATGCTTTATCTTTACAAGAACCATATCAGGCCAAAGATGGAGTACTGCTGCCATATCTAGACAGAAGCTTTCTATTGTTAATACAGTCTAAAAGCATCTATGTGGTCTTGTTGTCCTGGGTACAATGATAAACTACATCCAGCAGCAAAGGCTTCTAATCAGGAGATTGGAAGTTTTGAGGAGCATGGAACCACCTCTTATTTGCTGGAGTTCCCAAGTCCACCTTAACCTGGTGTGGTAGAACCTGTTAGGGTTCCAGCTATGGCATATAGTGAACCCCCAAACAAAAACAAAATGCTATGAAAACAAAAAATTATAAGCAATACATTTTTATATAAAAAAATTACAAACAATACCTATTTATAATAGAATTACCAATGATACATTTTATAACAGAATGACCAACAATACATTTTATCTGTGATTGAAGGCATGCAATTGCCTTCAAAATATTTAGATTTTTGCATTATCTAACCCATAGAGATGTTGATACTGTTAAACAAAATCAACCAAACAATCAACATGAAAGAACTTTCATGACATTAACCCATATAATATCCCACAATTTCTTAGAGAAATCAAACTATATTCCAAAATATAACTTCAACAAAACTAAACATAAAACATGCATATCATCGCCTCTGTTCACAGAAACATGTATATGCACAAAATCTGCATATCATCTACCATGTACTCAATGATGAAAGCAGAATAACATATACCATATTTTTATTACTTCCAAGTTCCCAAGAAAATTAAATTTCAGCATTAAATGACTTATCAATCAAAACAAAAAGTGGTTTTGTGGGTGATGAACTGTTTTTCACCTAACAATCCCTTCCCCGCAGGTGAAATGTTGCAAGCCTCTCACTACTCTATCACTATTTGCATAGAAAATATTCAGATAAAATACATTTCTTAGTTTTCCCAACTCTAGCCCTCCCAGCTAAGACCTGCCACACCATGTATATTGAGGTGAACCATCCTCATTCACTTCATTTTCCATTAGTCAAGAGTAAGTTCAACTTTGATAGCTTCTTCCCAAGAACTGTTGATTTGTGGAACAGAATCCCAAGAGGATGCTTTCCTAATCCCTACAATCATAACCTCTTCAGGTCTAAGGTTAACTGTTATCTTTCACACACATCTCATAAAATGTGTTCTTTACTCTTACCACTCACACAACCACCACCCTCAGTAATCCTCTATCTTCAGTGGCTCTTGGGCCTTGTATAAGGTGAACATTAGTAAAAACAAAAAATATAAATTTTTTATCATTTTAAAAAGTGGGGTCCTGTTCATATAGTAAATGCAGTGTCAAATTGGTCCCTGACTTTTTAAAGTGTTATGTGTATTTAATTTTTATTTGCAAATGTCATGTTAGAAATTAGTGATTTTTATTCCTCCTCCAATTCTCAATAAATATGTTTTGGTGAAACAGATGTTTTTACACTTTTTTTTACAAATAGATTTATTTAAAATAATGGACAAATGGATATACGCAATTTTATGTATTTTAAGAAAATGTTTTTAAATGCACAATTGTTTGTTTGGTCAGACTTTTTTCATGTTTTTGGAATTCATTGCTCTGTGTTAGTTTAATCTTTTATTTTGTCGTATTAAGCTGTTTGTATATTGCGTATATATTAATACCTAATATAGGTCTTTGAGATTAAAGAAGACCAAGATATTTTCTTGGTGCAAGCCCATTATTAGCAAAAATCAAGAATCTCAAAAGTAGTATATAATATATGCACATATAGAAGATCTCTTAAAAATTACATTGATTACAATATGCTTAGTCAAATAATATCAGTTATATGATGTGTCAGTAATTGAAAGGTATTGGCTTAACCCCTTCCCTGCCAATTATTTTGGGGAAAACATTTGATTTTGAGACAAATTTTTTATTTGTTTTTAATATATTAACTAAGAAACCTTGAAGTACTCAAGCAGTGACTAGCACCTCTACCAGATATATAAGTTAACAATTGGACTCTTTACAAACTCAGAAGGGCATAAAAAGAGTCAAGATTGATGTATAGAGATGTATGTAGCTGCTTTTTTAATGTTATCTTTTGGACATGTTTATTCGTCCATGTCTGAAAAAGACACTTTTGGTAAAAACGTATATACACGTCTATGGCAGTGAAAGGGTTAAAAGAGTTTAATTGTTGTTTTGTATTACATACAAACAACAATGAGCGCTATATAAAGGGTTTTTAATTTTTTTTAGAAGTCTATGTTATTGGAGATATACATAGAGTATAATACAGTCTGAGTCAGAGTTGACAAAGCACTGAAAAACCTTTTCAGACTGATTATTTACTTTGTACATCATTGAATAGAAAATCTGATATGAAGTCTTTTTGATGTGCATAAGAAAGAATCAGTCTCTTTAAAAATAGGGACATGACATTATGCAGTCTAAGGGTAAACTGAAATGGTTCATGGGGATTTACAACATTTTTTTTGGCATTAAAATTTAAGATCCGTTGATTCTGATTTATATATAAGTATCTTACTCCAGCACAAAAGTTAACAAACAAATTTTGACATGCTAACAATTCATAGTACCTTTTCCCTAAACTGTACACATTAATCTTTTTTGCATCCGAGTCAGATTTTTACCTTTATTAAAATAGAAATGGAATAATAAACAGAAAAATACTGTACTATTTACATTATTCAGACTATTGTCCTCATTTTGGCTGCCATATTTATTACAACATTTCAGCCATTGTATGCTCTGGCCTTCTTCAGGTGGTTGGAATGTCGAACTGAACCCTTTATTTTGCTCACTGGGGTGGACTGTTCTAGTTCCACATGCCATGTTTAATGGATGTCAGTTATCAGTTATCTTCTGTTAATTCCCCTCTGCAAGTTCTCCACTGCTTTAACCGGGTATTAAACTCACACTCTTTGGGTCCTGTCACTGGATCTAACCAACGGCTTTAGATAACTGATAACTGACATTCATTAAACCTGGCATGTGGAACTAGAACAATCTACCCCAGTGAGTGAAATAAAGAGTTTGGTTCGACATTCCAACCACCTGAAGAAGGCTGGAGTGTACAACTGCCGAAACGTTGTGATAAACATGGCGACAAACATGCGAACAATAGTCTGAATAATGTAAATAGTGTACATAATACCTCATCTCAGAAATATAGACAGAAAAATGCTGCTTATTTTTTTTATCTTTAATGTGTTATGATTCATGATGGTGGTATTTCCCTATAAATAAATAATAGAAATAAAAATCTGAAATTTCATAATTCTAAAAAATAGCGTTTCTACTGTTGCTAGTGACAGTCTGAAACAAGGGACACAAACATTCCACCACAAGCAAGAAAGAAAGAGTAAAGAAATTGACACAGCTTAATACGTATTTTCTTTGCTCTGTGAAAATCAAGCAGTTGAGTTTCAAACCACAAATTTTTTGGAATTATAAAGTAAGACAAAATTTTAAAAGAAAAAATAAAGACAATGACCCTGAGAACATTTAACCTATATTGTAATAACATCATGGAAATAGACATTCTTATCATTAATTTCAACATGTCACAAAGTTTTTTTTGTTGTATTTTATTATTTTATGTTCTATTCATTTTCCGTTTCAGTATATAAAAAAAAAATTCCTCTATCAATTACTAATATATTTAACATGGGGTAACAACACACTCGACTCTGTAACAAATTTTAGAATCAATAATCATTAATTATATAAGCAACATACATTACAGGCATGCATAAAAAGATTGAAGTGATAGCAGGATAGAAAATATGCTCTTCAACAGGACGAATAAATGAGAAAAAGGGAACAATCATAATGGCAAAAGAAAAGATACAAGAGATAGAATAAAAACCCCTTCCATGACAACAGAGCAGAGAAACTGTTAGTATTACATAAACATATGGGAGGACCCATAATATAAAAATCTGAGGTAAGATCAACACTGGCCATGATGAAGAGTAACAAACTGTAGGATGAGAGGAAATTGTGATTACAATACTGACAAATTGATACAGTTACCAAAATGATAAATGGAATTTAATAGGGGCGAAATACCAGAAAACCTTATTAGATGTATCTTCATAGTGCCGCCAAAGAAACCCAGTGCAAATGAATTCAAACTCCATTGGACATTAGCATAATGATTCATGTAACTCAACTAATCATTAGGATTCTAATGAAGCGGGCTTACAGTAGAATCAGACCAGAAATAGGACAAGAAGAATGTGATTTTGTTCAAGAAACTAGAACAAAACATACTACTTTTATGATGAAAATTCTGTCAGAGTGAGTAATACAAATACAAAAATGCACATGGTTAATAGTGTTTATCATTCTGACCATGAGAGCTGTTTGAATCCCACTGTGTTTCATTTGTCAAGGTAGTGATTTCTTGATAATATTAACCTTGTCGCAGTTAGCTCCTCTTCATTTCCTTAACCCTTCACCAGGGGTCTCTCTCTCCCGGGAGTATAAACACTGGTTGACCTTTCGCCTCTTTCTCTCTTTTTCTCTGCTTACGCGCATGTGTGAGCAACTATGTCGATTTCAGCCGCGGGCCGAAACCTCGCACGTGGGGCGAGGTACAAAAAACTTTCTCTAAAAATTTCCAATATGGGAACTCTTATACACAACCAGCATTTCCCATATTCTGGGAACACGCTAAAACAAAATTCACCCGTATGGACATTCAACTAAAAACAACACACACACAACTTTCCATACAGACACTGTAACATTTTATTCATGTCTTCAATGTATTGTAACTCGTGTTTTAATCTATTTGTAATTCACGTATTAATATATATTTGTTTTGTACATGTATATCGGTCTCGTTTGTTTTCTTTTGCTTTCTTTGGACTCCATTAAAGTCCAACATTCTTATGTAGCTGGACCGGCCAGCGGAAGCCATAACCTAGAGATAACTCATCTTCTCTTCTTCCATTCACACACCGCATGGTCCACTACAACCTGATATGGAAAAGTTCTTGAAAGCTATCCCTCAGATTGACCCAAGCAATATGAGAGTAACTGGGTAGATGAAACCTTTTGATGGTTGTGCTAGCAAAAAGTCATGTATTATCATAATTTCAGGATCATGGATTTCAGTGTACTGGCCTTGTTCAATCACGGATTATGTTCACTCAAAGAAAATGTAACTATGGTTCACTCAGTTACAGTATAAAACTGATTGGCTTTGTAGGCATTGAAGAAGCAAATGTGCCTGTTGGGTTCTCAAATATATATTGGGTAACTTTTGTAGTATCTATCTATCTATAAAGATATTAGCCAAACATAAGATAATCTAGTGAAGTTCATTGAATGAATATAAATTGTTTAAAAGATTTTCTAGAAAGAGAACAATATACAGAAATGTCTTATATGCTGTGAAAATGAAAAATCAGTGGATCATTACAAAACTAACAAGTTAAACATGTCATACTGCAAAGGATTGTTGCTGCTCAAGGGGTATACATATTTTCTCTTTCTGGTGTCCACAAAACCTCTGTCTGTAAAAACAGGGCTCAGCTGATTGGTTACTAAGAGTTACAGGACTGAATTGAAGGGTAGTATATATGAATTGGAGAAGAGAAAAGAAGGTTATCTCAACATGCCTAAGCAAGTATCTCCAATAGGGAGATGCTATCTCTCCTAACGGACAGACAAATTTGTAAGCAAGTAGACAACCATCTTACACACACACTTTATCTTATAGTAAGAGGAGGAAAATGATTACAGTTTGGTTAATTTTCTTTATTTTTAATTTTTTTCCATACATTCTAATATCTCTGTGGATCAGTTTGAATAGAAATTTGGTGCATAAGGCAGATTTTTTCTAGTTGTCTAGCAAGAAATGTAAAAGACAAAACTCAAATTTATCCTAAAAATAATGATCCTTATAAAAAAGCAGAAACTGGGTTGCAGGCTCCAAATAGTTTGATGGAACTGATCTAGACCTTCTGTAAGTTTCTTAAGTGATAATTTGAAAACATAAAAGCATTATCTATCTTCAATCAACTCACTTTTAAGGAATGACTTCATCCTAAGTATATTCTTGAATAGAGAATGTGTTGGTGAAGGTAAGTATCAATAAAATTGATTTTTAAAGAATCAATAAACTGTGAAAAACTTCTTCACTTGTGTCTAATTGATAGGCAAATATTGATCCAAAAGGAGGATTGACATCCTACTTTTAAAATAAAAAAAAATGTATTATTTGCTCAAATCAGACTTGTGTTTAAAGCAACTGATAAATTTTAGATTTGATTTGTCAATGTAATGTCTAAGGTTCTATCTTCAGGAATTGTTGCTTTTTTATGTGCCATTTCACTTCAGGATGTAGGTGATAATGGATCTCCATGACTTCCTATATTTTATAGCTCTTAGTAATATTTGCTCTCTTAATATATTTCCCACTCTCTGTTCTGTCATCAACTTGAACAAGCTTGTTAAGTAAGTTACTCCAGGTTACCCGCTGTATGCTCTTTGAGTGTCAAATTCTTCACGCCTTCTTTCCTCATTATGTCTCCTAGAAATTTCAATTCTTTCTGATTTAAAGTGAAATTTTCCTTGTCATTTCTATTTTCCTTAAAATATTCCCGGTTTCTTACATGTTCTGTCTATGGTATTCTCAGCATCCTTATATAGGAAAAAAAATTCTGTTGCCTCAAATATTTTCTTCATCTGTATGTAAATTGACCAGTATTCTATATTACTAGTTCTTGGTATGAATAAATATTTGAACTATTTCCCCCCACCCCAAATAAAGGATTTATTACTTAAAAAGGTAAAAAGATGTTAATAACACTATTTATTGTGGTAAGCAAAGAATATAACATTCAAATTTGAAACATATTTATTATGGTAAGAAAACAGCATAACCTTCAAATTCCAAAGATATTTAATTCTGCTTCAGACATTTTAGATTATTTTAAAAATTTAGGTCCAATTAGAAAATTAAAACATAATTTTACATACTCATAATAAAATCTCCATTGTTTTTAACTACTGTCTCCCATCATTTTACAAGCTTGTTTCATAGAAACTGTGTTTTGTTAGAGGAAATTTATGAGAGAGAGCTTGACTGATTGTACAGTCAAATTTTTTTGTCATTTAAATTGTTTTGTAGAGACCAGAATAAATGAAAATCTGAAGGAGTCAAATCAGGAGAATATGATGGGTGCAGGAGGGTGGTGTTCCTAAGCTTCTGCAATGCCTGTTTTGCAATGTGGTCTTGTGTTATTGTGGTGGAAAATGACACCTTTTTGATTTCCCAAAATGTTTTTTCCATTAAGAAGTCAGTCCTGGCAACTGAGATTGGAACCATCTACATCCTGAAGGGATTTGGCATTTATAAAAAGAAAAATATATCGGCTGTCAGACTTCTGAGAAGAGTTTAGCATTGATTTTTGTGTACAGCTCAAGTTGTGCACACCACTTGAACTGAACACAACTTGTATGGAAACATCAGAAATGACTGAAAAAAATGACATGAACAATTGTTAATGCCATTAGATCCCAACTCAAGTAGCATGCACAATCTTTTAGTAGCAGAAAGGTCAGTTTTATAATAGGACATCTTTTACAATTCTGTTTCTGAAGCAACTGAGTAAAAATTTTCATGAAATATCCTTTGATCCCTGAGCAGCTTTTATTGAGAATGGTCTTATTTCTGAGGCTCGTTAAAAGATATTGTCACTTTTATAATAAGATATTGCTTACAATTCTGTTCGTGAAGCAACTGAGCTAAAATTTTCATGAAATATCCTTTGATCCCTGAGCAGCTTTTATTGAGAATGGTCTTATTTCTGAGGCTCGTTAAAAGATATTGTCACTTTTATAATAAGATATTGCTTACAATTCTGTTCGTGAAGCAACTGAGCTAAAATTTTCATGAAATATCCTTTGATCCCTGAGCAGCTTTTATTGAGAATGGTCTTATTTCTGAGGCTCGTTAAAAGATATTGTCACTTTTATAATAAGATATTGCTTACAATTCTGTTCGTGAAGCAACTGAGCTAAAATTTTCATGAAATATCCTTTGATCCCTGAGCAGCTTTTATTGAGAATGGTCTTATTTCTGAGGCTCGTTAAAAGATATTGTCACTTTTATAATAAGATATTGCTTACGATTCTGTTCGTGAAGCAACTGAGCTAAAATTTTCATGAAATATCCTTTGATCCCTGAGCAGCTTTTATTGAGAATGGTCTTATTTCTGAGGCTCGTTAAAAGATATTGTCACTTTTATAATAAGATATTGCTTACGATTCTGTTCGTGAAGCAACTGAGCTAAAATTTTCATGAAATATCCTTTGATCCCTGAGCAGCTTTTATTGAGAATGGTCTTATTTCTGAGGCTCGTTAAAAGATATTGTCACTTTTATAATAAGATATTGCTTACAATTCTGTTCGTGAAGCAACTGAGCTAAAATTTTCATGAAATATCCTTTGATCCCTGAGCAGCTTTTATTGAGAATGGTCTTATTTCTGAGGCTCGTTAAAAGATATTGTCACTTTTATAATAAGATATTGCTTACAATTCTGTTCGTGAAGCAACTGAGCTAAAATTTTCATGAAATATCCTTTGATCCCTGAGCAGCTTTTATTGAGAATGGTCTTATTTCTGAGGCTCGTTAAAAGATATTGTCACTTTTATAATAAGATATTGCTTACAATTCTGTTCGTGAAGCAACTGAGCTAAAATTTTCATGAAATATCCTTTGATCCCTGAGCAGCTTTTATTGAGAATGGTCTTATTTCTGAGGCTCGTTAAAAGATATTGTCACTTTTATAATAAGATATTGCTTACGATTCTGTTCGTGAAGCAACTGAGCTAAAATTTTCATGAAATATCCTTTGATCCCTGAGCAGCTTTTATTGAGAATGGTCTTATTTCTGAGGCTCGTTAAAAGATATTGTCACTTTTATAATAAGATATTGCTTACAATTCTGTTCGTGAAGCAACTGAGCTAAAATTTTCATGAAATATCCTTTGATCCCTGAGCAGCTTTTATTGAGAATGGTCTTATTTCTGAGGCTCGTTAAAAGATATTGTCACTTTTATAATAAGATATTGCTTACGATTCTGTTCGTGAAGCAACTGAGCTAAAATTTTCATGAAATATCCTTTGATCCCTGAGCAGCTTTTATTGAGAATGGTCTTATTTCTGAGGCTCGTTAAAAGATATTGTCACTTTTATAATAAGATATTGCTTACAATTCTGTTCGTGAAGCAACTGAGCTAAAATTTTCATGAAATATCCTTTGATCCCTGAGCAGCTTTTATTGAGAATGGTCTTATTTCTGAGGCTCGTTAAAAGATATTGTCACTTTTATAATAAGATATTGCTTACAATTCTGTTCGTGAAGCAACTGAGCTAAAATTTTCATGAAATATCCTTTGATCCCTGAGCAGCTTTTATTGAGAATGGTCTTATTTCTGAGGCTCGTTAAAAGATATTGTCACTTTTATAATAAGATATTGCTTACAATTCTGTTCGTGAAGCAACTGAGCTAAAATTTTCATGAAATATCCTTTGATCCCTGAGCAGCTTTTATTGAGAATGGTCTTATTTCTGAGGCTCGTTAAAAGATATTGTCACTTTTATAATAAGATATTGCTTACAATTCTGTTCGTGAAGCAACTGAGCTAAAATTTTCATGAAATATCCTTTGATCCCTGAGCAGCTTTTATTGAGAATGGTCTTATTTCTGAGGCTCGTTAAAAGATATTGTCACTTTTATAATAAGATATTGCTTACAATTCTGTTCGTGAAGCAACTGAGCTAAAATTTTCATGAAATATCCTTTGATCCCTGAGCAGCTTTTATTGAGAATGGTCTTATTTCTGAGGCTCGTTAAAAGATATTGTCACTTTTATAATAAGATATTGCTTACAATTCTGTTCGTGAAGCAACTGAGCTAAAATTTTCATGAAATATCCTTTGATCCCTGAGCAGCTTTTATTGAGAATGGTCTTATTTCTGAGGCTCGTTAAAAGATATTGTCACTTTTATAATAAGATATTGCTTACAATTCTGTTCGTGAAGCAACTGAGCTAAAATTTTCATGAAATATCCTTTGATCCCTGAGCAGCTTTTATTGAGAATGGTCTTATTTCTGAGGCTCGTTAAAAGATATTGTCACTTTTATAATAAGATATTGCTTACAATTCTGTTCGTGAAGCAACTGAGCTAAAATTTTCATGAAATATCCTTTGATCCCTGAGCAGCTTTTATTGAGAATGGTCTTATTTCTGAGGCTCGTTAAAAGATATTGTCACTTTTATAATAAGATATTGCTTACAATTCTGTTCGTGAAGCAACTGAGCTAAAATTTTCATGAAATATCCTTTGATCCCTGAGCAGCTTTTATTGAGAATGGTCTTATTTCTGAGGCTCGTTAAAAGATATTGTCACTTTTATAATAAGATATTGCTTACAATTCTGTTCGTGAAGCAACTGAGCTAAAATTTTCATGAAATATCCTTTGATCCCTGAGCAGCTTTTATTGAGAATGGTCTTATTTCTGAGGCTCGTTAAAAGATATTGTCACTTTTATAATAAGATATTGCTTACAATTCTGTTCGTGAAGCAACTGAGCTAAAATTTTCATGAAATATCCTTTGATCCCTGAGCAGCTTTTATTGAGAATGGTCTTATTTCTGAGGCTCGTTAAAAGATATTGTCACTTTTATAATAAGATATTGCTTACAATTCTGTTCGTGAAGCAACTGAGCTAAAATTTTCATGAAATATCCTTTGATCCCTGAGCAGCTTTTATTGAGAATGGTCTTATTTCTGAGGCTCGTTAAAAGATATTGTCACTTTTATAATAAGATATTGCTTACAATTCTGTTCGTGAAGCAACTGAGCTAAAATTTTCATGAAATATCCTTTGATCCCTGAGCAGCTTTTATTGAGAATGGTCTTATTTCTGAGGCTCGTTAAAAGATATTGTCACTTTTATAATAAGATATTGCTTACAATTCTGTTCGTGAAGCAACTGAGCTAAAATTTTCATGAAATATCCTTTGATCCCTGAGCAGCTTTTATTGAGAATGGTCTTATTTCTGAGGCTCGTTAAAAGATATTGTCACTTTTATAATAAGATATTGCTTACAATTCTGTTCGTGAAGCAACTGAGCTAAAATTTTCATGAAATATCCTTTGATCCCTGAGCAGCTTTTATTGAGAATGGTCTTATTTCTGAGGCTCGTTAAAAGATATTGTCACTTTTATAATAAGATATTGCTTACAATTCTGTTCGTGAAGCAACTGAGCTAAAATTTTCATGAAATATCCTTTGATCCCTGAGCAGCTTTTATTGAGAATGGTCTTATTTCTGAGGCTCGTTAAAAGATATTGTCACTTTTATAATAAGATATTGCTTACAATTCTGTTCGTGAAGCAACTGAGCTAAAATTTTCATGAAATATCCTTTGATCCCTGAGCAGCTTTTATTGAGAATGGTCTTATTTCTGAGGCTCGTTAAAAGATATTGTCACTTTTATAATAAGATATTGCTTACAATTCTGTTCGTGAAGCAACTGAGCTAAAATTTTCATGAAATATCCTTTGATCCCTGAGCAGCTTTTATTGAGAATGGTCTTATTTCTGAGGCTCGTTAAAAGATATTGTCACTTTTATAATAAGATATTGCTTACAATTCTGTTCGTGAAGCAACTGAGCTAAAATTTTCATGAAATATCCTTTGATCCCTGAGCAGCTTTTATTGAGAATGGTCTTATTTCTGAGGCTCGTTAAAAGATATTGTCACTTTTATAATAAGATATTGCTTACAATTCTGTTCGTGAAGCAACTGAGCTAAAATTTTCATGAAATATCCTTTGATCCCTGAGCAGCTTTTATTGAGAATGGTCTTATTTCTGAGGCTCGTTAAAAGATATTGTCACTTTTATAATAAGATATTGCTTACAATTCTGTTCGTGAAGCAACTGAGCTAAAATTTTCATGAAATATCCTTTGATCCCTGAGCAGCTTTTATTGAGAATGGTCTTATTTCTGAGGCTCGTTAAAAGATATTGTCACTTTTATAATAAGATATTGCTTACAATTCTGTTCGTGAAGCAACTGAGCTAAAATTTTCATGAAATATCCTTTGATCCCTGAGCAGCTTTTATTGAGAATGGTCTTATTTCTGAGGCTCGTTAAAAGATATTGTCACTTTTATAATAAGATATTGCTTACAATTCTGTTCGTGAAGCAACTGAGCTAAAATTTTCATGAAATATCCTTTGATCCCTGAGCAGCTTTTATTGAGAATGGTCTTATTTCTGAGGCTCGTTAAAAGATATTGTCACTTTTATAATAAGATATTGCTTACAATTCTGTTCGTGAAGCAACTGAGCTAAAATTTTCATGAAATATCCTTTGATCCCTGAGCAGCTTTTATTGAGAATGGTCTTATTTCTGAGGCTCGTTAAAAGATATTGTCACTTTTATAATAAGATATTGCTTACAATTCTGTTCGTGAAGCAACTGAGCTAAAATTTTCATGAAATATCCTTTGATCCCTGAGCAGCTTTTATTGAGAATGGTCTTATTTCTGAGGCTCGTTAAAAGATATTGTCACTTTTATAATAAGATATTGCTTACAATTCTGTTCGTGAAGCAACTGAGCTAAAATTTTCATGAAATATCCTTTGATCCCTGAGCAGCTTTTATTGAGAATGGTCTTATTTCTGAGGCTCGTTAAAAGATATTGTCACTTTTATAATAAGATATTGCTTACAATTCTGTTCGTGAAGCAACTGAGCTAAAATTTTCATGAAATATCCTTTGATCCCTGAGCAGCTTTTATTGAGAATGGTCTTATTTCTGAGGCTCGTTAAAAGATATTGTCACTTTTATAATAAGATATTGCTTACAATTCTGTTCGTGAAGCAACTGAGCTAAAATTTTCATGAAATATCCTTTGATCCCTGAGCAGCTTTTATTGAGAATGGTCTTATTTCTGAGGCTCGTTAAAAGATATTGTCACTTTTATAATAAGATATTGCTTACAATTCTGTTCGTGAAGCAACTGAGCTAAAATTTTCATGAAATATCCTTTGATCCCTGAGCAGCTTTTATTGAGAATGGTCTTATTTCTGAGGCTCGTTAAAAGATATTGTCACTTTTATAATAAGATATTGCTTACAATTCTGTTCGTGAAGCAACTGAGCTAAAATTTTCATGAAATATCCTTTGATCCCTGAGCAGCTTTTATTGAGAATGGTCTTATTTCTGAGGCTCGTTAAAAGATATTGTCACTTTTATAATAAGATATTGCTTACAATTCTGTTCGTGAAGCAACTGAGCTAAAATTTTCATGAAATATCCTTTGATCCCTGAGCAGCTTTTATTGAGAATGGTCTTATTTCTGAGGCTCGTTAAAAGATATTGTCACTTTTATAATAAGATATTGCTTACAATTCTGTTCGTGAAGCAACTGAGCTAAAATTTTCATGAAATATCCTTTGATCCCTGAGCAGCTTTTATTGAGAATGGTCTTATTTCTGAGGCTCGTTAAAAGATATTGTCACTTTTATAATAAGATATTGCTTACAATTCTGTTCGTGAAGCAACTGAGCTAAAATTTTCATGAAATATCCTTTGATCCCTGAGCAGCTTTTATTGAGAATGGTCTTATTTCTGAGGCTCGTTAAAAGATATTGTCACTTTTATAATAAGATATTGCTTACAATTCTGTTCGTGAAGCAACTGAGCTAAAATTTTCATGAAATATCCTTTGATCCCTGAGCAGCTTTTATTGAGAATGGTCTTATTTCTGAGGCTCGTTAAAAGATATTGTCACTTTTATAATAAGATATTGCTTACAATTCTGTTCGTGAAGCAACTGAGCTAAAATTTTCATGAAATATCCTTTGATCCCTGAGCAGCTTTTATTGAGAATGGTCTTATTTCTGAGGCTCGTTAAAAGATATTGTCACTTTTATAATAAGATATTGCTTACAATTCTGTTCGTGAAGCAACTGAGCTAAAATTTTCATGAAATATCCTTTGATCCCTGAGCAGCTTTTATTGAGAATGGTCTTATTTCTGAGGCTCGTTAAAAGATATTGTCACTTTTATAATAAGATATTGCTTACAATTCTGTTCGTGAAGCAACTGAGCTAAAATTTTCATGAAATATCCTTTGATCCCTGAGCAGCTTTTATTGAGAATGGTCTTATTTCTGAGGCTCGTTAAAAGATATTGTCACTTTTATAATAAGATATTGCTTACAATTCTGTTCGTGAAGCAACTGAGCTAAAATTTTCATGAAATATCCTTTGATCCCTGAGCAGCTTTTATTGAGAATGGTCTTATTTCTGAGGCTCGTTAAAAGATATTGTCACTTTTATAATAAGATATTGCTTACGATTCTGTTCGTGAAGCAACTGAGCTAAAATTTTCATGAAATATCCTTTGATCCCTGAGCAGCTTTTATTGAGAATGGTCTTATTTCTGAGGCTCGTTAAAAGATATTGTCACTTTTATAATAAGATATTGCTTACAATTCTGTTCGTGAAGCAACTGAGCTAAAATTTTCATGAAATATCCTTTGATCCCTGAGCAGCTTTTATTGAGAATGGTCTTATTTCTGAGGCTCGTTAAAAGATATTGTCACTTTTATAATAAGATATTGCTTACAATTCTGTTCGTGAAGCAACTGAGCTAAAATTTTCATGAAATATCCTTTGATCCCTGAGCAGCTTTTATTGAGAATGGTCTTATTTCTGAGGCTCGTTAAAAGATATTGTCACTTTTATAATAAGATATTGCTTACGATTCTGTTCGTGAAGCAACTGAGCTAAAATTTTCATGAAATATCCTTTGATCCCTGAGCAGCTTTTATTGAGAATGGTCTTATTTCTGAGGCTCGTTAAAAGATATTGTCACTTTTATAATAAGATATTGCTTACAATTCTGTTCGTGAAGCAACTGAGCTAAAATTTTCATGAAATATCCTTTGATCCCTGAGCAGCTTTTATTGAGAATGGTCTTATTTCTGAGGCTCGTTAAAAGATATTGTCACTTTTATAATAAGATATTGCTTACAATTCTGTTCGTGAAGCAACTGAGCTAAAATTTTCATGAAATATCCTTTGATCCCTGAGCAGCTTTTATTGAGAATGGTCTTATTTCTGAGGCTCGTTAAAAGATATTGTCACTTTTATAATAAGATATTGCTTACAATTCTGTTCGTGAAGCAACTGAGCTAAAATTTTCATGAAATATCCTTTGATCCCTGAGCAGCTTTTATTGAGAATGGTCTTATTTCTGAGGCTCGTTAAAAGATATTGTCACTTTTATAATAAGATATTGCTTACGATTCTGTTCGTGAAGCAACTGAGCTAAAATTTTCATGAAATATCCTTTGATCCCTGAGCAGCTTTTATTGAGAATGGTCTTATTTCTGAGGCTCGTTAAAAGATATTGTCACTTTTATAATAAGATATTGCTTACGATTCTGTTCGTGAAGCAACTGAGCTAAAATTTTCATGAAATATCCTTTGATCCCTGAGCAGCTTTTATTGAGAATGGTCTTATTTCTGAGGCTCGTTAAAAGATATTGTCACTTTTATAATAAGATATTGCTTACGATTCTGTTCGTGAAGCAACTGAGCTAAAATTTTCATGAAATATCCTTTGATCCCTGAGCAGCTTTTATTGAGAATGGTCTTATTTCTGAGGCTCGTTAAAAGATATTGTCACTTTTATAATAAGATATTGCTTACGATTCTGTTCGTGAAGCAACTGAGCTAAAATTTTCATGAAATATCCTTTGATCCCTGAGCAGCTTTTATTGAGAATGGTCTTATTTCTGAGGCTCGTTAAAAGATATTGTCACTTTTATAATAAGATATTGCTTACGATTCTGTTCGTGAAGCAACTGAGCTAAAATTTTCATGAAATATCCTTTGATCCCTGAGCAGCTTTTATTGAGAATGGTCTTATTTCTGAGGCTCGTTAAAAGATATTGTCACTTTTATAATAAGATATTGCTTACGATTCTGTTCGTGAAGCAACTGAGCTAAAATTTTCATGAAATATCCTTTGATCCCTGAGCAGCTTTTATTGAGAATGGTCTTATTTCTGAGGCTCGTTAAAAGATATTGTCACTTTTATAATAAGATATTGCTTACGATTCTGTTCGTGAAGCAACTGAGCTAAAATTTTCATGAAATATCCTTTGATCCCTGAGCAGCTTTTATTGAGAATGGTCTTATTTCTGAGGCTCGTTAAAAGATATTGTCACTTTTATAATAAGATATTGCTTACAATTCTGTTCGTGAAGCAACTGAGCTAAAATTTTCATGAAATATCCTTTGATCCCTGAGCAGCTTTTATTGAGAATGGTCTTATTTCTGAGGCTCGTTAAAAGATATTGTCACTTTTATAATAAGATATTGCTTACAATTCTGTTCGTGAAGCAACTGAGCTAAAATTTTCATGAAATATCCTTTGATCCCTGAGCAGCTTTTATTGAGAATGGTCTTATTTCTGAGGCTCGTTAAAAGATATTGTCACTTTTATAATAAGATATTGCTTACAATTCTGTTCGTGAAGCAACTGAGCTAAAATTTTCATGAAATATCCTTTGATCCCTGAGCAGCTTTTATTGAGAATGGTCTTATTTCTGAGGCTCGTTAAAAGATATTGTCACTTTTATAATAAGATATTGCTTACAATTCTGTTCGTGAAGCAACTGAGCTAAAATTTTCATGAAATATCCTTTGATCCCTGAGCAGCTTTTATTGAGAATGGTCTTATTTCTGAGGCTCGTTAAAAGATATTGTCACTTTTATAATAAGATATTGCTTACAATTCTGTTCGTGAAGCAACTGAGCTAAAATTTTCATGAAATATCCTTTGATCCCTGAGCAGCTTTTATTGAGAATGGTCTTATTTCTGAGGCTCGTTAAAAGATATTGTCACTTTTATAATAAGATATTGCTTACAATTCTGTTCGTGAAGCAACTGAGCTAAAATTTTCATGAAATATCCTTTGATCCCTGAGCAGCTTTTATTGAGAATGGTCTTATTTCTGAGGCTCGTTAAAAGATATTGTCACTTTTATAATAAGATATTGCTTACAATTCTGTTCGTGAAGCAACTGAGCTAAAATTTTCATGAAATATCCTTTGATCCCTGAGCAGCTTTTATTGAGAATGGTCTTATTTCTGAGGCTCGTTAAAAGATATTGTCACTTTTATAATAAGATATTGCTTACAATTCTGTTCGTGAAGCAACTGAGCTAAAATTTTCATGAAATATCCTTTGATCCCTGAGCAGCTTTTATTGAGAATGGTCTTATTTCTGAGGCTCGTTAAAAGATATTGTCACTTTTATAATAAGATATTGCTTACAATTCTGTTCGTGAAGCAACTGAGCTAAAATTTTCATGAAATATCCTTTGATCCCTGAGCAGCTTTTATTGAGAATGGTCTTATTTCTGAGGCTCGTTAAAAGATATTGTCACTTTTATAATAAGATATTGCTTACAATTCTGTTCGTGAAGCAACTGAGCTAAAATTTTCATGAAATATCCTTTGATCCCTGAGCAGCTTTTATTGAGAATGGTCTTATTTCTGAGGCTCGTTAAAAGATATTGTCACTTTTATAATAAGATATTGCTTACAATTCTGTTCGTGAAGCAACTGAGCTAAAATTTTCATGAAATATCCTTTGATCCCTGAGCAGCTTTTATTGAGAATGGTCTTATTTCTGAGGCTCGTTAAAAGATATTGTCACTTTTATAATAAGATATTGCTTACAATTCTGTTCGTGAAGCAACTGAGCTAAAATTTTCATGAAATATCCTTTGATCCCTGAGCAGCTTTTATTGAGAATGGTCTTATTTCTGAGGCTCGTTAAAAGATATTGCCACTTTTATAATAAGATATTGCTTACAATTCTGTTCGTGAAGCAACTGAGCTAAAATTTTCATGAAATATCCTTTGATCCCTGAGCAGCTTTTATTGATGATGATCCTTTTCTTCAGGTTAATTAAAAGATTTTAAATTTTGAAATGTTTACACATACTGGTCAAGGCTTATTTAAACTTGACTGTTGATCAACTTTGCATATATATGGCTATTATTTCAAGGAGCAAATAAAATTATATTTTTTTAATTAAATAATGAAATTGGTTTTGAGCAGAGAATAAAAAATAAAAGCTTTAAAAACATTTTTTTATTTATCATTTAGAAATTGTTCCTCATGGATCAAAAGAAGTTTGTTTCAATAATGATATATCTGGCATCATAGAGGCAATTTTAATATAAACAGAATCTGATAGATTATCTAGTAAATAAATACAAATGAACTCTATGAATGATTTTTAAGTCCATCAATCTACTTACATTACCAAGAAAATATTCAAATATCCTTATTTTAACAATCTTGAAATCATTGTTTCTTAGAAGGGCTAGCAGCTGATTTATCAACATTATCATTTTCACTAGTTTTCTTAAAAAAATTACTTACATGACAAATAAAAAGAAACCTGTATTGTTTTGATTGGGTTGGGTTATAAATCTAGCTTAAATTGTTTCAGAAAATATTTAAAACTTTTTATAGATTTTAAATGAAATGGTGAATATCATCCAGACTTATGGCTACAAATCTTATTAGCAGATTTTAGTTGAACAACCTAAGTAGAAAAAATGGTTTTCTTGACAAGAAGCCAAAGTCATTGATTGAACAACATTGAAAAAGTGATAGGAATTCTATGAATCAATTGCTTAACATATTCTGAGCATTTATGCTTAATCTTGGTTTCTTAGTAACCAATATGAATACAGATTGAGGTTATTAGGAATTGACACAGTCACAGCAGGATGACATTCAGTGAGGATTGAACTCACAGACATTAGTCACAATCATTCCATTTGTCTTTGCAATCTATTCAAATCATAAATTGCTTGCATCTATTGACATTCTTAATGCTCATTCATGTAAGATTTTTCTAAGAGCAATGGTCTCCATCAAAGAAAAAGTCAGAAATAAATTTTAAAAAGTACCTTCACTTTCATTAGGTACAACTTAAGCCGTTCAACAAGTGCTATTGCTACAATATAACCCACTACTACCTGCTACATGGTCGAGTCATTGGTAACTAAACTGGTTCTCCCACCAGGCTTTTCTGATGAGGAGAGTGGCTAGATATCTAGCAGGACTAAAAACAAGATCTGTCAAAGAGTAGATGAGCTGCTTTGTCAATGGCCATGTAGTATAATGGAGTAGACTTTCTGTTTGCAGCCAGTGTAGTGATGAGATGGCATTGTTGGGTGGAGGTGTTCTTACTCAGAAGTCAATGGCCAAGGGTGGAGAGTACCTCACCCAAATGCAAGTTATCTCTTGCAAAATTGCAATATGAGTACTGGTAAAAAATGGTTGCTGGAAAATTAGGTTCATAATACTCAGAAATTCATACCCAGATGTCCTCAAGGACACATGGCACAGTGGATAAAGGCATTGGTTAGATCCAGTGACAGACCCAAAGAGTGTGAGTTCAATACCTGGTTCAGGCAGTGGAGAACTTTCAGAGGGAAAATTAGCAGGAGATAACTGATAACTGACATCCATCAAACATGGCTCGTGGAACTAGAACAGTCTACCCCAGTGATCGAAATAAAGGGTTCAGTTCGAAATTCCAACCACCTGAAGAAGGCCGGAGCATACAATGGCCGAAACGTTGTGACAAAAATGGCGACAAAGATGAGGACAATAGTTCGCCTAATGTAAATACTGTTCATCTTTTTTTATCTGCAATAGCCAGGCTTGCAAAAAGTGAAAAGATTTTGGATGAATTCAGTAGATGCAGAATGTCTATCCTTTTAATAATACTATACTATAATATTTGTATTATCATTATTATTATTATTATTTATGTAAATCATTAGAAATACTTTGTATGTTTTCTAATACTATCTTATGTAATGTATAATACTTTTTATATGTAGAATTCATAAATATGATTTGATTCATTCTATACAAAGAATTGGTAACGGAATTCCTTGCTTTCATTGATCCAAAAATATTGGCTTATCTAATAACACTCCACACACTTCTGAGATTACTCAGGCCAGAAAAATCTTCAGCGTCATTTAGTCAGTAATCATCGGATAGTGCCCTATCAATAATAATAAATGACCATATTCAGATCAGTTTCCAAGAAATCACATGACCGATGGTCATACTTGTGAAGCTGTTCAAAAGTCTGTGAACGAGTTGACTTAAGGATAGGTAAACATTTGCAAAAGATCAAAGATTTTTCTAAAGAAGTGGCAAGAAAGAGGTCAAGCTGAAAACTCTTGGAAAAAATATCCTATATAACTGTTGAGAATAGTAAACAATGTTTCTAAGGTATAAATAGACAACTGCTGCATTACTAAAGGAGTAAGATTGTACATGCTTAGAATATTACTGCCACATATGGTGCAGTGTCCATGCTATTTACCTTGAGCTCCTTGATAAAATCCAAAGAAGAATCAGCAATATTATTGATCCTGATCTGGCAGCTCGGCCTCAGTCACTTTCCCCTTCCGTAAAGTTGCCTCTCTGTGATTTTTCTATAAATACTTCTATGGTAATTGTTCAGATGAGTTATTGGCTATAGTACCTAGACCTTTTTAATTTGAGTGCAGTACTAGACTAGTATCAAGATCCCACCAACTTACAGTTGGGCTGGCTAGGTGTAGCTATGCTAACAGTTTATTTTCTCAAACTTCTCACTTGTGGAACTCCCTTCCAGCTCTATGCTTTCCAGCCAACTTTAATCTGCAAAAATTTAAATGCAATGTCAATTGCTATCTACTGTCCTCTTGATTACTCTTTTTTCTTCCTGCTCATTATTAATGTTTCTGTTCCTAATTCTTCCACACCCTGTAACCCCTTGTGCCTTAGTGGCTTTACTGCCTTGCTTGGAGTGATACTGATTAAAAACAACAAAGAAAAAAAATGTATGGTGGAGTTTGTTAATTAATCTAGACATTTGAAATATGCACATAATGATGAATGACAATTGACTTTATGCCAAGTGAATATATCTTCTATTATATTTTCACAAAGAGGATATACACCCCCACCCGTTGAGAGTCGTAGTCGCAATGTATTTGCATTCATTTATGATATTTCTTTTACACTTCTTGGTAACAGGAGCATCTTCAGTCACTGTTAAAAGTCTTTATTCTTTATGAATTTGAAATTATTTTTCAAAAGGTATGGATCTTCATGCTGCAGTGCGGCTCAGACCAGACACCAGGTTCATTCTCAGGCTGCAGTTTCTTCCAGTCAAATGCTTTTGGCTTAAAAATTACCCTTCAGCTAGATTGTTAACCACAAGTAAAAAAAAATATAACAATTTCTAGCAGTAAACCAGATTTTATTCTTGGGTTGTAATTTACTGCTATAAATGAGCAAAGAAGGGATGAGGCATAAGTAAGGGGTGAGGTGCACCGTCCAGTGGCTGTCTATCCTGTCCATTCTCTGAGGCTTGCATCATCCTGTGTGCCTTTTTGCAGGAAGATCAGTTTTATAGATAACGATTTTCTTTGTCTTGTCATCTTTGACAAAAAAATAATTTATCTTCCTTCTGTGACTTTCTCTCTGTCTGAGCCTCTTGCTCTATACTTTGAAGTTGACTTCATTTACTGATAAACACAGTTGAAAGTAAATGTTTCACATCTACTCTTGCGACAGGTCACGTTTTTTTTCGATCTAACAAGACTGCAGCTGACTCATATTCCTATATTTACAAGAGTCAAATCAGACCAAAAAATGGAGTATTGTAGCCATATCTGGGATAGAGCTGCATCTCTTTCCAGTTTTGACAGAGTTCAAAAATGTTTACACAGCCTTGCAGGTGATGAATTATTTTCCAACCTACAACCACTCTCCCATGGACGTAACTTTGAAAGATGGTTTTCAATTGCTATTTCCATGGTAAATGTTCTGATGAGCTACATTTCTTAAGTTCAGACCTTTACAGCTAAAAACCACCATGCCGGATACACAGAGAGAAACCCTTCTCTTTCCCTTTATATTCCATTGGTAAGGAGGAAGTTCCATTCTGGTAGCTGCTTCTGCTTTGTGGAACAGACTCCTGGAAGGATGCTTCCACAACCACTACACTCTTAACTCTTCAAATCTAGTTTCAGTCATTATCTATCTACTTATCCTAATAATCTACAATTCTTACCTTCTCTTATGTCTATAAAGCAACCTTATTCAGTAACCCTGGAGAGAGACGTCATCTATTTTTCCTTGGGTTGAATGCTTTAGATAGAAGAACTCTTATTCTCTTTCTTCTTTGCTTCCGTTTGGGGAACGGTTAATACCTTCCTAACCACCGGTGCATCCACACACGTGGAACATGGACAACATGTGCAGAGCCTAATGTGGAGAAAAAGGTCATTTTGATTCCCCTAGCTATGGACAGTGAAAGGGCATAAGGCTGGTAAATTATTTCTTTGTTTGTTGTTCTGTTAAACATTCTCATCCTTTGCTCAGTATGAACAATCATTTGTTTTGGGACATGTGTAAATCTTTTTAATATGTGCTTATAAGTTGTATTCGCCTTATTTTGTGTTTTGTTTGTTACGGGCATGTATCTTATCTTTCTATATTCACATTCAGTGTTAGTGTATCAATGGGTACACTAATGCTAATATTAATACTTGGTGTATAGGAAAACATTATTCTTCCCAGCACTAAATAGCCAGTAAATTATGGCTGGTTTATAAAAGATACTAATAACTCTTTACCTTAAGTGACTCTTGGGTCTTTTATAGTGCGAACAATAGCATGTAAAAATAAAAATTAACCTATATTTTCCTTTTACTAATCCTATGTGTGAATAAACTTTTTCTCCAACTTTACTCTTTATAGACAGACTTAAAACACTTTTTCTGAGGAGGAATGTGTGAGGCAAAGGGTTTATGACTGTTGTTAACTGGGGCAAGGAATGACTTGTTAATTTTAATGCCTCCAAATGAAACTGCCCTCTTACTTGGCTGAGAGAACCCTTTTCACCTTTCATCAGTATGGCTGATGCTAATCTCGAGGAGAGACTTATTGCATTTGTTTTCTGCTGTCATTAAGTGGAAATAGTATTGAATCAATTGCTAAGTCTGTAGCTAGGAAAATTGGTTTATTATGTCAGGCTAGACAATTTTTCATGCCAGTGTCTCTCTTACATATTTATAAGTCTTCCATTCATCCTGGCTTTGAATATTGCTGCCACATTTTGTTTGAGATTCTTGATAAAACCCAGAGAAGACTCTGCAATATTATTTGTCCTGACCTGGCATCTCAGCTTCAGTCACTTCCACTGCTGTAATGTAGCTTCCCTGAGCTTTCTTTTTATACATATTTTTATGGTAATTGTTCTGATAAACTTTCCTCTATTGAACCTAAACTTTATGAATTTAAGCACAGTATTAGATTGGTGCCAAGGTCTCACCATTTTTACAGTTGAAATGTCTGTAAATTCTATGCTAACAGTTTCTTCTATTGCACTTTTCACTTGTGGAATTCTTGCTTCCTTGTCAACTTCAATTTTCAAAAATTTAAATGCAATGTCGATCATTATCTTCTGTCTTAACATCTGCTCTTTTATTGCCCTCTCTCCTTAAAAGTATATTTTTGTCATATTCTCTAACACTCAATAACCCCTTGCATCTTAGTGGCTTTATTGCTTTGTCTGGAGTGAAATGATTAAAAAAATCACTTGGACCAATCGAAGTATTAAAGCCACTACTGTAGCACAAAAACCCTGTGCCTGGTCACTGGTAATAAAAATTTTCCATTTCATTCTAAATTTTCATAACTGAATTTTGTACAGTCCTTAGAGCAATCAAATTCACATTATTCATTTTTCAAGCAGGTAAAAGAAAACTATTTACCTTGAAGTTAAGTAAAGTGATTACTAAAACTTAAAAGCTATAAAATAAATTTGTGAGTATTTAAAGGTAGAAAGTTTTTGGTCTGCTGACTTGTCTATAAAAGTACAAAAATTGGGTTTAGTGTTTAAGTCCCATATATGTTCAGGTGATAATTTGATTTACACTCCAAAATTAATTTTCATAATTAATTCTTTGTTCCTAAGACTGATTTAGACAATTTTCCCATTTTTTGACCAGTTTATTTAATAGCAAAATCATATCTTGGTGCTATACTTAATGTATGAGATTCTACAGTGACATACTTGGGAAAGGTATGGCCTTTTCTCTCTCTGCTAGTTACCTAAAATTATATGTATATATGATGGTTACCAATTTGTTACACAAAGATGGCTACCAAACAGTTCACACAGTATAAAGTTGTTCATTACCCTTAATTTTCTAAAAACCTGGCACCTGTGCGATTGTTTACAACCATGAATAGGTTTCACAACACTATGTAGACTCTCAGAATCCGCCAGCCTTGATCCAATGATAAAAAGCCAGTCAAGATAATTGGAGAGTGACTGTGTCACATACAATTCAAGTAATCTGATAATAAGACACTAGCAAGGTTGTGCATGTCTGAATCATATAAGTATGATATGATCACCTGTGCCATAGATTCAGTCCATCTGAAATGATTATGCAAATCACATAAACCTCAATAACTTGAATTTACTTGTCAAATTTAAAACAAATCTCCATAACAACTTCAGACTACAGTTTTTTTTTTTTATAATAAATCCAATAACTTTCATAAAATATATTGAAACTATCTAAAAGTTTAACTCAAGATTTGTTTTGATGTCTAAATGAATCATTTAAAATTTGACAAAATTTTTTCAAAACAAATTCAAGCTATTGAGGTTTATGTCATTTGCATAACTTCAGATGGACTATATATAAAAGTTATTTACATTGTTCAGAATGTTGTTCTCATCTTTATTGCCATATTCATGATGTCTCAGCTGTTGTACGCTCCAGCCTTTTAAGGTGATTGGAATTTTGAACTGAACCGTTCATTTTGTTCATCATTATGAGTATGACAAGAAACATGACAACAGTCCAAACAATGTAAATAATTACAATTCCTCATCTCAGAAATATAGACAGACTTTGTATATAAAAGCATATAGAAAAATGGAGTTGTGGTGATGACAATGAGGGATTCCTGGAGTTGGGTGGTGATGATGATGTCAAGGTGTTATAAATCATGGTGGTTAGAGTCAGGAGCCTGGCGGTTTCAAAACTGGACTTTTGGCCACATTCCATGTGGTGGGTGAGAATTAGTGAAGCTTAGGTAAAGTCATAGTTGTGATGAGAGAAGCAGTCATGGCGGTGATGGCGACAGAATGCCTGTGTGTTAGTAGGTGGCCTTTTGGCTCACAACTGTTTTGTTCATTATGAGAGGCCTTCTTTTAAGCAAATCTGATTGTCCCTAGGCATATCTCTTTTTCATGATCGTGATTGGCTATTGTATTATTTTCATTGTGGGGATTTGTTTTATGGACTGGATGTGATGCTCAGAGCCAATGTGCAAAAAGCAGCTTTTTTTTATTTTGTGTCTGCCTTCCTGGTGTTCACATCCATGCAGCAGAGTAAAACACCTTTTATGAAATCAGATGATATTGGAAATATATACGTACAAACTGAAAATGCTACTCTGGATTTGCCTATGATTGCAACATTATCCACAATCTAAATGTCAGTCATAGAAAAAACATTTTTCAAAAACACTCTAAGCCAACAATTTACACTCAGTATATTGATAATATATTTATATTCATTAGATATGGGCACATGGCCGAGAGGTAAGAACGTTCGCATTCTGACAATGAGACCCAGATTTGCATCTCACCATGGTCACTATGTCAGGAATGGAACATCCTGATGTTATTGAACTGGGGAGGGGGGGTTGATCCCAGCATGCAGCACCTTTGGAAAGTGCCTGAAAATCATACCATGTATTGACCCAAGCCTTGTGAGTGAAATTGTGAATAAATTTACTCTTTAGTATTTCAAGATATTTTTGTGTCATTTTGGTAAATATTTCTTCCCACGCAAAAGAATAAAACCACTAAAACATAAGGGGTTACAGATTGTGAAAGAATCTGGGAAAAAAACATTATTAAGAGAGAGGACAAAAAAAGAACAGAATTTAAGAGGACATAAGATGATGATTGACATTGTGTTTAAATTTTTGAAGATAAAATCTGACTGGAAAGCAAGAGGCCAGAAGAGAGTTCCACAAATCATAGTTTTTCATATATCTATGTGTGTGTTTTATACAGTTAGATCAATAATTTTTTGGCATCCCTTTTACCATAATCATACTGGATTATCCAGTGTTTCCAAACCAACAGTAGTTAAATATTACACCTTTGATTCACTAATTACACATTTCTCATATCTTATATGAAACTTAAATTAAACTATTATTAAATAAATACAATACCAGTAGTAGCCACCTAGTGAATTAGTTTGGTAATCATGTGAAATTCAAATGCTTGCATGTAATTTTATCCAAATTAAAAAAAATGTGTTGGACCATAAGTTGCCAAAATATCTGTATTAGATTAGAACTTGTTATATACCGTACATATGAACACTAATGGGTATGTCCCAATCCTCATAAATATGTTGGTCACTATTGTAAGTGAAGTTAATAAGCTGTCTAAGTAGTCCACCATTAGCAGTGGTTTAGCTATTTCATGCTGCTGGTGAATATTGTATTTTGTTGATGTCATAGAGATTACCATTCCATTTCCAACCTCTATTTTGGTTATTCCTCATTCAGTAACCTCTTCTAGGTTACAACAGGACTAAATATAAATTTTTCCATTCCATTCTGTTTATACATTTATCATTTAAAAGTTATGCATCTTTTCTCTCATGTCTGGTTTAAATTTTTTTATCACATTGAAGCAACAATGAATAAGTGTTTTTTGTATCATTATGTTCCATTACAAGTTTAAATTCGGACATTGCCCAGCCAAAGCCACCACCACCACCAACAACAACAACAACAGTGTCTTAGGCTAAAGCAAGCCTATCCCAAGTAGGGATCTAGCATTTCCTTTCAGGACGTAGGCAATCATGACTCTCCACAACTTCCTATCCTCTGTAGCTCTTTTGTCTTTTTACTGTCCTTCTCATTTCTTGTTCTGCCATCCTTTGTCACAATCTCATTATGTAGGTTAATTGCTGTTTCCCTCTATCCTTCTTGCCTTTAATATGTCCTGTGTGTGTCAGATTTTCCAATCCTCCTCTCCTCATTATATGACCTAGAAATTTTAGCTCTCTCATTCTGATTCCAAGTATTCTTTCTTTCTTAAACATTTTTCATTGACTTGTAGGAATTTGGAAGAGCGGTCATTAGCATAAAATATTTTGGTTTAGTCTTGCTATAGACATTGATGGATAAAAAAGATCACGAAATGTAGAAGATTCATTGCATGTATTCTTTTTAATGAAATCAATATAATATTATTAAATACAGAAAAAAAAAATTATTTTTATATTTCTACAAAACAATGCCATAAAGACTAACTGTAAAAAGGCCGAAATAGTTAAACACAGGAAGACAGTAAATGTATATTGTTTTTAAATAAAGATGGGACCACTCAACTACATGAACAACAAATAAGATAAATAAGTTCAGAAAGAAAACAAGAGTATATGTGCTGGGTAGAAAAAGGCATTCACTGAGAACTGACTTCATTTTGACCATATAGACCATGGGTGACCAAAACCGCATGTGGCTCTTTGACCCTTAATAGGCAGTTCATGAAAATATGTTGGCTGAGCTTTTTTCCTCACAGTTGATGTAAAAGGTAAATAAGAAAAATTTCAAGCTTTATAATTTTTTTTTAAATATGTATCACCCCAAGCAAGGCAGTACAGCAAGGGGTTACAGGGCGGGGAGGAATTAGGGACAATAACATTGAGTAGAAAGAGAAAAGATTAATTGGAAGGACAGTAGATAGCAATTGATATTGCATTTAAACTTCTGCAGATTAAAGTTGGCTGTGAAGCATGGAGCCGGAAGGGAGTTTCACAAGTGAAAAGTGTGAGAAAAGAAACTGTTAGCATAGAAATTATGGTTACATCTTGCTAGCTCAACTGTAAATTGATGCGATCTCACTGCCAGTCTAGTATTGCACTTAAACTCATACAGTCTAGGTACCATGGTGAAGAGCTCATCTGAACAATTACCATCAAAGTATTTATAAAAAAAGCACAGAGAGGCAACCTTACAGCAGTGTGCAAGTCACTGAAGCTGAGCTGCCAGATCAAGACCAATAATATTGCTGATTCTTCTTTGGCTTTTATCAAGGAGCTCCAGGTAAACAGCAGGGGCACTGGACCATATATGGCAGCAATATTCTAGGCAGGGGCGAATGGTAGACTTATAGGTATGCAAGATAGTTTCCAGAGAGAAAAATTGTCTTGCCTGGCACAGTGAACTAACTTTCTTAGCAGCTGTCCTAGCAATGGATTCAATATTCTTTGCTATTCATTTCAGCTGAGAATGTTAGCCCGAGAAGGTGCAACAAGTGACTTTATTGGATTATTTGCTGGGTATGAATTGACACTATTGGATTAAAACATAAGTTTACTGTTCATTGTTTATAAAAATATTTAAGAATTTAAATCCTAATTTCATGTCTTGTGGTTCTCAAACATCTGAACTATATTGTATGTGCATCTCATATTAAACAAGTTTGGCCACCCCTGATATAGACCAGTGACATATAAAAAGACCAGAATTTGTTCTAGAGATTGAAAAACATAAAATTTTGATTCTTTACATGTGTATTTGTGTTCATGTGTGGGAAAGCTAAGCTTAGTAATCATTGAGAAACATGAAACGTCATTTTTTATTCATGTATATAACAGAAATTTTATCTATAGATAAAAATATGAAGAACTGTATTCAGTTATTGATTCAAGTCTGTGCTCCTAAAAAGTCTAAATGAAATAAAAATTATTTTACATTTCATCAGGGATCAAGTGAATTTCAGAAGAATTAATTTCTTGGTATCAGCAAACCAGTTTCTGATTGTTTTGATTTTCTTATTTGATTCTCATGGGAATATGTCTTTGCTATACAAAATTCCAGATTAATATTTCTTATAGTGGTAGCTGGTAATGAAAATACAATTAAAATGCCATATGTCAAAATAATGTTGACTAGCTTAAAAGATGACCTACTGGGTGGCTTTTAAGCTAGCTCCTGTGGAGAGCTCTTGATTAGGCCTTCATTACAATAGGTAGGGAGGAGTAGATGCAATAGGCAACAATAAACTACAGAAGAACTCAAAATTGATCACTACATCTAAGTATTGCATTAATACTTAATCTTACCTTTTAAAAGTTCAATGATAATTCTTCTGCTGACACTTAATTTAAAGACAGTTTGATGTATGTAGGTCCTTACTTTCTGTACAAACTATTATTTTATTTCATGGGTAACTTTTGCTGGATTTTGCAATTAATTTCAGTTATTCCCAAATTATTAAAATTGTTATTGTACAAAAACATTTGTCACAAAAAATCAGTGAAAACAATGACAGTAATGAAAATTTGAGAATCCAAAATTTCAGGATTGTGGGTCCGAATCTGGGCTGGAATGTCTTTAATTTGCTCATGGAGTGTGTAAATTACTCTCTTGAGTAGTTTATTTATCATCTCTCAGTTGCGTCTCTGTCTTTGGGCATCATGCACTCAGGGGCGGCACTGTCAAAGAGTCGCAGCTGAGGTAAATTATACTGTGAGGTGACCAGTCCTGAGGAACAGCTGCCCAAGGCTGCACCCTCTCATTGTACCAAAGAGAGGGATCAGTGCTCGCACCAAGGCCAGCACAACTGTACAGTTGTGGGAGCTCAGGGAATTTTTATTCCTAGCCCAAGTATATGCACTCAGGCTCCCCACATTAAACCAACCTTGTGTCACAACCTGACCTTGTAGGGGGTTGAGTAAATACAAATTTGCTTACAGAGTTGGCCTGATTCCAAAATGGTATGATATGTTGGGCTACAGTCTCTAGGAGTAAAGTTGAAAGAGTGTGACACACTGACATTTGCATTTATTATATAGAAGTATTTATCTAGAGAAGTAACAAATAAGTTTCTAGAGAATAACATTTATTATATAGAAGTATTATTTATCTAGAGAAGATAATTCTGTAGTAGAATATCAGACATGGAATCATAATGCCTAAGATTTGAAGAATGTTTTATGTTTGCACAGTCATTGATTATTGGCATGTTTATATTCAGTGTATTTTGCATTAGCAGAAAACTATTGAGTCATAAAAATTTGTTTTTGGGAATCAATTGTAATGAGGAATAAACGACTCTTTAAAGAGATCATAACAGCTGATGAAAAGTAGGGGACATATGACAATGCTTAATACAAATGGTGGTGGATTGACAAGGATAAATCGCAACAACTGATCCCCAAAATCAAGTTACATGGAAGAATGGTGACGTTGTGCATGTGGCTCGATCAGCAGGGTATTATTCATTTCTTCTTCTTTATGTGCTGTTTCCTCAGGACGTAGGCGATCATGGCTCTCCACAACTTCCTGTCTCTTGTAACTCTTAATAAATTTTGTTTTTCTGTTATTTCTGCCACCCATTCAGTCAAGGTCACTATGTATGTCATGAGCTGTTTTCATCTGTCCCTCTTGCCTTCAATATGTCCTGTAAGTATCAGATTTTCCAAACCCTCTTTCCTCATTATGCACCCTAGAAACCTCAACTGTCTTTTCATGATGTTATTTTTGTTTCCATTTTCTCCAAAACTTTCTTGTTGCTTACCTGTCTGGTCTATGCTATCCTCAGCATTCTTCTGTAGAACCACATTTCTGTTGCTTCCAGTCTCTTCTTCATCTTTGAGATTGTCCAGCACACACAGCCATACATGAGGACAGATATCAGTTTAGTTCTCTTTTTCTTGTTTCTAGTGAAAGATTTTCTATTTCTTAATATTCTGCTTAGATTTTGGAATGCATCTTTGGCTATCCCAATACAACTTCGGATTTCAGTGTTACGCTTTCTGTCTTCTGTGAAAAAAACACTTCCCAGATATTTAAATTTCTGCACTTGTTTGATTTTGGTATCTCCAATTTACCAATTTGGTCCTATCCTTTTGCTAACAACCATACATTCTTTTTAGTCATTTCTTCTCACTTTCCTTCACTAACTCCTGTAGGAATTTTTGTGATTTTCTTTCTGTGTCTTCTATATGCAAAGAAACACTAAACATGTACAGTAACTTGTACATGTCCATAAAAGTTTGGTTAAAAAGTGCGGAAAAAATGCTGTTCTCTACTATGACAATGCAAAGCTGCATAATGTTGTGTAGAAAGAAGACTGTCTCTACACTAATCATTAAACATGTAGCTCATTCATACACTGTAAGTAGAATGTCTGCTCATAGGAACAGTCATCACAAGTCGGTCACAAGGTGTAGTGTTTGAGTCATATGCATTACCAAACTAAACTATGTTATTATTCTCTACTATTGTATTATTAATCCATGTCTCTCATGTGATTAAACCTGTTCTTCACTCAACCTTTTATTCCAGTGTTTCCTTAGTATTATAAAGCAAAACTACAAGTGTTATACAAAACTCTATAACACATACACCACGAATATCGCAGGAAAAACTTTGATAGGTCTATTCTACCGCACATACTATATTTAACTGACTTTGTACCAACAGATTATTACCTTTTGGGATCACTGCAAAATTTTCTCTAATGAAAATCAGATTCAAGAGTTCAGTGAAAACATTTTTCATATCAAAACTTGTGGAATTTTACTCAAAGGTCTTGAATAGCTCCCACATAAGTAGCAACAAATCATTGCAAATAACAATGGATATATAACTGAATAAAATGTCATTGTTGTTCATCTGAGCACTTTCCATGGAAGTAGTGTTAGAGCAGTGAGAGGCTTGCCACATCCCACCTGTAAGAGAGTGTGGTTGGAAGTTAGAAAATAATTTATCACCAACAAGGACTTGGAGATGCTTTTGAACCCTATTAAGACTGGAGAGTGGGGACTGGGCAGCTCCCACCCAAATATGACAACAGTACTCCATTTTAGGCCTGATCTGGCTCTTGTAAAGGTAGAGGATTGCATGCAGAGTCAGGTACTTACTGGAGTCATACAGGGAGCCGACCTGCATCTTTTGTGACGTATCATATGTACAAACTCCACGTGTGAGTTTAAGGCCCAATAGTCACTCAAAGTATGGAGCCTCCTTAAGAAGACATTCATTCATCAATACTAGTGGTAAAATCAGGGTCCTTTATTTATTTCATGGTCATAGATTGTTTTTGTTCCACTTTTCATCAAACTTTGAGGATATTTCATATCAATTCCTTGTCAATTTCTGAGCCAGAAAATGTACCTTTTTGTTACTCACAGACCCAAGGATTGAACTTAAAACAGATTGTGAGAACCAGATATATTTTAATTAAAATTTTAATCCACTTGGCCATGTGTTTCTTGCACAATTCCATGGGTAAATTCTAGAGCCTGTATTCAGATGACAAAATTCTGTGGGAGCCTTGACTCTTGTACCAGTGTCTTAACTCTGGTTGTGGAATGTTTTTGTGTTTTTTCTTAATCACATGTCCCTAGATGGTGTTCATCTTTATGCTAGGTCTACTGGGGAAGTTAGGTTTTCAGTCATCTTTCAGTACTGTTCTCTCTTATTTTGATTCCATTCCACAGGGGTTGATGACCACCTTTTTCTTTCCCTTTATATTAGCCCAGCCTGAAGAAGGCCAGAGCATGCAACAGCCAAAATGTTGTGAATGTGACAGTAATGGTGAGAGCAACAGTTCAAACAATGTAAATAGTGTAAATAATTACAATACCTCCTGTCAAAAATATAGACAGATGATGATGAAACATTATCAGCGATAAGGAAATTTTGACTAATATTTCTTCATCTTAATGTTAGTTGTATGTGGCTGAGTGATTAGAGTGTTCAGTTTATAACCATGAGACTCAGGTTTAAATCTCACAATGGTAAGTTTGTCAGGAAGATGACTTCTTAATGTTATTGGCCTGAGGATGTGATCCCAACATGTGACACCTTTCACATCATGAATTGACTCAAGACTTGTGAATGAAATTTAGTACATGGTACTGTTCAAATACCATTAATGGTCATTCTAGAACAAAGTCTTATGTCATCATGATCAACAATTTAAGTACATGCCTTGTTCAAACTTTTAATCATCAGATTATGCTTTCTCTCCTGGAAACTGTAAGGTTCAGTCAGCATAGTTTCGATATAAACCACAGATAGTCTCTGTGGATGTTGAATAAATACAAATGTGCCTGAGCCTTTGTCTGCAATAGGAATTGGCTAGACATCCTATAAATAGCTGGCCATTATTAATTTGAGTTGCTTTCTATTGCAACTTATACTCTGACTATAAGCAGTGAGCAAATTGGAAAAGTTGAGTCTCACCTGGTCATTCCCTGCAATTTATTCTTCATTCAATCTGATGAAGAATAAACTGTAGGAAATTACCAGATGTGCATGAGTAGATTTTTAAAGTGTATAAAGGGCCCAAAAGAGTGGAGCCCTTAATTCACTTTAAAAATCTACTCACGCACATGATATTCTTTGAAAAGAACCATCATTATACCTGGAAATGAATGGCAAAAATCTTTGCAAAAAGACAAGTGAGTAGAGCGAGAACAGGTTTTATTCAATGCAACTGACTCTTAACAGAACTTGTTTATTTAATGTTTATTATAATCTTTTGTTGCAGGACTAACATTTATTGAAGAAATATATTTAAGGAGAGAGTGTAGTAATATTAGTTGATAGTGGATACATTGAAGTTTCTTTAAGCAAGAAAGTATAAGAATGAATATTCAAACACTTAACAACAATATTTTATTGCCTTCTGTTGTGTGCCATGTGTGATACACATTTAGGTGATCATGTATCTTTTGATACATGACTGATGAGGCGGGTTTTTTCCTGCAATAGGTTGCCATTTCTTCCTGCAGTAGACTAGTTGCTATCCAAGGCTATAGAATCTGGTCTGTCCTGCTATTTACTCATAGCTGGGGGGAGAAGAAGAGGATTCATACCTTTCTCAAGTGTATTAGCACATAAGTGAATGTAATGGATTTGACTGGAATTTGAACTCGGCTCTCCAATTCCTCAATCTGAGCCACTATCCATTACTCCACCATATCTCCTTTATTGACTTAGAAGATTAAATTGAAAATATATAAAAAGAAGTAAATGGAGGTGTGTATATAGAGATCTCCTTTCTCATAATAGATGTATGCTAAGTCCTATTAAAATTATTGAGAGGCTTACATTTGAGAATATTTTTTTAATATTTTACTTTGATATAGTTATCAGCGGGAGGCATTTGCATGCTGTGTTCTGTTTAATGTCACATTTGCTGAAGACAGATTTCTGTTGGAGAGAGCATTCTATCTCTAAGGCATCTTCTGAGTGAAAGAGAGATAGAAACATTATTGCACCCTTTTCTTTGTACTGACAATACCATTCAGTCTCACATGAGATATATCTGTTTTTAACTCTATTTATATCTTGCAACTTGGGCCATTCAAGAGTCTGTCATATTTCAGTTTAGGTGTTGCTTGGGTTTTCTTTAGTTTCTGTAATTTTTCATTGTACCAGAATGGGGCTGCTCTCACAGTCAGAACTTGGATATGTTTTACAGTGTAAAACTGCATTTCTGAAACTTTTGTTGATAGTTATGTAATCAATTTGGTTCTTCATGTCTCTGCCTAGGTTTCTTGATATCCATAATTGCCTTGGGTGCTCTTGAAACTGCGTGTTGATAACTATGTGTTCATTTGTTGTGCACCAGTGAACTCATTTTTCACTGTGTTTGTTTTGTGTTCCTAGTCGGAACTTTCCAACTATTTCACCTACTTGTTCTTTTCTGACATTGGCATTCAGGTCTCCCATGATGATGGGGGATTTCCTGTGATTTACACTGAGTCTTGGCATTGTCCAAAGAGTTCTAAAAGTTGTCAATTTCTTGCTCTGCTCTGTCAGTGTGTATATAATCAATAATAGCAGTATTAAAGAGATAGTAGAAAAGAAAAAGAAGACAGTATAAAAAGAGGAAAAGGTGTAGGGATAAATTATAAAAGGAGAGAAAGAAGAAAGTATAAAAGGAGAAAAAGAAAGAAAGGAAATATAAGGAGGAAAAGAGAAATAGTCAAGGAAAAAGAAGAGAAAATATAAAAAAATAAAGGAGAAAAAGGAAAGATGTATGAATGAATAAAAATAGAGTAGAAAAAGAAACATTGTATTTAATATATATAAAAGGAACCTGACTTCCTAAGCAGATTGCATGAAGAGAAAAGAAGCTGATGAAAAAAAAAGATAGGATAATCTTTGCAAAAAATCTTTCTGAGATTCTCTTTCTAAAATTTCATGGCAGCAGTCTGCAGTTAAACAAGTATTGATAGGCTTCTGTTTCAAATTTCCTGTAACCTTGCAGCTGTGGTCATCACAGATATTTCAACAAGTTAAAAGAATTTTTTTCTTTTTATGCCTCACAGACACAAGTCTTCTTCTCTTAAGTATTAATCTAATTTTTTTCTATATTTTCTATTGAATTAGAATAGCATGTGGAAAAAGAAATATCTGAATATTGTGATTAGAAATTTATATGAAATAAAGCAAAAAAATTGCTATCAGCAAAATAAAAGGAAATAATGAAAATTATTCTCGGCAAATAGGAAAACGTTCAAAAAAACTGAAAACAATAATTTAAAAAAAAATCAAGTGACAACACTTCTACTGGGATAAAATGATTCAACTTTTTAGAATCATTTCCTGAGATAATTCAGGAAATGAAAACACAAAATATCAAACTGTATGTTTATTTGGATTAAGCAGATCACATTTATAATTGTTCTGTCTGCAACAAGCTACTGAAAATTTCCAAAATTTGAGAAAATGACCAAACACCAGAATTATGGGGTGAGGAACATTTTGGTCATGTTAAGTACTTTTTGGCACGCCATTGTATAGTGATTCTTTTTCCAAAACAGATGGTGGTTTCATTTACAGAATATAGAAATTAGGTTGAGTTTACCCAGTTCAAATTTCTTGCAAGCATTTTCAAGTTCTTTTGTAAACAGTTTAAATTTTCATGACAATTGTCCTAATGAGCTATTTTCATGTCAATTCTTCTAATGAAATATCCTCTTTGGTATTTTGACTGCATTAATTTAATTGTACTATATTGGTAACTATCTTTCATCATTTTACTGTTGAATTAGAGATAGCTGTAAGTTCTAATATTTTCTTTTCTTGCCTCCCTGCCAATTACATTCTTCAAAAATTTAAATGCAATCTCAATTGCCATCTTCCTGAATCCTTGTCCTTTCTCCTCACCAAAGACTTCTCATTCCTTTTCACTACCAGTAACCCTGTAAATATTAAAAATGAATATTGGTGGGTGTTAAAATATTTAATAATTCATCCATACATTAATTTGCATATTATGACCGAGAGATAGAAATATATTGTCAAGGTGAGGAATAATATTTGGTAATTGATGAGTTATTTAAATGTTGTAATTATTTAGTTACCCTGAGATTTTAATAATATATACACATATATTGATATTTGTGAAATCAGTATTGTAACATCAGCAAAGTAAGCTGAAAGCCAAATGCAAAGTAATGACAAAAGAAAATGATAATCTTCTAGATAAATTTTCTCACCTGAATCTATCTTACACATTTATAAGTAATTGTCTATATTTTTGGGATGAGGGGTTTTCACTATGGATTTCGTTAATCGGACTGACTTCCTCATCTTGGTTGCTTTCCTCACAACGTTTCGGCCGTCTGATCCTCCGGCCTTCTTCAGGTGCATCTCGAACTCGGGAACCGTCGGTCTGGAATTTCGAACCCAACCCTTTATTGTTACGGGGGTACCATGTTCTCGTTCCATTAAGGCCATCGCTGCTGCTACTACTGCTTGACGCCATCGTTGCTGCTGCTGTGCTTCTATTATCGTTGTCACCGCTCTTGTTTGTCGCTGCCACTGTCTTTGCTCGGGATTGAACTCAGAACATCGGGAGAACTTGCAATCACTGTTTCAACGTCCTAGTCGCCTCGGCCATGTGTCACTGGGACGATCGTGTATGAATTTTTGGTATATTTAAACCTAAGTTGTTATTCTAGGTTCTCTCTTACGATTAGGGGTGCCCAAATCGTGTTCAGTTCTATACTTGGTCTGCTCAGGAGGTTGTTATGTCCTAGCATGTGAGCTGTTTCTTTGAGTTTTCTCACTTTCCAGTGGGGCTCACTGTTTATTATTTTAACTTCATCCCAGAGAGGGCGATGGTCACCCTTTTCCTTCCATACATGGTAGGCTATACCCGACTTTTCCGTCTCCCCTCTAGTCACTGCTTTTCGATGTTCATCCACCCTTACTTTAAGGGGGCGGCATGTTTCGCCCTTGTAAACCTTGCCGCAGCTGCATGGGATGGAATATATGCAGTTCTTGGTCTGGTTCTTCTCTATGGGTGGCTTTACTCGGACTAGGTGTCTTCTCAGTGTTGATTCACTTTTGAATACCGTCCTGATGTTGTAAGGGGCACATACTTTTTGTATTTTTTCTGAGACGCCTCGCATGTATGGTAAGCAGACCGTTGGAGGTTTTTGCGGGTCATTTTCTTCCCTTACTCTATTGTTCCCTTTGGTGGACAGTATGCTATCGGGGTAGTTGTTACGTCGAAGGGTATTTTTTAGCCTGGTCATTTCTTGGTGGTACGTGTGGGAATCGCTACTTATTGTCTGTGCTCGATGTTGTAAACAGCGTACGATTCCATGTTTGACACTGTATGGGTGATGGGAGTTGAAGTTTAGGTATTGTCCGGTGAAAGTGGGTTTGCGATACACTGATGTCTTGAACCCACACTCTGTGCGTGTTATGAGAACATCCAGGAAGGCCAGTTGGTTATCTCTTTCCTTCTCCATTGTGAACTGTATGGATGGTCGTATTGTGTTCACATGCTCCAGTAGTACCTGGACGTCTTCCTGGTGAGGCCAGAGTACGAAGGTGTCATCAACGTATCTGAGCCACATAGTTGGCTTTAAGGGAGCTGAACCTAAGGCCATGTCTTCGAAGTATTCCATGTATATATTCGCCATTACCGGTGACAACGGCGAACCCATAGCCAAACCTTCCACTTGTCGATATATGTCAGTACCCATTCTGAAGTAGGAAGATTCCATGCAGAAGGTCAGCATTTCCATTATGTTTGGCAATGGTACACATGTGCGCTCTTGTATGGAAGGGTCCGCAGCTAGTTTGTCCCCAACTACTGTTAGTGCCTCACTTGTTGGTACTTTGGTGAACAGACTGACTACGTCGAGGCTAACCATCTGGTGTGAACTGATGGGTGCCTCTTTGATCAGTTCTGTGAAGTGGGCAGAATTCTTAACATGTGTTGCTGACTTGCCTGCCAATGGGTTTATTATATCCACAAGGTAGCGGCTCAGTGGGTGTAATGCTGAGCCTCGGCAGCTCACTATAGGTCTTAGTGGAATACCGTCTTTGTGTATCTTGGGGAGACCGTACATGTGTGGTAGCTTACTGTAATGCTGGACCAGCTGTCTATACTTCGCTGGTGCGATGTCCTCCTTGTTCTTAGTTAGGATCTGTGACAGCTTCCTCTCAGTTTTCAGAGTTGGGTCCTTCTTTATTTTACCGTAGCTACCATCTGCAATTAGGCTTGCCATCTTCTCAGAGTATTCCGACATGTCCATTACCACAGTTGCGTTGCCTTTGTCTGCTGGTAGTATTATTATACTGCTGTCACTCTGTAGAGATCGTATAGCCAGCTTATCTTCCCATGTGATGTTTGATTTGGGTGGCTTGGCTTTCTCCAGTACTTGTCTCACTTTCCATCTTATCTCATCGCCTTGGCTCGTGGGGATTCTCAAGGCTACCTCCTCCACGTGAGTTATTATGTCTAAGTATGGAACGCATTTGGTGGTTGTTGCGAAGTTGAGACCATTATTCAGTACTGTTTCTTCTGAGTGACTTAGCTGGCGGCTACTGAGGTTGACAACTGCTTTCACAGGTGCATGTTGGTTTGTGATGTTATTCCTCTGGTCCTTCAGCTTCATGAGCTTCTGGATTTGGCGTGTTTTTACCTTCTCACATTCCTGTCTGTACGATTTGTCCAGGTGGGACTGGATTCTCACCCTGTCGTCTTCTTGTGTTACCTTACTGAGGAACGATGTTACGGTGTTAGAGATTTTGTCCCCCAGTTTCTGTTTATTCCAACGGGTGTGTTGTATTCTTTCTCGAACGAGGGCGTGTCCTGCCCTTTCCGTGACTCTGCGTGCCTTCCTTGAGTCCACTGTTGTTCGTATTTTTAACCCTGTTGGTATGAGTCGTAAGTCTCGGCATCTGTATAGGAAGGTCAGGTGGTTTGATAGTCGTGCCAGTTTCAGTTGTAATTTCTCGATCCGTCGCCATTCATTCCTAATGTCGGGTCCGTACCGATTGGATAGTAATTGTCTATATTTTTGGGATGAGGGGTTTTCACTATGGATTTCGTTAATCGGACTGACTTCCTCATCTTGGTTGCTTTCCTCACAACGTTTCGGCCGTCTGATCCTCCGGCCTTCTTCAGGTGCATCTAGAACTCGGGAACCGTCGGTCTGGAATTTCGAACCCAACCCTTTATTGTTACGGGGGTACCATGTTCTCGTTCCATTAAGGCCATCGCTGCTGCTACTACTGCTTGACGCCATCGTTGCTGCTGCTGTGCTTCTATTATCGTTGTCACCGCTCTTGTTTGTCGCTGCCACATGGTAGGCTATACCCGACTTTTCCGTCTCCCCTCTAGTCACTGCTTTTCGATGTTCATCCACCCTTACTTTAAGGGGGCGGCATGTTTCGCCCTTGTAAACCTTGCCGCAGCTGCATGGGATGGAATATATGCAGTTCTTGGTCTGGTTCTTCTCTATGGGTGGCTTTACTCGGACTAGGTGTCTTCTCAGTGTTGATTCACTTTTGAATACCGTCCTGATGTTGTAAGGGGCACATACTTTTTGTATTTTTTCTGAGACGCCTCGCATGTATGGTAAGCAGACCGTTGGAGGTTTTTGCGGGTTTTAAATATACCAAAAATTCATACACGATCGTCCCAGTGACACATGGCCGAGGCGACTAGGACGTTGAAACAGTGATTGCAAGTTCTCCCGATGTTCTGAGTTCAATCCCGAGCAAAGACAGTGGCAGCGACAAACAAGAGCGGTGACAACGATAATAGAAGCACAGCAGCAGCAACGATGGCGTCAAGCAGTAGTAGCAGCAGCGATGGCCTTAATGGAACGAGAACATGGTACCCCCGTAACAATAAAGGGTTGGGTTCGAAATTCCAGACCGACGGTTCCCGAGTTCTAGATGCACCTGAAGAAGGCCGGAGGATCAGACGGCCGAAACGTTGTGAGGAAAGCAACCAAGATGAGGAAGTCAGTCCGATTAACGAAATCCATAGTGAAAACCCCTCATCCCAAAAATATAGACAATTACTATCCAATCGGTACGGACCCGACATTAGGAATGAATGGCGACGGATCGAGAAATTACAACTGAAACTGGCACGACTATCAAACCACCTGACCTTCCTATACAGATGCCGAGACTTACGACTCATACCAACAGGGTTAAAAATACGAACAACAGTGGACTCAAGGAAGGCACGCAGAGTCACGGAAAGGGCAGGACACGCCCTCGTTCGAGAAAGAATACAACACACCCGTTGGAATAAACAGAAACTGGGGGACAAAATCTCTAACACCGTAACATCGTTCCTCAGTAAGGTAACACAAGAAGACGACAGGGTGAGAATCCAGTCCCACCTGGACAAATCGTACAGACAGGAATGTGAGAAGGTAAAAACACGCCAAATCCAGAAGCTCATGAAGCTGAAGGACCAGAGGAATAACATCACAAACCAACATGCACCTGTGAAAGCAGTTGTCAACCTCAGTAGCCGCCAGCTAAGTCACTCAGAAGAAACAGTACTGAATAATGGTCTCAACTTCGCAACAACCACCAAATGCGTTCCATACTTAGACATAATAACTCACGTGGAGGAGGTAGCCTTGAGAATCCCCACGAGCCAAGGCGATGAGATAAGATGGAAAGTGAGACAAGTACTGGAGAAAGCCAAGCCACCCAAATCAAACATCACATGGGAAGATAAGCTGGCTATACGATCTCTACAGAGTGACAGCAGTATAATAATACTACCAGCAGACAAAGGCAACGCAACTGTGGTAATGGACATGTCGGAATACTCTGAGAAGATGGCAAGCCTAATTGCAGATGGTAGCTACGGTAAAATAAAGAAGGACCCAACTCTGAAAACTGAGAGGAAGCTGTCACAGATCCTAACTAAGAACAAGGAGGACATCGCACCAGCGAAGTATAGACAGCTGGTCCAGCATTACAGTAAGCTACCACACATGTACGGTCTCCCCAAGATACACAAAGACGGTATTCCACTAAGACCTATAGTGAGCTGCCGAGGCTCAGCATTACACCCACTGAGCCGCTACCTTGTGGATATAATAAACCCATTGGCAGGCAAGTCAGCAACACATGTTAAGAATTCTGCCCACTTCACAGAACTGATCAAAGAGGCACCCATCAGTTCACACCAGATGGTTAGCCTCGACGTAGTCAGTCTGTTCACCAAAGTACCAACAAGTGAGGCACTAACAGTAGTTGGGGACAAACTAGCTGCGGACCCTTCCATACAAGAGCGCACATGTGTACCATTGCCAAACATAATGGAAATGCTGACCTTCTGCATGGAATCTTCCTACTTCAGAATGGGTACTGACATATATCGACAAGTGGAAGGTTTGGCTATGGGTTCGCCGTTGTCACCGGTAATGGCGAATATATACATGGAATACTTCGAAGACATGGCCTTAGGTTCAGCTCCCTTAAAGCCAACTATGTGGCTCAGATACGTTGATGACACCTTCGTACTCTGGCCTCACCAGGAAGACGTCCAGGTACTACTGGAGCATGTGAACACAATACGACCATCCATACAGTTCACAATGGAGAAGGAAAGAGATAACCAACTGGCCTTCCTGGATGTTCTCATAACACGCACAGAGTGTGGGTTCAAGACATCAGTGTATCGCAAACCCACTTTCACCGGACAATACCTAAACTTCAACTCCCATCACCCATACAGTGTCAAACATGGAATCGTACGCTGTTTACAACATCGAGCACAGACAATAAGTAGCGATTCCCACACGTACCACCAAGAAATGACCAGGCTAAAAAATACCCTTCGACGTAACAACTACCCCGATAGCATACTGTCCACCAAAGGGAACAATAGAGTAAGGGAAGAAAATGACCCGCAAAAACCTCCAACGGTCTGCTTACCATACATGCGAGGCGTCTCAGAAAAAATACAAAAAGTATGTGCCCCTTACAACATCAGGACGGTATTCAAAAGTGAATCAACACTGAGAAGACACCTAGTCCGAGTAAAGCCACCCATAGAGAAGAACCAGACCAAGAACTGCATATATTCCATCCCATGCAGCTGCGGCAAGGTTTACAAGGGCGAAACATGCCGCCCCCTTAAAGTAAGGGTGGATGAACATCGAAAAGCAGTGACTAGAGGGGAGACGGAAAAGTCGGGTATAGCCTACCATGTATGGAAGGAAAAGGGTGACCATCGCCCTCTCTGGGATGAAGTTAAAATAATAAACAGTGAGCCCCACTGGAAAGTGAGAAAACTCAAAGAAACAGCTCACATGCTAGGACATAACAACCTCCTGAGCAGACCAAGTATAGAACTGAACACGATTTGGGCATCCCTAATCGTAAGAGAGAACCTAGAATAACAACTTAGGTTTAAATATACCAAAAATTCATACACGATCGTCCCAGTGACACATGGCCGAGGCGACTAGGACGTTGAAACAGTGATTGCAAGTTCTCCCGATGTTCTGAGTTCAATCCCGAGCAAAGACAGTGGCAGCGACAAACAAGAGCGGTGACAACGATAATAGAAGCACAGCAGCAGCAACGATGGCGTCAAGCAGTAGTAGCAGCAGCGATGGCCTTAATGGAACGAGAACATGGTACCCCCGTAACAATAAAGGGTTGGGTTCGAAATTCCAGACCGACGGTTCCCGAGTTCTAGATGCACCTGAAGAAGGCCGGAGGATCAGACGGCCGAAACGTTGTGAGGAAAGCAACCAAGATGAGGAAGTCAGTCCGATTAACGAAATACATTTATAAGTCTACTGTTTATTCATGCATTGAATATTGCTGCCACTTCTGGTCTGGTGTATCTGATAAGCATCTAGAAATTCTTGACAAAATTGAAAGATAAATTTGCAATGTTATCAATCCTAAGCTAGTATTCAACTTCAATTTAGCTTCATTGTTCCTTTTCTAAAATATTTTCATGGTATTTGTTCTGATGGGTTTTCCTCTTTGTCACTTTGACTTTATGAATTTAAGTGTACTACTAGATTGGCAGTTAGGTCTCATTATTTGACTGTTGAAATTGCTAAGTAACTTTAATTCTAATGGTTTCTTTTCTCCTGTGAAACTCTCTTCCAACTTTTTGCTTTCCTGTCAACAATGATCTTCAAAAAATTCAAATGCAATGTCAATCATCATCTTTTATCTTTTTGAATCCTGTTATTTTATTGTTCTTCCTACTCAGTAACACTTTCTTTGTTTCTTTCACTCTCAGTCCCTTTTGACTTAATGGCTTTATTGCCTTGCTTGGGGTAAACTAATTAAAAAGAAAAAGAAAGGAGAAATGGTGAAGCTGTTGAAAATTTCATCTTTTTAGGATCAGTTATCTCATCTATGTCTGACGATACAAAGTGACAAACAGCACTCGTCTCAATTGCTTTTTGGGAGGACGAAAGAAAAGACCTGGGACCGAAAAGACATTCCACCCTATATCAAGACAGGTTCTTCTCTGCTTGGATTAGTGTCATCGCAGTTTGTGTCTGTGAAACCTGAACACTGAGAAAAGAGAACATACAAAAGCTGTCAGCCTTCATAAACAACTACCTCAGGGCCATGACTGGGAAAACCACCAGAAACAGAATCAGAATGGCTACTAGTAAAAGCTAGATTTGAAGCCTGACTTTATTACCCTGATTAGAAGAAAGATGCTAAACTTGTTTGGCCAGATAGTCACAAGACACAACATCCATGACAAAATATTACAAAATGTGGAGGCTGGGTCAGGATGGTGAGTGATTGCTCAGAATACCATGTGGGCATGGAATTCTGACACTGATAGATTGCCTTTGTCTAAGTTTTCGATGTAAAACCAAAATGGTGTGAAGTCAGCAGTTCCACAAGAATTTAAAAGTGTCTACATGCTTTCTGCACCCAAATCCTTTAGAGATTCTAGGCCATATATGGTGGAATGCTAATCCAATGAGTGGACATGTGTTCCTCTGAAGTTCTTCATCTGGCTACCTCCTAAAGTTGATGCTACCTAGTCTGTTCCTCTTGTAATATGAAATAAATAAGAAGAGGAAATTGTCTTTTATTGATACAGTCTATGAAGTGGGGCTGAAGTCAGTGGTATCATGGAACACAACAAAAAGATGGTAGACCACCTAACAGATGGGAAGACCAAATCAGGATACTGGAATGCTACTCATGACAGTTGAAAGGATTATCTTAGATAAAAATGGCAAAGAAATGTGCTAGGCTCTATTTGGGATTATGTGACTAAGTAAATTCAAAGAAATAAGGAATCATTCAAGTACTGATGAGAAAGCTCAGTTTTGCAATTGTTATAGCCCTGCTAGTAATTTTATTACATTCCTGAACACCAATAACGCTATTAACTCATTTTCAATAACCATCATACAGACTGATTGTTTGAAATGCTAAAACAAATTGTATGTTACAAAAAATTGCTACATTTGGTGTATAATCTGAAAAAAATGTTTTCCTCAGAAAAAAATATTTAGCAAGAAGTGACTAAAGCTAATTTCAAGGAAATAGCAAAGTAGGTTGTAATAAGAAAAACTGAAATCTTGCCTACTTTTCAAATTAAGTTATTGTTAATAATTATCCTTTTATATTTTGCTATTGCCATAATTTCATATAAATATATTGTTTAAAACTAAATTGATGGAGAAAGTGATCAGTATGGTTGTAGATTAGACAGTGTGGACATAGGGGTCAACACTGTATGGTTACCGTCAATTTCACACCACAAGCAGACTTTAGACTACATAAGTATTAGAATAAATGAATTTTAAAAAAAATTATTTTTTAAATAAATCCTTCCTCTTTGATATGGGTCCTGGATTACATAGACACTTAGTAATGTGAGCAACAGTTTCTCTATAGCTTGTGTAACTGTATTCTAAAATATAAAAATTATATTATGTTTTTCTTGCTACATAACGACACTCACTAAGAATGTGCTGTTTGAAATTGTTTTGGGAGGGGAGGCTAAAATGTACTCTTTTTTTTACTCTCGCAGCACACCTTTGAAGTTCTTTGTACCATTATAAGCATAGAAGTGAATGAATGGATAAACAACATTTAAATATACTGTACAACATCCACAAGAAGTCTACTAATAGAAAACAGTGTTCTTTGATGGATTCCTTTTTCATGGCTTATCAACTCTTTGGAGGTTATTTAAAGACAAAAGATACTTTACATTGTATCTTTTTTTTTATAATAAAGATTTAGTGACACAAGTATTACTAATTAATCCATAGTTGGGAGAAGAGGTGGGTTCTTACCTTTCCCAAGGGTATTTGTGCATAAGTAAATATAAACCTGGTAGGAATTGGAACTCAGCTTTCCAATTAATAATTCTGAGCCATTATCTATTACGTCACTTACAGATCCATGCTTATAGCCCTAGTATTACCAAACGGTCACATATCTAGTTACTCACCAGGGTTGAGGTTGCTTCACCAATGATCATATGGGAACTAGTGTTTCAGCATGATGTGACTGTAAGCCACAGTGCTCTTGTTTTCACTTTAGAGACAAGTGTATCATCAATGAAGCAGCTGATGCTGATGACATGAGTGTTCATAGTTTGTACAAGAATGACCCTGAACAAATGATCAACATTCTATACGAAGTGGTTCAACAAGTAAGACTTCAGATAAAGCTTTTCAAAACAAAATCTATTATCTGGAATTGGAATGAGTATAGTCATGGCTCGTACCCTGAATTTAAAATAAAAATTCAGAATATGGAATTAATCAATTCTAAACACTTAAAATATTTTGGTGTATGGATCCATTATAACAAATTTAGTAAAAGAGATAAGGAAGTTGAATGCAGGATAGGTTGCATGAGGGGTATGTCTTTTTCCAGCACTATATGATTCTATGAAATTGGCCTGAAAACTAGAGTCACGTCCTTAAATAACCTCATTAGATCTAAACTTTCATATGGATGTCATGCATGGCATCTCTTTCAGAGATTTCTAAATTATCCTCTCTATACATTTTCTTATATAAATGATTAAAAATGGCTGAAACAAATTAATCTGAGAGATCTTGACAAATTGCACCCTACCAAATATCAAAGAACTTTACCAAATAACAAAAAAAAAACCAGATCACTTGAACATTTACAATACCAATAACAAAAGTAGCACCTGTAACTAGAAGAGAAAATAATGATATAATCAAGCCATTACCTTTCTACACTATCAAAAACAAAAAGGTTTGGAAGGAAACTCTCATCAGTATTAGAAAGAGCTATAACATTTAACATTTGATGTCTAAATTTTTGAAAAACTGTTTCAATAAAAAGATTTTTTTAAATTTTAACATTAGCTCTTTTATGTAATAAATGCAAATGTCAGTGTATTATTGTGTCATACTTTTTTAACTTTATTCCCAACATATCACACCATTGTGGAATCAGGCTGACTCCATGAGCAGATTAAAACTGTCCGGGCTGGATCTGGAGCCGCAATCACAAAATTTTGTATTCCCAAGTTTTTATTACTAGGATTGTTTTCGGATTCCACCGTATTGGCTTCTACTGGTAAAAACAATTAAATGAACACAACTCTCTAACATTCAATAGCTCATTACAGTGTTTCAAAATAAAATTGTATTTTCAACTTTACTCCGAGAGGCTCTAGCCCAACATATACCATTTTGGAATCAGGCTGACTCCGTAAGCATATTAAAAACATTCTGGGCCGGATCCAGGCCCACAATCCTGAAATTCTGGATTCCCAAGTTTTTATTACTGCAATTGTTTTTGGCAATATTTTTTTGTGACAAATTTTTTTGTATGACAACAATCTTTATAACTTGGAAATAAATTTGGGAATAATTGAAATTAATTGCGAAATCCAGCAAAAGTCACCCATGAAATAAAATACATACATAAAATTGTCTTTAAATTAAGTGGTGGTAGAAGAATTATTGTTGAACTTTTAAAAGTAAGCTTAAATATTAATGCAATACTTAAATATGGTAATCTATTTTGAGTTCTTCTGTAGTTTATTGTTGCCTACCACATCTACTCCTCTCTACTTATTGTGATGAAGGTCCAATCAAGAGCTCTTTGCAGGAGCTAGCTTAAATGCTGCCTGATAGGATGGCTTTTAAGCTAGTCAGTCAATAAATGCCAAATGTTTCCTGTATGGAAATGCCAGTCAATAAATGCCAAATGTTTCCTGCATGGAAATGGCTAATTTCACCATTACGATATGTATTCTGGTGACTGATAGATATATATTGTTTTGTAAATTTGTGTTTTTATAATATATTCCAAAGATATATGATAATATCTGCTTTTCTATCGCAATTAGTAATTCATCAAAATAAACTATTGTGAAGGTGATATAATATTACATGAATAAGGACATTCTAAAACTACACACATTTAAAGAAATACAGAAGCTCTTTCTAGCAAGCAAATCAATTAATCCCTTTTAAATTCCTAATAACATCAACACACGTTTATGATGTTTTCCAGGAAACCAAGATTAAGCATAAATGCTCAGAATATGTCAAGCAATTGATTCATAGAATTCCTCTCATTTTTTCAATGTTGTTCAATCAATGACTTTGGCTTCTTGTCAAGAAAACCGTTGTTTCTACTTTGGTCGTTCAATTAAAATCTGCTAATAAGATTTGTAGCCAGAAGATATTAATTTGGATGAGATTTACCATTTGAATTAAAAACTATAGAAAAGTTTAAAAGATTTTCTGAAACAATTTAAGCTAGATTTATAACCCAACCAAAACAATTAAGATGGCTTTATGTATATCTTGCCTTTAAGTAATAATAAATATTGCACAACAAACAACTCATGAAACAACTTTAATCCTTACTTATGTAGTTTATCAAAAGAGAAATTTGTTCTTTTGTTGACGGTGTTTATTTTAATTTCAGTATTTTTGTAATCTACATTATGCAGGAATGCTCCAAAAGTGAATGATGTTATTTATTTCCACAGAAACTACAATAGATACTGGATACTAATGCCCTTGGATAGTTTCAAAAGTTGTTTTTTTTTTTTTTATTCAAGTAGTGATCACTAGCCTTGCATTTTTTCCAGCAGCAAATAAGGTCTTTTTATTTTGTGGGTTGACAACCATACGGGGCTGCCTGGAACATAGTTTGTTATACAAATCACTCTAACTGGTCTTACATTTATTTTTTGGTCATTTTAAATGTTCACCAAGTGTTAATAAATGTCAATATGTACAATTTTTTTCTGCATCAAGTAATTCAACAATACTGCTATGTATGCTTCATATACATTTTCACGTCAGAAATCATTTTGTCAGACTGCCACTCAGTTGCTATTTGTAACAAGGCCAAAAAATAAGTAGGTAGGTTCAGCCTTTACAACCATACCATCAACATCCACCTCTGACATATATAATAAAGTAAAAAGACATTTCGAAGTGACATTTTCGGTCTAATCTGACATTTCGAAGTGACCCTCATCTAACCAGTGCCTAATTTATTATCCAATGTTTTCTTGCTGTATGGTAATGAGGAATTTAGTATCTAAAATTTGGTATGTAAAATCTGTAGGCTCAGAAGCAAAAATATAGAAAAAGATCATATAAATCACATCATTATAAAACTAAATATTGTGTTCCTACAACAGTCTTGTACTAGTAAAATTTGGTTTATATAAATCTTTTATGTACTGCTTCCCTTTCAGGATGTGGGTGATCATGGCTCTCTGCAACCTCCTCTCCTTTGTAGCCCAAGTTATTTCTAACAAAATTTTTCTATCACTTAATACTTTTAGTTTAAAGTGAAGTTGATGAGATAATGTTACAAAATTATCGAAGAGCATGAGAATTGTGAATGTATTTTTTGAAACAAGTCATATCATTGTAAAATCACTGATATAACACTGATAGAAATTAACATTTCCTCTATTGGATTTTTCTTTGTTAAAAAGAGGATTTCTTTCATGAATTGTGCATATATAAGAATTTCACCCAATACAAGAGCCAAGAGCCACTTAATGGTAGAGGGTTACTGAATGAGGTGTGTGATTTGAATGTAAGACAAGGTAGAAGGAAGTGAAGAATATGAAGATACAGAGAATAGTGATTGACTCTAGATTTGAAGGGGTTAATATTGCTATGTTCAAGGAAGCATTCACATGGTAGTCCATCCCACAGTGTAGTAGTTCAAAGAAAAAAGCTGAGTGAATCTTCCTCCTTACAAATAGAATATGGATGAAATGTAAATGATTCAATTTTGTGGACATAGCATGGCAAGTCCTGGCTGTAAATGTCTGAACTAGTTCACTAAAGAATGAAACTCATCTAAGCATTTTCTATGGAAGTATCAATTGAGGAGTATCAATAGGCTTGCAATGTTGCATGTTACAAGACCATGTAAATGATTTTGAACTCTAATAAGGAGGATTGGGCAACTCTGGCTCAGATATGGCATCAATGATCCATTTTCGGTCTAATCTGACACTTGTAAAGGTAAAGCATGACAGGAGGAGAGGTACTTTGTAGTGGTACAAGGAGATAATTAATATCTATAATAAAAAATTCTGTGACTTCCTTTAGTCTGTCCATCACACCCTCTAAAATAGCCATCCAACCTTTGGGGAGAAGTGCAAACAGGTAAGGGGGTACAAAGTACAGTTAGTTTTATTAGGGTGCATAACTTAGTATAATAAATTTTCATTCATTTTTTCAAATTAACTTTTATTATTTAACATGCAAAATACTCCCACTATTTTAAAAACAATTTAATAATTAAAATAACAAATACCTATTTAATAAAAATGTAATATTGTTTTTTGCATACCCTTTCTTTAAGTTTTTATATATATATATATATATATATATATATATATATATATATATATATATATATATATATATATTTCATTCTGATATATATATAAACTTTTTGTTGATTGACATGCAAAATTGAACAAAGCTTAGAGTGTAAATCTCAACAAAAAATTATAGCAATAATTTCAACAATACTAAATACTGAGGATTTCAACACGTCATTGTCTTACAAAAAATTTCTAGTATAAAATAATAGGATCAAATATGCAGTTAATAAAGCATTGAATTGAAAACTGAACTTCTGATTTTAATATCAGATTGGTAAGCTATTGAGTCATAAATGACTTCTGCTTTTGTTTATCAAAAAACAAAGTACAATTATATTGTTTTGTTTATCAAAAAAAAGTACAATTGTTTATTAAAAAAACAAAGTACAATTATATTTTATTCAATTATATATTCACCATTATTTGCAATGACTTGTTACCACTTATTAGGCAGATATTCAATAATGTTTGAATAGAATCCTATACATACTGATATGAAAATGTTTTCAATGTCTTGAATCTGGTTTTCATTACAAAATGTTTTTCCCATCAAAGCATTTTGCAGCAATTGAAAAAGGTATTGTTTGGTGCATGGTCAGGTGAATATGGCAGGTGGGATAGAATAAACCAACCTAGTTTCAAACTTTTTTCCTGTGCTATTTATGCTTGTGTTTTCATGAATGAAAACAGCATTTCTCCTATTTAACAAGTGCAGGACACTCTTTGACTAAACTTTGATTGACATGTTGCAACTGCTGGGTGTATAAATGTGCATTTAATGTTTCATTGCATTTTAAGAACTCTAAATGAATAATACTCCAATGATCACGCCACATACATAACATTACATTTATTCTCTGAAACTTAGTTTCTGAGGTTATTTTTGGAGATTTATCTTTGTTAATCCAGTACCTTTTGTGGTCAACATTGTCATATGTTAGTGTACTCCAAATTTATTCTTAACTGCCACATGTGATTAGTAGTTAGTATGATACATTCATCATTACACTTGGTTCCCCAAAACAGAAATGACTTATGACTCAACATAATAGAAAGTAACTTTTGAGAAATGACTAATATCAGATTTGAGAAATGACTAATATCAGGTGAGTAAAATCTGTGATAACTATTTATAATATTTGTTTCTATCAAAAGTGTTATGATAGGTATTCTCTCTGACAGATATAGTCTCATCAAAAAAAGATAGCGCTCTCCCATAAGTATAGCAATACTGCCTTTTATACAGTATCTCATTTACATATCACTACACCTCCCTGAACTTAAGAGGTTCTATACCTTTAGTTGATCTTTGACTTCTGCAAACAAACCTGGGAGACATAATCCATCTCTCAGAGTGAGTCTCTTTATTTCTTTTTATGGAAGATCTAGGTCTTAACTGATTCTCCTCATTTGAATCATCCTGATATCTCCAGTCACTCTCATCCCCAGATTGTTCCTCACAACAACTGAATGCACTCATTCTCTCCTCCCTCTCCTGTTCTTCTCCTGGTGGTATTCCTGACCACTCTCAACAGTGGATTCATTCATCCTTTCTTGTGTCGTCTGTTATTCTGCTTCCTCTTCCTCCCCCTTTTCCATAACTTCATGCTCTCTTGTGGTTCTAAATTGGTCTTCATGGGCCAGTATTCCCTGGCCCTTCTTTGTTAACACAACTGTGTTAAATCCCTTTTGCACCACAAAATTCGCCTTTTCAGGACTTGAATCCTTCTCCTTTCTGTACCACACACTTTCATTCATTGTAAATATGGTAATCAGAGCTCTTGTCTTCCCATCAATGCAGATGGGCTTTGTCTTCTGTCTGCATGCAGAATAGCTCTATAACTTAGGAGTAGTCTGGGTAAATAACTCTCTATATCAATTTACTGGAGAGAATGTTTCTAATCTCATTTTTACTGTTTGAATCATTCTCTCTGCAATTCCATATGACTGTGGGAGGTAAGGTGATGTTTTGTATGGAATGCAGCCACTTCTTCACAAAAATCAGGTGCATTGTCGGATAACAAGGTTTTTGGAACTCCATTTCTTGAAAACACTATCCTCAACACCCGCTTCACAGTAGTGGCTTTTCTATCCATGACTTTAATAACTTTAGGCCAACCTGAATACAAGTTGACTAATATCAGAAATAGTCCTATACCTTGAATATAGGCATGATCCATATGTACTTATGTCCACAGTTCCATTTCCTTTGGCCAAGAGTGAATTTTAGTTTGCCTAAATTTCTTTATTTCTGCACACTTTGGGGATTTTTTAACATACTCTTCCATGTCTATCGAATAGATTGGCCACCATTCTTACAACTTTAACCTCATTTGTGAAGCCAATATACTGCCATGTATATCATTGTGCATGGCTTTAATTCTTCTTTTCTCAGAATCGGGGTAGGTACTATCCATTACATATAATTCCTTTTTCTATTATTAATTTGTGTCTTGACTCTTTATATGGGCTCTCAGCCATAGAGCAATTACTCCATGTATTTCTCTTTATTCTATCCATAATCCTATTCAACACTGGATCCTGCCTAGTTCCCATTCTAAGCCAATTTAAGGGTAATATATCCATTTCTATCCAGTGCAAAATCCTATCCTCACATTTTTGCTCTCAAAATTTAACTGAAATAATGCATCTACATGGAGAATAGTATTTAATATATACAATGTCAAAGTTGAACACCATAAGTTTAATTGCTCATCTTAATATCCTGGCAGATGTGACCAATGGCAACTCCCTTCTGGCGTTGAATGTAAATAATATATAAAAGGCTTATGATCAGATTTTAATAGAAATTTCCTTCTCTGCAAAAAATGTCTAGCTCTTTCCGTGCTCCACGCAATCACCAATGCCTCTTTCTCAGTATTTGAATAATTTGCCTCTGCTGATGTTAGATTTATGGATAAGTACATTACAAGGTGATCCTCTTGTGACAATATTACAGCTATAGCACAGTCACTGGCATCAGTAGTTAATGTCCATTCTTTTGCTGGGTTGAAAATTTAAACAACTGGCTTGTTTATGAGTGCCTTTTTTAATCTTTCAAAAGCAACCTCTTGTTTATTGACCATTGAAACTTGGTTTTCTTCTTATTTCATTAAATTGTTCCACAAGGTCACTATATCATGGCAGATATCTGTTATAGAAATGGTTAATCCTAAAAAAAGATTCTAACTCTTGTTTATTTCTGGTTGCAGCTCTCTCTGATAGCTTATGAATGAGCTTGTCATCTGATGTTATAGTGTCTTTGGATATTTGATATCCTAGGTATGAAATTATATCACAATATACTTATATTTATCGCCATTATCATAACTGCACTAATTAATTTTCACAAAACTTTCTTTTTTTTACTTTTGAGGTCTTCTTTAGTGAGCACACCAATGCCAGTGTCATCCTGATATACAATTAGATTTTTAATCTCCTCTAAAACTTTTTCAATGTCTTTTTGGAAAATGTGACAATGTTTTTACTTCAAATGGCAGACAAGTCCATCTTCCAATAGGGGTGTTTATTGTGACTTTCTTTTTTTTACTTTTGAGGTCTTCTTTAGTGAGCACACCAATGCCAATGTCATCCTGATATACAATTAGATTTTTAATCTCCTCTAAAACTTTTTCAATGGCTTTTGGAAAATGTGACAATGTTTTTACTCCAAACAGCAGACAAGTCCATCTTCCAATAGGGATGTTTATTGTGATGACTTCTTGAAACATGCTATCAATTTTTATCTGATTATAGGCTAACTTAAGGTCAACTTTAGCAAAATATTTCATACGAGCAAACTCATGCTGTTTCAATGTTTGGAAATGAAATTGAACAGATCTGGTAATTCACGCCCACCTTATAATCGCCACAAATTCTGTTGGGCTTGCATATCACCACAATTGGTGAAGCCTAACTGCTACCACCCTGTTTTCTAATATTCCTTGTTCCACCATTTTGTTCAGCTTAGCAACCACCAAGGGTAGCATGTGAACAGGAACTTTTCAGATTTGGAAGTACCTGGACAGACTGCTTTCTATAATCCAACATCCAATTCTACAGACTTCATGGAATTTGTCAGCTTCAATGTATCCACTCTTAACACGTCAATTCCTAAAAGACCGTGGCTTTTGATGTTTTCTACCACTGATGTGTATTATCTTGAATCGGTTTTTTGACTCCGACATGCCTTCAAAGCATCCTAAAATTTTGTTGATTGACCCATCGATCAGTTTCAACTGGAGATTACTTTTCTTTAACTTTGGTCTACCCATACTTTCCAAAAAATTCCTCACTATCAGCATAACATCACTTCCAGTATCCACCTGTATGAGTAAAGTTACTTTGTTCATCTTCACCATTTTCCTACTTTTATCTTTGTGCTTTTATCTCAAATACTTCCCTTATTTTCAATCAGACGGTCTACATTTTTCACTTACTTTTCATATGTGCATACCATCTGGAAATGATTCATCTTTTTACACTTAAAACACTATTTCCCAAAGGCTGGATACTTATTTTTGCTCTTTTTACATTCCTTATTGCAATATCTGCATGCAAGTTAGCTTTTAGTAGCACTATAAGTCCCCATACTGCCTTCATAGACATTAAATTTTTGAATCAATTCCAGTTGTTGTAAGAACTCCATACATGCTTCCAGATTCATATTATGAGCTTGAAGCTGCTCTAGAATTTTATACTTGTATGAAACATTTCTTCAATTAGTGTTAGCAAAATTAGCTAGTCTTCAATAGACATTTGTTCCGGACCCATTCTTTTAAACTCACAACATCTTAATACTTTTTCAATCTCTGTACATATTGCATAATAGGTTCATCTGGTCTCTGTCTACTTTCAAGAAATTTAGTTCTTTCCACTATGACCAATCTTTTTTTCGTTGTATATTTGCTTTTATGATGGCAGCAATTTCTTCATACGCTAAATCTTCTAACATTTGGGTATAGACCATGATGGAGATTTTTTTTATGGCCTCACACTCCACTGAGGCCAAAAACAAATCCGTAACTTCATTTTCTCCTCCACTAGTTTTGGTGTCCTTTAACTCTTTCACCCTCACTGATGCTGTGAAACACCAAAGCCAGGTTTCAATATGTTCAGGATCCTCCATTGTGGTTAAGTAACTGATCAGTGATGCCATATTGTTATAATAGGTATTCTCTCTAACAGATGTAGCCTCATCAAGAGAAGATAACTCGCCTGGAGGCATAGCGATACTGCCTTTTATCCAGTACTTCATTTACATATCACTACAAAAAGTATTTTTGTTTTTAAGCAATGCTTTATCAAATATTTATTTCATTAAACTATACATTTAAACTACTTAAAAAATTCTTCAAGTAAAAATAGAAAACAAAAATTCCTAGTCCTAAAACAAAATACAGAAAAATATAAACTCAGTTTTACATCTAACAATACAAAAAGCTACAACAACCTACTGAGCTTAGCAGACTTGAAATCATCCATAAAAAGATGCCATAACACAGCAGTTGGAATCTGATGATATCCACTATGAATTTCTAAGACATTTACCAGAAGAATCCTTAGAACTTCTACAAATATACAATAATATATGCATAAACACAAATTTCCTGGATGTTTGAAAACAAACTACTATAATAACAGTCCCAAAACTTGGAAAAGACAACTCTGACCTAGAAAAACACAAGCTTATTTCACTGACTAGCCATCTGTGTAAAACCATAGAATAGGTGATAAATGACAGATTGATCTTGGAGAAAAATAAGCTAATTACTGATCTACAATGTGGTTTTGGAAAGAAAAAAAGCACATTGGACCAACTTAATCCATTTAGAATCGGCTATAAGAGACACATTTGTTTGATAGGAACACTTTACAGCAGTCTTTTGTAGACCTAGAGAAATCTTATGATACTACATGGAAATATGGTATCATGAGGGATCTGCATGCCCTCGATCTGAAAGACAGACTAGTAAAATTCATAAGTGGCTTTCTTACTAGCAGAAAATTCAAAGTCTGAGTTGGAGCAACTATCTCTAACTCTCTAGTATACTGTTCAGTATAAAAATATAGTCAAAAACTTAACCTCCAGATTAGGAGGACTTTTGTATATAGATGACTTTCTCATTTTTTACAAATCCAAACAACTGCACACCATAGAAAGAAAATTACAGCAGTGCTTTAATTAAATTAACCAATGGGCAACTGAAAATGTTTTCAGGTTTTCTAAAATAAAAATTAGATGTATGCATATCTGTCAGAAGAGAAAACTACACAATGATCCTACTCTAAGACAAGAAAAGACTGAAATACCAGTTGTAGATCAGCATAAGTTCTTAGAAATAATATTTGATAAAAAGTTTACCTTTATCCCTCATCTGAAATATCTCATAAAAGAAATGTAGCAAAGCAGTACAATTCCTTTGTGTAGTGGCTCACACTAAATGGAGATCAGACTGAAAAAATTTACAAACACTTTACAGGACTCTAATTCAATCAAAACTAGATTGTATTATATACAGTTTGTCAAGAAATTCCTATCTAAAACTCCTTGATTCTACCATTCATGGAGGATTAAAACTGGTGCTCTGGGCTTTTAAAACCTCACCAGTTGAAACTTTATACGCATATGCATCTTAGCTGTGAAAAACTGGCACTACAGTATTATACAAAACTAAAATCCTGTTCATTTAATCCTTCCTACAAAAATACATTCCTCCCACAGCACACAAACCTCTATCAACAAAAGAAAAAAAAAACATAAAAAATATTTGGACTTCAAATGGTACTCCTTATCAAGAAATCAAAAATACGACTGGCAACAATCCAGGATAATATCATTCCTAACATTGCTCCTTAGACCATACGATCTCCAAAAATAATATTGAACTTGCAAATTCCAAGCCCCCTTTCCACATTATGTGCCCTAGAAATTTCAAGTGTCATTCTTGTTTCAATTTTATATAAATCTTCATCATTGCTTGCATGTTCAGTCCATGGTATTCTCAGCATCCTCCTGAAGAACTACATTGCTGTTGCTTCAAGTCTCATCTTCATCTGAGAGCAGATTGTTTGGCATTCACTGCCATAAAGGAGGACTAATATTATGTAACAGTTCAGTACTCTTTTGTTTTTAATCAAATTTTCCTGTTTTTTAATATTCCACTCAGCTTTTGGAAGGCATCTTTCGCTATCCCAGTGCACCTTCCCAGATATTTAAATTGTTGGAATTGCTCAGTATCTCCAATTTGTTGAGCTCTTCCTTTTGTTACAATAACAACAACCATGCTGAAAGCCTATTTATAAATTTGACCTTCTACCTGTCTTTGTATGAAACTGATCAGTTAAAGAACCCCTGTCTTTACCAGATGACATAGGACAGACATTATATTTGTAAAATGAGTTTTTTCATGGACAGAGCTTTAAAAAAAAAAAAAAGAAAGTGAGAGAAAAATTAGCAACAAGACATCATATTGATCAATTCATATTATTGAATATTTATTTTGCTTGTCTATGTATTATTGTTCTTTCTTGTCTACTGCAACTAATATTGAAGACAGCAACTTGCAGGAATTATTCTGCTGTTTCTATCGTAGCTGCTTCAAAAATATTTCTATGTGCACCATTATTTGGGCCTGTTTTTCTTTTAATACAACTACTATTACTTCTGATTCTACTACAGCTGCTACTGCAGCTCTTTTTACAATGCTATACCGTAGCAAGATGCTGCTGCTAAATTAGCATGAATGCCAGTGCTTCAATTGAACATATTGTTCATAATCTCTAAGATCTTTAACAGTTTCCATTATTTATACACAAACCTGTGAAATACAGTACGTTAGAATTATTGAAATATTAACTACAGTATCTTTAGTTAAAATGAGTTGGTATAGCTCAGTCACAAGACTGAACGGAAACATTTCTTGAGGTTTAATGTAAGTTGCTTTATTGCCAAAAATCAATCATATAAATAAATAAAACCAATTAAAAAACTATTTACTTTGATTTGACATCAGAGTTTCTTTTCTGAGTGAGAAGTCTTCATTTTCAGAATAATGACATTCTTCTTCTCTTTAAAAACTTTACCATTAATTCCTCTATACATACTTTATTATCATTACTTTATACATACATATGTAAATTACACTATGTTCTTCTATGTCGCTTTAGGATGTTGGTGATCAGAGCTCTTCACAATTTCCTATTGTTTGTAGCTCTTAATAAATTTTGTCTTTTTGTTATCTCTCCTAATCCTTGTTCTACCATCCATTCAAAACAGGATCACTAGGTAGCTTATGTGCTGCTTTCTTATATCTCTCTTGCCTTCAATTTATCCCTTGAGTATCAAAGTTTCAAAGCCTTCTTTCCTCATTATGTGCTCCAGAAATTTTAATTTTCTCTTTCCGATGTTAAGCATAAGTGTCCTTTTTGTTTCCATTTTCTGTAAGACTTTGTTGTTGTTCACATGTTCAAGCCACGGTATTCTCAGCATCCTTCTGTAAAATCATATTTTTGTTGCTTCACGTCTCCTCTTCATCTGTGAAGAGAAGGTCCAGTATTCACTGCCATATATGACGACTGATATTATATAACAGTTCAGTACTCCTTTCTTTATTTCTAATAAAATTTTCCTGTTTCTTAATATTTAGCTTAACTTTTGAAAGGTATTTTTTGCTATCCTAGTGTGTCTTCAGATTTTGTTGTCACACTTTTCACTTTTTGTTAAAACATTTCTCGGATATTTAAATTGTTGTACTTGTTTGATTTTGGTATTTGTAATTTGCATGTTGGGCTGTTCCTTTAGTTAACATGTTGGGCTGTTCCTTTAGTTAACAACATGTTGGGCTGTTCCTTTAGTTAACAACTATGCATTCTGTTTTCTTGCAATTGATGTGTAGTCTTTTATTTTCCTTCATGACATTGTGTAGAAGTTTTTATAGTTTTCTTTCTGTGCCTGCTATCAGCATTGTGACATCTGAATATTTTATGCTAAGTTTGTGTCTGCCAAGGAATATTTAAACACTGACAACTATATATTTCTTTACTTAGTTGTCAGAACTCTGTCACAAGACTGAAGGGCAAAACATTTCAAGGTTCAATGCAAGCTGCTTTATTGGTAAAGACCATTCTGATATGTAAAAGCAGTTAGAACTTTTGATTTGACATCAATGCTTCTCTTTTGAGCAAGAAGTTTCTTTTGATTTCAGTATAAAATATCTTTTCAATACCAGTCTACATTTGCAATGGTAACAAGTACGAATAACGTGATGAATTTTTTTTTTTTACAGTAAGGTTCACCCTATACAAGGCCCAGGGGCCACTCAAGGTATAGGGTTATGTTAAGGGGTAGTTTACATGAATAGAAAGGGAAGATAACAGTCTTGAACTGGTTAAGATTGTAGGGATCGGTGAAGCATCCTCTTGGGAGTCAGTTCCACAGGGCAGTGTTTCATTGCAAGAAGCTGTTTTAGTGGAACTTTCTTCTCGCTGATGAAGGAGGAAATGTGGGTATATTGCTACAATGTAAGTGGCATGGCAGGTGCTCACTTTGATGTTTAGGCTTGGCAGAACCAAGGAATGTAGTTCATCTGAGCACTTTCCACTGAAGTAGCGATAGAACAGTGAGAGACTTGCCACATCCCACCTGTGAGGGAGAGGTTGCATGGTAGAAAATAATTCTTTTCCAACAAGGACTCAGAGATGCTTTTGAACTCTATCAAGTCTGGAAGATGAGGACCAGGAAGCTCCTGCCCAAATGTGGCAATAGTACTCCATTTTCTGCCTGATCTGGCTCTTATAAATGTAGAAGATAATATGAAAAGTCAGGTACTTACTGGAGCGGTATAGGGAACTGATCATTTTACCTGCATCTTTAGTGATGGATCGAGTTCCACTTGAGGTCAGGTGCAAGTTTGAAGCCCAATATTCTTTCAAGGCATGGTGCCTCCTTGACGACACATCCATTCAGCATGACTGATGGTAGTTTGGGGTCTGATCGCCAGTGATGAAATGTAACTAGTTTGGTTTTCGAGGCATTGAATGTAACCAGCCAGTTTTTTTTTCTCACTGGGAAGTTAAATCTTGACTTCACACAACAATAAATTATCTTTCTCTACCAACCAAAATGTAGTCATCAAAAATTTCTGAATGTGCACTACCAAAGTTAATACTCCCAGACATAATCCCAAGGGAGAGTATTCAATTTTAGATTACAAAATCTAAGATTAAAATCAAATTTTTAAATCAGATTTGCTATATATGTTATCACATAATTTCATCAGCAGGTGGGCAAGTTATGTTTAAGGCTTCAAGTTCTCCACAGAGAATTGTCCTACAGGACAATAGTCTAGTTGATTTTTGTGAATTTAGTGACATAGTAATTGTGAGTTTAATCTCTATACCAGGCAGTGTGTACTTGGACTCAGTGGAATCAATAACTGAGCATTTTTATATGCAAAAACTGAGCAGTACTAAAATAAGAACTAGATAAGATATCCCTAGACATGGACAGTGGAATGAGAACAGTCTACCCCCATAAATTAAATAAAAGGTTCCATTCAGAATTCCCTGTGGGTTATCTAAATTGATATATAAACCTGATAAAGACTAAAGAGCACAACGGCAGAAATGTTTGGATAACAACAATAAAGAGAACATATTCCACAAATGGGAAACAGTGAGTCTTGGGTTTTCCCAAATTGAGGATTGCAAGCTGGAGTTTCATTCTATATCTGGGAAAGATATATTCCTAAAGGGAAATGACACCCTGGAATTGTAAACTGCTGGGGAGTCAGATTTAGCCTTTGCCTGGGTCGGGTCAGGGGGTAGTTGATGTCTGGACTAAAGAAAGCAACCTCTCTGGCTGCTGTAAATGAACCGAATTTGGCTGCCACTATAGTCACTGTGTGGAATGACGTCAGTAAGTGGTCTGTCATGTGACCTATGTCCACCAAAGGGAGATAAGCACCTTCTGTATCCTTATAACATATAAAAATGTCTATACCTGCAAACATAGACTCACATGTTATTAATTAAGTATATAGGGAAAAATACACTTTTATACATGATTATGGTAACCTACTAAATTTCATTTTGTGCATTAAAATAGAAAAAACGTGATTTAAGTTCTTTTGAACATACCATAGTTGTTGGTGCTAGATGAGTGGGTTTGAGAATTTCAAAGACCGATCTACTAAGATTTTTATGCACAGCCATTTCTAAGGTTTAAAGTGAATGTTCATAAAAAGAAAAGGTAAAAAAAATTCCAGCTTTGTTGATGCAAGATGTCAGTGGAGAATGGCCAGACTGGTTCAAGTAAAAGTCTGGTCTAAAAGTAACAGGACTGGATGTACTGTATAAGCTATGGGTGAAGTGTATTGTGTTATCATCTAACATGATATCTTGGGAGTATATAAATGTAATCTTAGCTTTCTGCAATCATTGCATTTTTTTTCACATGCTAGTTGTGGCAGGACAAATTGTGGCTGCTTTATCACAGCAATGCATCTGCTCACATTGCCCTGAACATCCGGCAGTTCCTGGCTGAGAAGAATATAGCTGTACTGGAACAATCTTCCTATTCACCTGATCTTGCTCCATGTGACTTCCTTCTTTTCCCCAAGCTCAAGGGAATCATCAAGGGGATCCATTTTGAAGGTGTGAGGGTGTCAAGAAGGCCATAACAATGGAAATGAGTGGCATTCAAGAAAAATTTGTCCAACAGCACATAGAAGCATGGCAAAGTGCATTAGACTCGACGTGGGATTACTTTGACAGAGAAACAATGTAGTTTGTGGTTTGAAATTGAAACAAATTGTTTCTGATACCAGTTCCATTACTTTTCAGGCAGACCTTGTATATATCCGTTAAAGCCAAACTTTGAATGCTAAACAACATTTCTTAGAACCCTGTTGATATGTTTTGTAAATACCCATTTGTGAATGGTTATTTGTCACCCTAAATATAACATTGGGTCTCCTATAATAACCCAGGATTATCTTATTCAGAAATGAGTTTCATGTAGATTAAGAATGTTTAACTATTAATAAATATTTATTTCCAGGAGTTTATTAAAATATATCTGTATAAAGGATCTACTAATGTTTAATGATTACGTTAGCAATAGAGATTAGAGTAAACTAATGTTTCTCTAGCATTGGGTAAAAGATGTTGCTGGAATCTGTTGCATTAACTTAATATTTTGTTTAGATTTAATTACTTAAAAGGTGTATTAACTCTTCAGTCAAGGGATGCTGAATGTTTCCTGTATGAAGACAGCTAATTTTAACTTTACCATTAAGATGAAGATTACAATATTTTACTTTTCATAATATGCTAGATTGGTTTTTGTATTAATATAATTATAAAATGATTATGAATTTATATAATCCAAAATATTTTAATTACAATTCTATGTAGATTATTTTTTATTAGATTATTCTAAAAAATTCTTTGGAATTTCATTCATTTTTCTCAGAACTGTTAACCTGTAACCAGCTATATTTTCTTCTTTCTTTTCAAAACCTTGTCTTAATGCAATTTTTCCTAATTTTCTTACTCTCTTTTTTTCTTTGGCTACTCACTGTTTCTTCACTCTTTTCATAATTTTTTCTCATTTTACCTTCAGTTTGCTGTTTTCCTGCCACTTAAAAAAGGTAAATCAAGCATAAAGACAAAGGAATTATATGTAAAGAAGCAGAAATTGTTGCTTTTAGCATTATATGCAATATTGGCAAATAACGAAAAGTTGTTTGTATGAACCAAGAAACACAATAGCCAAGATTCTTATCTTCATTGTTTTTAGCATAACATTTTTAACTCATTAATGACTACCATGAAATCTAATATTAAAAATAAAAATAATTATAAAAAACAAAAATCAGATATTATGTTAAAAAAAAAAAAAAAATCTGGTATTAACCCATAACCTCCTGATATGAGTTTACACAAACATCAGTTTCCATTGTAAGAAAATGAAATAAAATAATCCATCCTGGGTATGATGATAAACTACGTCCAGTAGCAAGGCCTCTGATCAGGTTTTGAGGTGCATGGAACCACCTTTTAATTGCTGATGTTCTCAGGTCCACCCTGACCTGGGGTGGTACCACCTGTTAGGGTCTCAGCTATGTGTAAATAGTTAACCTCCAAACTGGGGTCAAAACACTATGAAAGTGTAAAAATAGGTTTTAATACCAGAAATACTTTGTAATAAATTATTACCTGTAATAAATTTTTGAAGAAAAAATAATACCAGCTATACATTTTAAAAAAATTTACCAGCAATGGAAAAAAATATATATATAAATATAAAAACATATGTGTGTGCACATAAATATATAAACACACTCATGTACTTGTAGATATATATTATACATAGTATATTTAGACACCATTCCTTCATTTAAACATGTTTTATGAAATAGAACAGGCAGGTTTTGGGTGGGTGGGGTTTTCTTGATGTTGGAAAACTTGTTTAATGATAGTTTGAAATTTGTAAAGGAGTTTGCCAAAATTTTGTATTATGTTCCAAATATTTTCGATGATGGTTGTTTTTTCTTTTGGTTTTCAAGGAATGAACGTAGAAAGGTAAGTGGTAGCCAGTATAGTATTTATATTTTTAATTTTCTGAAGTTTGAAATGAATGAGTGTTTACATGCTGTGACTATAGAATAGGTTTTAGCATTATGTGGCTAAAACAACCTTACAGTTCAAAGATATGTGTTTTGATTGAAATAAATTTTATTGATAATGAATCTTTGATGTGGAGTTTCTAGTAAGTTTTATTTTTTTACAGTTGGATTAGCAGATTATTGTATTGTTGACCAAAATCTGATAGAAAACAGGATTTGTGTTTTATACAAGAAACTCAGCAAAAGGGTCAGTTCACTTTCCTTATCCATCATTTATTCATTCTATTTAATAAACATATATTAGATACTTCAAATTTCTTACTTATTTATATTAAGAATTTCCCCAGGTGTATATTGATCTGAGTAACCCCCAGGGAATTCTGAACCCTTTATTTAATCTACAGCCAAAACGTGATAACAACAACAAAGATGAAGACGATAGTTTGAATGTAAATAGTGAAAATAATAACACCTCATCCCAGAAATTCAAACAAAAATTTAAATTTCTTGTAAATGACCAAATGTAAAGATTTCTTAAAAGGGTTTCTTGGCATATATGTATCTTTCAATCCTGGCTTGAGGCAATCAGATTTCTAGTCACACTGATGAGCTTTGATACAGTGAAACAGATATATGTCCTGGAAAAAATAGATTTTGGTCAAGCACTTTAGAGGGGAAAGTGCAAAGTTGTAAACAGTGACTGCTACTGTTGATGCAAAAGCTCTTCTAGGAATTGAGCTCAGGGGAAAAATCTCTGACTGATGCCAAATTGGTTGGGTCATGATCCTGGTTTGAGGCAATCAGATGTCTAGCCACCCTAATGAACTGTGATACAGCATAACAGTCTCTATGTGTGTATGAGATCCACAGACATATATATATATATATATATATATAAGACAATTATTTAAGACATTTTTTATGTTTATACATTATTTTTATACATACAAATAGTTAAAATTTATACATACAAATATTTAAAATTTTTTATACATACAATATTTAATGCTCTGTTTATAATAAACATTATTAACAACATTTACCGGCCTGAATGTCCGAGAAATTTTCAAAGAAAATAGGCGTCCTCCGACAGGAATTGAGCCTGTATCCTATACGGAACCGTCATATAGCCTGACATAACCATAACCGATTGGGCCACAGAGAAGTGTTCAGTTAGCAAGGTCAATTTTACTGTTTTTAAACACAATTCTCCATGATTTTCTCTCATTCATTCATATCTGCTCAATGCGTATCCAAATGTAAGCAAATGATATCATACATTATGAAATGGATAAAGTCCGACAATTATTTAATTCCTGTTGGAGGCCACATTTTTTCAGGCTGGTAAATGTTGTTAATGCTGTTTACTATAAACAGAGCATTTACTTAAATATTTGTATCTATAAAAAGAATGTATAAACAAAAAAAATGTCTTAAATAATTGTCAGACTTTGTCCATTTCATAATATATATATATATATATATATATGGTACAGTAGTAATATACTTTTGATTATAGCATAATTTCTTAAAGCATATATTAGCATATTCAACTGTATAAGTAAAAAGCAAAGAAAGTTCCATATGTGAGACTAGGCTGTCATATGTGATAACATATAAGACCCTTTTTTATCCCCCAAAATGGCTAAAAATATATCTTTTAAATTGGTAGCTTAATATTTATCCAAATGCTTCAGACTTCCAGTGTTAATCTAAATAGGATGGCAGTTCTTGTATGCCATCAAATATGGTGCATTTAAGAAAGCATCAATTAATTTATTTGAAAATCCAAAAATAAACCTTGGTTAAAAGTCTATTTGAAAAATCTCATTAAAAGATGTTTTCTCATAATCTAATATTATTAATATTCATTGAAATTCTTCTATAAAATAAATAACATAATCTATAATCAAATATATTTTAATATAATCTAATGTTTTCTCATGATCTGTGTTTTGGTTCAGATTTAAATTTTTGAAAGGATAGCTGAGGTTGAAATATAACAGTTTATCAAGTTGAAAGATATACCTAAATGTGAATCTGACATTATTAAAATTTAATTAGAACTCAGGTTGTTAGTTTTCCTTTCAAATACAGATTGAAAGAATTTGATTAAAACAGTTTGTTAAAACTTTCTTGGAACACACGTTGCATTTAATTGAAATGCATATCAATAAAACATCATTAATATCAATTATCTTTGACATTAACAAAGATTCATTGAAGAAAATCTAATTTTAAGCTATAAGGGAAGTGAATGAAATTGAAGTTCTGAAGCAAAATTTTCTTTACAATGAGAATTTTACATTAAGGAATTTTCTTAATTTTATTGGTGAGGATTAAAGTATTATCTTTTTTTTTTAATCTTGTGATAGCTATTGCATGTCTTTTTAAAGATTATATAATGCTCTACATGTAGTATATTTCAATGTTCCCAGCTCTTCAGAAAGTAGCTTATGTCCATATTCTAGTGTAGTGTTACTGACTTATGAGAAGTAGTATGCCCTCAACTGTCTCATCGATAATAGCTGTAGCTATTTATAGTCTTTGTGACTTTATATGTAAATGAATCACCTCATCTCCCTATACTGAAGAGGTTTTATCCCCTTATTTTCTTTTGTAATTTTCTTTGGAGCTTTTGTCTCCTCATTATCTTCTTCTCTCTCCTTTTCTAGTTATGGGAGATCTCGACCTTCTTGTTTTATAGGAGTGTTCCTCCAATGATTGTCCTTGTTCATCTTCAGAGTCTACATTACTCTCGATTTCAGTGTCTAGTTTATCTTGCCTTGATGTGACACTTTCACCTTCATTACTTTTAGGCTCCCTATACATTTCTTCATCACTATCGTGTTGCAATCTAACTTGGTCCACATGCACTAATATCCCATTTCCATTTTATTCTATTATCATAGTGTTCTCTCCACTTTGCATTATGAATCTTGCCTCTTGTAGACTAGATTCACTATTATTTTTATACTATAGTTTTTCATTGGTGGAATAAGACATGGCCAATGGCATTCTGCTTTGTCTACCCATAAGGGTGGATGGACTATTTCAAATTTCCAGTATGCGGTATTGTTCAATAGTTTAGCAACAAAATTAGGCCATGTGTGTGTTTTAGAATAGCCTTGCCACCATGCCTCTAGCCTTAATCTCCTTTGCGTAGACATTATTCTGCAATAAACTTTATCATATATGCTCTTTATAATTTTGCTCCTTTGCATTGCTGGTGGAACCAGTAATCTCCATTAAATATTACACCCTTTTCTACAGTTAACTTGTGCTTAACCTCTTTAAAACATCTTTCTGCCTATGAGCAATTATTCCACTTATTATTATTGTTTAATATGGGATGTCGCTTTTTATCCTCAGCTAATTTGTCTATTCAGAAAATATCAGTTTCCACCCAGTGTAGGAAAGTATCTTTTAATTTTTATTCCTCTTTGTCACTTTCAGAAGTAATAAACCCCAATCTCAATAAAGTACCTACATGTAGAATGGTATTGCCTTTCACGTACTCAATCTCAAACGTCATTAACATTAAGGCCCATCTTAGAATTCTAGATGATGTTACCTTAGGAAATTCCTTCCTCAGATTAAATATGGTTGAACCTTAGTAAAAATTTCTTTCCAATCAATAATTGATGAGATCTATTTGTCATCTATGTTATGGCCAACATTTCTTTCTCGATATTTGAGTAGTTCAATTTGGCTTTTGACAATTTTCTTGAAAGATACATAATAGGATGGCCATCCTGAGCTAATATTCTTGAAATTGTGTGTTCACTTGCATCAGATGTTACTAATATTTCCTTTCTAGAGTTGAATATTTTTACTACTGGCATCTTTGCCAGATCAGCTTTTAAATTTTCAAAAGCCACTTATTTTTCTTTTGTCCAAATAAATTCCACATTTTTTTTCACTTAAAGCAGCAAAAGGTTCTGTCAAGTCAGAGTATCACTCTTCATATCATCTGTAGAAATTTACAAGTCCTAAGAAAGATTCCAATTCTTTTTTGTTCTTCACTACTTCAACTTTTAATATTTTGTGAATTAGTGATTGGTCTGGTGATATGCCTTCGTTAGATATGGAATATACCAAAAGTGAAATTTTTTTAGTGTTGTACACACATTTTTTTTTTGTTAATTGTTAATTCAGCATTTTTAACTTATTCAGAAACATACTGGTTTGTCCATTTTAATTCTTCATCATTAATTGCCCCAACACAAATGTCATCCTAGTAGCATATTGTATTTTTTAAATCGCTACCATTAACTTGCTCTATAGCCCTTTGAAAAATCACATTTACGGTTTTAATTCCATACAACATTTTTTTCCATCTTACACTATTTCCATTATTCGGACTATCATCCTCATCTTTGTCGCTATATTTATTACAACGTTTCAGCTGTTGTACGCTCTGGCCTTCTTCAGATTGTTGGAATATCAAACTGAACCCTTTATTTCGCTCACTAGGGTAGACTGTTCTAGTTCCATGTGCCATGTGGAACTAGAACAGTCTTGGGAATTCCAGGTAATTTAAACTTACTAGTGTAATGGATAATGGCTTGGAATTGGAAGTCAGATAGTGGTTCTAATTCCAGTCAGGTTTGTTACATCTACTGATGTGCAATTACCCTTGGGAACAGTATAAATCCACCTCTTCTCCACACACCCAACTATGGGTTAATTTGTATCAGTAAATCCTTATTAGCCCCGAAATATTCTTACAATCTAAAAATATTTTCTGGCTTTAAATAACCTGCAAAAGGTTGATAAGCCATGAAAAAAACCAAATCAATCAATCTTCTGAAAGTTTTTCAGTCCTAGTACTTGAGTTCTGTACATTCTCATTATAATTGCTTTTATTTCAAAGGTCAAGTCACTGTCCATAAAATACTACAAAGTACTCACAAAAACATTAAATATGGACTATATCTTAATACTTGCTAAAAGGTAATCACTTAGTTAAATTTCAGTCAGGTTTGTCTAAAGGAGTTTAAATATACCTTATAACCAAATAAAAGTTATAAAATTAGTATCAATTTGTGTTGCAATCTAGACATCTTATTTTTTTAAATAATCCACATTGCGTTCATTATCCATACATTGTACTAAAGGTGGCGGTTTGTGCTCTAATAAATTTAAGAAAAAATAACTTATAAATATTTTAGCTTTATTTTTTTTAGTAACATTGAAAATGAGAGTTGTTTCCTAATGTAGTAACCTTGTCAGCATGAATGTTCTTGGGGTCAAACCCTTTTCTGCAGGTAAGTACCATAATGCCAAATTTTGTCCATTTTCAAGAGAAGTCACTTCTAGTTGCTTTTGAAGTCTTCTTTGAACAGTCAGGTGTCAGTTTTTCTGAAAATAAGCAATAGAGTTATTAATAACAAGAGTTGAAAATAATGCATGCAAAATTTCACAGTTCTAGCATCACTCCTTCATAGCCAGCCTATGAACTTTTAAGCCTATTCTCATAACTGGAATGAAACAATGCAGTTATTAATAAGAAGAATTAAAATTAATGCATGCAAATTTATTTGATAAGAAAAAGTTTTTGTCTTTTATTTTTTTATCCTAAATATATAACTGTCAATAACCAAAAATGCAAAGGACAAAGCTATGTGTGCTGTCCCTTCAGGATGTTCGTGATCATAGCTCTTCACAATTTCCTGTCCTTTGCAGCTCTTAATTTTATATTTTTATTATCTCTCCTAAATTCTGTTCTGTCATCCATTTACTGAAGGTTATGCATTTTTTCGTCTGTCCCTCTTACCTGAAATCTGTCCTGTGGATATCAGATTTTCCAATCCTTCTTTCCTCATTATGTGCTCTAGAAATTTCTTCCTGATGTTAAGTATAAGTGTCCTTTCTTGTTTCCATTTTCTCTAAAATTTTGTTGTTGCTCACATGTTTGGTCTATGGTATTCTCGGCATCCTTTTGTAGAACCACATTTCTATTGCTTCAAGTTTCTTCTTCTTCATCTGTGACGAGATTGTCCAACATTAACTGTTGTATATGAAGACTGATATCACATAACAGTTCAGTACTCTTTTCTTTGTTTCTAATAAAAGTTTTCTGTTTCTTAATACTTTGCTTAGCTTTTGGAAGACATATTTCTCACTCCCAATGCACCTTTGGATTTTAGTGTCACACTTTCTGTTCTCTGTTAAAACACTACACATATATTTAAATTTTTATACTTGTTTGATGTTGATTTCTCCAATTTGAAATTTGCCTGTTGGGCTGTTCCTTTTGTTAAAACCATGCATTCTGTCTTCTTGCAATTAATGTGAGGTCCTTCTCTTTCTTCACTATTTTCTGTAGGACTTGTAGTTTCCTTTCTGTGTCTGCTATCAACACTGTGTCATCTGCATATCTTATGTTGTTAAGATTGTGGACACAAATAATGAATTCTGCTAAGACTTCTAATTAACTCAAAATTACCTCACTTGATAGATTGAGTAGTTCTTGTGAGAAGGCACATCCTTGTCTTGCATCCCTTTCTATTTGTTATAATTACCGAATTCATTTTCTATCTGGATGTAGGCAGTTTGCTGCTAGTATTTGTTCTGACTTATTCTAATATCCTTCCCAAATATGTTAAGGTTACTTTTTGACAAAGTTTTAATCAACCCTTTTCCTTCATCACCTTGGTTTTTAAAACATTTAAGAAAAGAAGGGGAAGGGGAAGTTTTAGTTAGATAATGTTACATCAATCTATAAGAAATTAAGTCAAAATAGAGGACATCATTACCAAATAAGAGTGTCAAAAGAATCAGCATATATACTATTGTTATAATCTGCTTCAAATAATATATTTTTTGGTTTCATTCTACATGTCAACTGGATGTGAATACTAAGAATGCAATCCTACCCAAATTCATCTAATGTGCAGGGGCTCTGATCATCACATGTGGCCCACAAAACAAATCCCTTCAAAAAATATAAAATACAATATAAAGGAAGCCTATCATGAACATTGCTTCCAAAGAAAAAAAACATACAATAAAGATGAGTTTATGAGTCATGACATTTGCTATTAAGAACATCGCTCATATATGACTGACAAATTGGCAAGCTTCATTAATCCACTCCAGGGTTCTCTCAATGTCACCACCATTACCTTGGTCAACTGACCTGATGCACATCAACTCCAGGCCTTACCAACTCTATTCTTCCTCCAAGTCACTACCCTTGCCCACAAAGACACATTCTGCTCACATCCTCTGTATTGGCAATACAAAGAATTTTATATTAACAATTCTTGTTTTCTTTTCTTTTCACCTCACGGGTAGTACTTGTTGTTTTGTTTGTTATCTCATGCTACCATATGCATGTTTATAACACTATTCTCAAATCATCTGATCAGTAGCCAAAGTTATAGTTATCTGTAGCATATAGGAACCACTGATTGAAAAAGAATAAGCAGTGAATTTGAAGTTCTAAAAATATGGCACTACAAATTTGGAGTGCTCATAAAATTTGTAAGGTTCAGCATTTGAGTCAGATGATTTTGATAGTATTTTTTTTATTTTATCACAATGCTTTGGCTGCTATACTCATTAGACAAGAAAATTAGGTTGAATGAATGTGATCTTAGTGTTCATTTATAGGTGTCTCAAAATAATACTTAAATGATAAGGTCTTTACTCATACAAATGGCAGATTTATTAGCACAAGGTGATAGTGTTGCAACAACTTTAAAGATATGTTCTGATATAATCCTTGCATATTCACTCAATCATATATTGATCAATTGGAATTTGTGATAAAGTTAAATAAAAGATCTTTCATATGAATGGGAAAAATTGAGAGAGAAATATCTTTTAGTAAATTTGACCATGAAAGCTATTACTTTTCTTAACACCTAGTATCTACCATTGAAATAATCTATGAAAGGATATGGTGGAAATTAAGTGTTAGGATGCTACTTTCAAAAGGTAATGGTAAAAATCCATACTATATTCAATTAAATTTTTGTATTTCAATTTTATCAGTTTTGTAGCACTTCTGGTATATAACTTGCACTTTTAAATTGACAAGGAAAATATTTACAAAAAAGCTAATTCAACTGATTATAATTAATAATAATATTCAACTCATGAATTATCCATTTTTATATATCAGTTTTTTATATTTTAACATTATTTTTTTTTATTTTTAATCATATTTTAATAATTAAAAATTATATACTTCATTCTGGGGTTATCTAGTTTTAGATGTGTATATGAAATAAGCTTCAGAGTAAAGATCTTTTAAATATAAAAATACTTTTGATACACCCTAATATATAATAATAATATATTAGAATCATAGATAGTTTTTTAGATGTGTCAATGGAATAAGCTTCAGAGTAAAGGTTTGTAAAAAACGAAAATACTTTTGATACACCCTAATATATAATAGCAATAATATTAATAATATAGCAGAGTTAAAGATAGTCTTTAGATACATTAAATAAGCTGTTTAGTAAAGATCTCTAAAATACAAAATGACTTATTGATAAACCTTGATAGAAAATGCAGAATTTACAAACTAAAAGTTTGTTATATCATGCCAAATTATTTTTATTTTATATTGAGAATTTTGGGGAGAAAAATATTTTTTATCATAATTGCCAACACACAGAAAAAAAGAAACAGTTAAATTTATAACCCCCACCATTATATATATATATATATACATACACAAGGCTAAAAATAATGGAATCTTTATTAATAAAACAAAAAACCAACACTCAATAATATGAACTATGAACATTGACACAATGTCTTGACCGTGTTTTGAAAAATGAAAACATTATATAAATACATACATGCAACAAACTATTGCCTATTTAACAGTTAAAATATTTCATTCTTGAAAATGGCTAAATGTATAGCCGAAAGTGCTCAGAAAAAAAGAACAATTGGACAGTCTTTATATAATTTATCATCTGAAAAGAATAAATTATTAGATCGCATGAGAAATTGTATAAAAAACTAAATCAAAGTTCCTTGTCTGTTGTACTCAATGAAATGTGCATGAAAGAAGGATTGATGCTTAAATACACAAGTATATATATATATATATATATATATATAAATAAAACAAGCCAGGCAGGAAATAGACAGTAACACAAAACTGAAAAAATAATTTTTCTACATTTAATAAAATAAAAAAACATTAATACTCAATAATTTTTTTCATAGTCCTTTTGAGATTATTCTGTGGAATCTCACCTATATACCGAACAAGATGTATAGATTAGAACCAGTGTAAAGAAAATAACAAATATTTAATATGGTGTTTTAGGTATTTAGTTAACTTAGTATGGCACAAACCCATAATTTAGAAGCATCTAAGATGGATTAAACTCATTACATTATTAAGATTTTGTAAATCTTGTTTACTAAATACAGTGAACTGGCTAGTAAAAGGTATTTACTAAGCTATGTAAGTCACAAGCACATGTGTAGAACACACAGTTAGGAGTAAACTCACTACAGTAGTAATCAAATTGGTTATTAAATATTACTGCACTGTAAATTACTGAATAAAAGGTATTTTCTAACTTAGTATGGCACAAGGACATGTATAGAGTACCAAGTTAAGATTGAAATCACTACAGGAGTAATAGACAAGATTACTAAATATTACTGAACAGTGAAGTGTGCAATAAAAGGTATTTTCTAACTTAGTATGGCACAAGGACACATGTTTAGGGCATCCAGTGAGGAGTTAACTCACTACAGCAGTAACTGACTAGGTTGCTATCTAGCCATGTCATGAGTTCCATAACCTGTTAGTCATGAGGGCACCAGTTGTGCTGCAGCGTTAGCAGCAATGGAGGTGTCTAGGGTAAAATAGTCTAAGGAGCCCATCCCTCTTTGGGCTGGTTTTGAATTTCCTTCTATAATGGTTGCCACTTGCAACACAAGAAAGCCTCATCTAGTCTCTTCTTCTCTCAGCTATAGTTTAACCCATAGCTAGGGGAAGAAGATATGGATTCCTGTCTTTTGGAAATTTGAACATGGCTATCTGATTTCTGTTTCAGAGTTGCTAACTGTAACACTAACTGCACACCCAGTTAACTAGTATTGTACTGAAAAGTACTCAGTAAAAGGTATTTTTTAAAGATAGTGTTATATGGCACAAGAACACATATAAAGTACACTCATTGAGCGTTGAACTTAGTAAAGTAGTAATTAATTAGGTTGCTGACTAGTACTGTGCTGTAAAGTATCCAGTAAATGACAATTTCTAAGGTAGTTTAATAGGGAATAATGATACATATAGGGACAGTAAGGGATATAGTATGTATTGAATTAGTAACTGGATGTGAGACTATTGCTTGCTAGCCATTATTTTGTATACCCAACACAAATAGAAACATTATAAATCTGTAAAACTCTCAATATGTGGTTCAGATTCCAGTACAGCTTATAAAAGAAATTTGGAATGGGAAGTGATAGTTAACTGGTGAATAGAAATATTATTCTATTAGGTAAATTAGTTGTGTAGAACAACAGGGAAACAAAAAAGGAAAAAGAAACTGTTTCTTTTGAAGTTTCTTATGTACAGAGAGTAAATGTAAATAATTTGTACATTTTGGGTTTAAACTGAAGAAATAAAAGATTTAAAAAGGTGTAGAGTTAAGTTGCTATCTTGTCTTCCTCATCATTTATGCAAGGAAAGGCTAGCTAAGCTTTGAGTATGACAACAGCCATAGTGAAAGTAGCAACCACTCTAACTGCGATGAAGGATGACAGCGGAGGTGGCAGTAGGTATAGCAGCAGTACAAGGAAGAGAAGTAGCATTTGAGTAGCCAGAATAGAGGGAGATGAAGAAAATGAGTGAGAGATAGAAAGGATGTGAGTAGAAGAGTATTTAGCAACAGTGGTGAACTGAAGGCAGGCAGCGACCGAAGTAAAGGGTAAGGGGTGGGGAAATGGATTATGCCTGTTAGTGATCGAAGAAGCAACTGATGACGGTATGTGGTTGGTGAAGCAGCTGCCATAAAAGCAAGTGGGTGGAGGACAGATGCAATTCCACCTCAGAAGCAACAATAATGTCATTTTGCCCAGACTAGGTTGGTAGTATTAATTAATGAACACAATGAAATATCAAAGGTCACACACACACACACACACACGCACACACACACAAGTGTGTGTGTGTGTGCGCGTGTGTGTGTTTATAGATATTCAAAAACATTTACAGACATACATAACATGATATATGCAGAGATTTTAAATTCTAATAAGCTTTGTTTCATTTTTTTCTGCACAATCAATTACATTGATACAAAATTGAATAAGTCTGACAAAATAATTTACATACATATATAATACAGACATATTTATATGTAAATTTGACAAAAATAATTCACGTGTACACAAACATATACATATATATAGATATATATTGTGTGTGTGTATCTATATATATATATATATATATATTCATATAGTGTTTGTCTATCTATATATATATATATATATTGTGAGTGTATATATACATATATATTATTGTGTGTGTGTATGTATATATATATATATATAGCTTATATATGGAAGGGGATGGGATGGGTATGTTTTTTAAGGAGTAGTCGAGGCTAAATTTTTCTATGTCCATACTGTGTTTTAAATATAGCGAAAGTGCTCTACTGTTTATCAGGAGCTGAATATGAGGAAATATATGCTTAAGTTGTGCTATATTTATGGGATAAAGTGCTCAATATCAGAGATTGCATCTAGCATGAAACAGCCTGTCTCCTCTAAGTGTTGACTTCAATGTTCACTTTTATATTTACACACACTCTATCTCTGATAGTGAGCACTTTATTCCATAAATATAGCACACCTTAAGAGTATATTTCTTCATATATATATATATATATATATATATATATATATATATATATAAAAAAATAGATAGATATATAAGATCATTATTTTAAAAAA
>OZ038486.1:32295541-32308041 GCA_964036315.1 Acanthosepion esculentum
TAGGGAAGTGATTCTTCCCAGCTAGTGAGTAAGTGGGGCTTTTTTTTTAATGTATATATTTGGACTTGGATTTTTTGTTAATAAAAAGTAGACTTTTATTATTTTTATTTTATTTTCTTGAATAAATATTTCATAAAATTTCAACCTGTCATGTATTTGCTTTCATTCCATACTTTGTTGTTGGCACAGATACATTGTTGATAGATATCAATACTACTCCACATGTATCTTCTCATTTTCTTCCTTATCCCTCTCCATCTTTATTGCCTGTCAAATGTTATTAAACTAGTTCATGTTTGTATATGTGAAAAAGGGAATAATAAATGCACAAATGTATTAATACTTACTCTCTTTTATCTTTCTGTTGTAGTATACCTATGGATGATAATGGGTATGTCCCCATTCACATAAATATAGTAGTAAATACTGTATGTTGGTTTGCAGTTGGAGATCCATTGTGGAATTCACGTGACTCACTTTTAGCAGTTGACTACTACTTCTACGTGCCACTGGCAAATCTTATTTGTGTTGTTTTTGATCTAAGTATTATCGTTCATTGCAAACCTTTGTTGATTATTCTATTCCATAACCTTCCTGAGGTTACAACACTTTTTTTGCTCTTTCTCTCTAAAAAATATTAATATATCAGATTTTTTTTCATTTTTCCATCTTTATCTCTCATTGTTTCTTGATAACAGGCTTACTTTCATCTCTGTTCCTTCTTCTCTATGTATCTGTGCATGTTTATTTTTTCCTTTCATCTGGTTTTCTTTAATTTTCTCTAGCTTTCATGCTTCCTATTTTTCCTTCAAACCCTTGATTTCCCCACATTTCCTCTCACTGACTTTTATATTATGTAGTTTTCTTAGCTAACCGATTCCAACACAGAAAGCACATTAATCTGTTTGATCCTAGGTAGAAATCACAATCGTTAGAGGTTTGCTTTAATGAAAACTCACCTAATACAAGGCCTAAGAGGCACTCACAGAGTTGCAGTCAAAATGGTAATAATGAACAGTGTATGATGTGAATAAAAAAAGAGTTGATAGGAAGTGAAGATTATCAGAATAAAGGTAAAGAGGATCAATATTGGCCTGAAATGATTGAGATTCTAGTGTTAAGGGAAGCACCTTTGCAAGAGTCTGTTCCACAAAGTGACAGTTCTTGTGAAAAATCTGAGTGAAACTTTCTTCTTACATTTCAAACAGAGAGAAAATGAGGGTGATTCGATTCCATTGAAGTGGCATGATATATCCTAGGTGTAATAGTCTAAACTAGTAGGACTAAAGAAATGGAGCTCATCTGAACATCTGCCATAGAAACAGTGATAAAATTACAATAGATTTATTCAAATTTTGTTTAGACCTAAATGATAATGAGATTAATTAATCAACCTGAATCATCAAAACTGTTATACTTATCTAAGAGAATGGCAGGTCTTAATTTCAAATCTGTTGGGCATGGAACTAGAAACTCTGTAATTCCTAATTCACTTTTGAAACTAAATGCATATTATTTTGATAAAAATGCCATTGATGATAAATACAAAAAAGTATTACCTGTACTCAAATAGTGTTTATTAGTGAATTAGTGAGGTTCCATCTGTATTGTACTCATTTTTGTTGCTGCTTCTGTCATAATCACAAATTTCAGCTGGTGTAGTCTATGCCCTTTCTTGAGGGTAAACACCATATGGAAGGAACAGTGTCTCTTTTTCTTGATAGTGCAAATAAAAAAGAGGTAGCAAACAAAAATACGAAGGCAAATAGAGAGTGACGTGGAAGTTTGAAAAATTCCCACCATTAATTTTAGCTTCAAAAAATTTTTATTGACATCAATGTGTTCGCATCAAATTAGCATTTGACAAAATGAAGTTTGGAAAGCAACATCCCTCATATGATGTCTGTCTTTACTGATGTATTTCTGAAGGTGTTCTTGGAAGTTGGTCTCCACTCTTTCCAGTGTTGGAGTGTGCAGTGTGGTCTTTCATGCAGTTCTTTTGGATTTTCAAGAGCCCAATAACAACAATTCTGTTGATTCAACATGCCATTGAGATTAAAATAAGCTTCATCATTCATTAACAAAATGAGGTTGTCATTTGCCTCAAAAATTTCTTCCATTACGCCACTGTGCATAGTCCCCTGGTCTCAACTGTTTCCCAGTGACCAAATTGTAGTGATGGAATGCAGTTCTTCATGCAAAATATGCTTTACTGATTGGTTATCAATGTCAAGTTCAGTAGCATTCCTCCAAGCAGAGCAATTCAGGCTGTGCAACACAGCTTGCTTGATGCATTTTCTGGGGTATGTACTGTTCGTGGCACTCCCACCAGTCTTCTGTTTATTAGCGTACCTCATGTACAAAGTGCCGGAACCCAACATAAGATTGTGTTACATGTGGGAACAGCCTGATTTCAGTGAATGTTGAATCAGCAATGAAACTCATGCTGAACAGCTGTAACAGACTTGATATTCTTTACAAAATTGTCATAGGGGAACAAGCAGTGCTCTATTATTCACAGTGCCATGGCTTCAAATGAAAAGAAAAAAATGCTAAGACACCACAGACCAAATGGTACCTGTAGGACATATGTCCCTCACCCTGGGGCTGAGTAATAGCCATTTCAAAAATATCTGTCCTCTCTGCCTCCCCCTGTATATTGATTAGACCAAAGCTATTCAGAAGAATGTTTATAACACATGGTTTTATACTGATTAGAGCCATCGATTTACGGATATGTGCAACACAAATGATTCTATGTTGATCAGACTCATCCATTCACAGAAATACATGTAACACAGGTGATTCCATGCTGGTTCTCATCAATGTTTGCAATGCAGATGACTATAGACAAACAGATTTTATGCAATGTATCAGCTTAAACATTTTGGCAAAAAGGCACCAAAATGAATGAATTTGGTTGTCTGAACAACTATTGGATTGATAATGACTTATTACAAAGTTACAGAAGATACTATCTGTAATAAGTACAAAATTGAATGATCTTAATAATTTTTTTAGAGATTAACAATTAAAAAAATGTTTAATTTTAGGGAATGCTGTCTTTGCAATAAAACAACATATCTCACACAACTTCTTGGCAATAAGTAATATTTTTTCATTGACTGATTTATCACAAAATTCTGATGCATATTTACCATCAAGAAATGGGAATCTTTACAAGTAAACTGCCTATAGTTTCCAGTTTTAAATTCACTCTACTGTTAAATATTTATAATTTTTATTGCTAAACAAGATTTGCCTTCTTGAGCATTTCACAACACCTTGCAGGTGTCAGACATAGCATTAGAGAGCGACTCCATTGAATTCATTCTGCCATGATGTTAGAAATCAAATTAATTTCCTTTCTGTTAACTCCTACACTGCTGCAAGCATTCACTATTCAATAACATGACAGATCAGTTACTCACTCTTGGGATATGCTTTAGACAAGATGAGAAAGCCTCCATCTGCAAACATGCGAGAAAAGGGATCCATGTTTAATCAACAGTGAAATTAACACAGCAGAAATACAAATATAGAAACAATTAACGAAGCAATCAATTTTGCCACCTCTGGCTAAGTGGTGGTTAAGGGGTTTAAAAATGAATGAGTTATGGGACATAGTAATGTGAAAGATTTTGGATGCAAACTTGAAATAGCATGTAGAATTCTGAGTCAAACACTGCATTCTACATAAAAGCAGAAAGTATTGTATTATGTTCAACGTATTTCTATACTATAGAACACATGACTTTAGAGTCAAGTAGGAGGAATACTAAATTTTTGGAGATTATTTTAATGCTAAATTTTATTCAATACAAGGCTTGAGAATCACTCAAGCTAGTGTCAAAATGGTTATTATGAAGAGGAGATGGTAGGAAGTGAGGGTATATAATGATTGACCATTGACTTGAAGAGGTCATGATTGAAGTAATTCAAGGAAGAACTCTTACATGAGTCTCTATCCCAAAATGCTGGTTTTTGAGAAAAAGCTGAATGAAAATTTTCTTTGGAACATGAAGGAAATGAGAATGATTTGATTCTGTGGATGTGGCATGCCTTAGCTGTACTAGTTAAACTAAAGAATAGAGCTCATCTGAACATTTGCCATGACAATAGCAACAGAATAGTGACAGATTTGTGAAGGTGTATCTGTGGAAAAGAGGCTGAAGTGTGAAGATTATGTCTTCCTCCACAAAACCACATAAATAATTTTGAACTATAATCAAGAGGAATATTCATAACACACATGATTCTATACCGATTAACTCTGAAAATGAGGATTGAACAGCTCCACTCCAGATATGGCAGCAATAGTCCATTTTTGATCAAAATGGACTCTCGTAAAGAGGAAGCATGACAGAGGGACTTTATAAAAGCTGGAAACAGAGGGACTTTATAAAAGCTGGAAAGTGAGGACTGAACAGCTCCACTCCAGATATGGCAGCAATACTTTTTTAATCTTAGGTTGAGATGTTTTCTATGAGAGATCCATTTTTTTCATATTTCATAAAGCATGTCTTTTCTGGCACCTTTAATATTTATCTCTTTGTCTACCATTAAATCACTCCAACTTGTCAAATAGCTCACCTATTATTTTCCCCTGCTTCACTCACACATTTGTGAGTAACTTCTGACATTATACAAAGTCTGTTTGTAAATGACTAAGCTGTTTAATTTTAACAAAAATAGCCTACCTATGGTAATGCCACCTTCAGCCTCTTTAAAGTACTCTTCTTGTGATATTATACACTTAGCAAAGTATCCTTTCCACTTTTTAAGAGTCTGAAAAGTCATCTTTTTGGATCACCATCAGCTGCCTATGTTTTTTTTAATCTCACCCATTCTCTGAAATATCCTTCCTTTCAAAAGTCATAGTGAGCCAGATCTGTGTTCTTAGATTGCTGGGGATAGCATAAAATGGCTACATTAGTGACCAGTCTAGACAAGAACTAAGGATGAACAACAAAATGTTTGGTAACATCACTACATAGCTTTTTAATATCTGTCTATATTTCTGTGATGAGGTCTTGTAATTATTTACACTATTTACATTTTTCAGACTGTTGTCCTCATCTTTGTTGCCATATTCAGAACGTTTTGGCCATTGTATACTCTGGCCTTCTTCAGGTGATTGGAATTTTCAAACAAACCCTTTATTTCATTCTTCAGGGTAGATTGTTCTAGTTCCTCAAGGACACATGGCCCAGTGGATAAAGGCATTGGTTGACATAATCCAGTGACTTAACCCAAGGAGTTGTGAGTTCAATACCAAGCCACAGCAGAGGTGAACAAAAATCTTGGAAAGGAAAATAACTGATACTGGGATATCTGGATGAAGCCTGGCATATAGAATTAAAACAATCTATCCTGGTGGGCAAATAAAGGGTTTTATTTGAAATTCCAATCACCTGAAGAAGGCCGGAGCGTACAATGACCAAAACGTCATTAATATGACAATAAAGATGAGGACAACAGTCTGAACAATGTAAATAGTGTAAATAATAGATTTTTAATAATTTTCTTATTTTGGAAACTCGAATAATTTATTTTTAGTCATGACAAAAGAATAAATTATTTTCGTTGTAGACAAAAGAAAATTTATGATATTGGTGTGAGTTGAGAAAATGTCACTGGCAGTAATATAATACCCAACTTACAGACTACTTGCAATAATTCACTGATTTAGGTTTGTGACCAATGTCTACAGCTTATAGGATTTGGAACTTTTATGCTAGACCCATAATGCCTTGCTCTGCAACAAGTGATAAAATCAATAACATTTGTTAAAAATACCATTTGTTAGATGAAATAAATAATCAATAAATTTAATGATAGTAAAATATAAAATTATGACTAGAATTTATTTTCTGTCTTTGTTAGCCATTACTGTCAAATTGAAATTAATCTTCACTGGGTGTCTCATACCTGTGGACTTGTGTCAGACTAATTTCCAATTAGTATATCATGGTTGCTTCATTCACACTGGTTAGCAAACTCCTCTCACAAGCCATTATTACTGCTGTGAATTTCATCTACACTGGTGACATCATTATGTCAGACTAAGCCTTTTTTAATTGCCATTTCCCTTCAGAACATTACTGATCATGGCTCTGTACAACTTCCTATCTTTTCTAGATCTAAGTAATATTTTTCCCCTTTCTCTTAATCCCAGTAACTATTCTACCATCAATGTACATAAGCTTGTTATGTAGGTTACTCAATGTTTCCCTCTTTTTCTCTCACCTTCAGTATATCCTGAGATTGTCATATACTCCTAGCCCTCTTTCATTATTAACACGTCCCAGAAATTTCAACTTTCTTTCTGGTTCTAAGCTTGCATCCTTTTTGTTTTCATTTTCCTTTAGACTTCCGTTATTACTCCCTGCAGTATTCTCAGCATCCTTCTGTAGAACTATATCTTGATGGAATTAAGTCTCCTCTTCATCTGTGACAAAATTGTCCAGCATTCACTATCATATAGGAGGATTGATATTATATAGCTGTTCAACTATCTGACAGTTTTTGTATATTCAGTAAGACATTTTAACCATTCTTGTACAAATTTTGAGAAATAGAGTTTTAATCACTGTATGCATTTTGCTTTTAGACTTATTTCTTCTTGTTTTTTTTGTTTTTTGTTTCTTTTTCTGTTTTTTTTTGTTTTTTTTTGCTTACCCCCATTGGATCTTATTTAGATGCTTGATTTGTTTTGTATTTGTTTTTCAATAATAGTTGTCAAACCATTAATTATTTCTTCATTATGTATTCGTTCATAACATTAAAATATATCAGTCACTTTACATCAGGCTTAAACAGAAATGTTTCTGCTGCTGTAATCATGAAATTATTGGCACACACAATGTTAATTATTCATAATTTGTTAAACAAACAATTATCCGTAAATCAAATATAAATGCAATCATGACAAACAAAAGATCTTTTTTCATAAAACTATTGTACACATAAAATGGACAGTGATAAACTAAAGCCATATTATGGTCTTTTTTTTTCAGAAGGATTACCTCCCAAAAGGGACCCATAAAATTGAGAAGATTGCAGTATCTATCTATCACTGTTTATGTATATCTATCTCGTTATCTTCACATACAGGGTGCAATGGATAAATTATTGTCCAAATTATGCAAAAATGAAAATAACATTGACATCTCATTTTAACATATTTTTTTACCAAAATCACACAAAAATATCTTCAAATACTAAAGAGTAAATTTATTTAATAAAATTGCCATTGGCTTCTGAGCTTTAAGATTATATCGTCTATTGTGTGTAGCGTGTATATCACCACAAAATGTTTACTCCTTTCCGGTGTATCTTTAATGTATTAGACATTTAAAAATATTCATATTTCTCTCACTTAAACCTTTTTTGACTCCCCTCTTTAAAACATTTCTCTGTTAAATTTTAATCCCCCCTTCATCCTTAGACCTTCCTATTCTTCTCTCGTCTGTTACCCCTCCCTTTGGCTTTCATCCACTCTAGCATTCGCCCCACACTCTCATACATGCACTCTCACTAAACTGCAACTCTTCTGGATGGTCTCCTTATTTACGTTAGTGAATGCTGCCATAATTCTTGCTTTCAGTTCATTTTTGGTGTTACAAGGAATTTTATTGGTCTCTTTCTCAACTGCACCCCTCAGATAATAATCAAAAGGGTTGCTCTCTGAGGAGTTAGGTGGCCAAATGTAATGGGTGATGTGCAAAAATTGTCTGAGTGCCATGACTGGGTTCTCCTGTTTGTGTGGCATAGTGCAGCAGAGTTGGTGTCAGATATAGGGTCTTCCAGCAGCCACTCTCTTCACCCAAGGCAGCACTACCTCCTCAAGGCACTTGATGTAGGCCTCTGTGTTGAATCTGAGGCCTTCACCAACAAATTTGGGAGTTCTTTTCTCATTGTAATGATCCGAGTTACCATACCTTCATAATCTCCATTAGACTCATCCAACTCTATCCAAATCCTCTACATTGTCCTCAGATTGGCGTCCAAACACTCGGAAATGTTCAAATTGGATATTCTGGTATGAATGCCAAGCAGTACAGCATGCTGTTTACAAAATTTTGATGGAGTGAATTGCGTCATGGTGCTCTTTTTCTCACCGATGGTACCCAACTGACCTGATTATACTGTGCAGTCAACAAAATCAGAAAAAAAAACATGCATGTGTGAAATTAAAAATATAGAATGGCGACAATTTACCCATCACACCCTGTACATCTATCTCATTCAGTTAATGCCTGTCTGTCTCATTCAGTTAATGCCTGTCTATCTCATTCAGTTAATGCCTGTCTGTCTCATTCAGTTAATGCCTGTCTATCTCATTCAGTTAATGCCTGTCTGTCTCATTCAGTTAATGTCTATCTATCAATCTATCCTGTTCATGTCTATTTATATAATTCCGTTCATGTCTATATCCTTCTGTTTAATGTCTATCTCATTTAGTTCCAGTCTATCTATTGAAATCATTGCAGTATCTATCTGTCTGTTCATGTCTATCAATATATTCATCTCATTCTGTTCATGTCTATCTATTGAGTATGAATTTAAGTGTACTACTAGATTGGCAACTAGGTCTCATCATTTTACCTTTGAAACAGCTAGATGTAGCTATATATTCTAATAGTTTATTTTCTTGCACTTCTCACCTGTGGAACTCATTTTTGGTTTTTTGCTTCCATGCCACCTACAATCTTCAAAATTTAAAGGCAACATCAAGTGTCACCTTTTATCTTCCCGAATCCTGTTCTTTTATTGTCCTTTCTCATTAAAGTTTTCTCAGATTCTTTCCCTCCCAGTAACCCATTACTTCTTAGTGTCATTATTGCCTTGCTTGGTGTGAAATGATTTAAAAAAATATTTTCAAAATGTTCACTTTTTTCTTTTCTTTTTTAAGCATATCACCCCCAAGCAAGGCAGGAGTGCCACTAGCAAGGAGTTACAGGGAACGAGAGCAAGAGTAAAGGGTAAACAATGGTTTCTATCAAACAAACAAGTTATACAAATAATAAAATTATTGAATTTGTCTCAGTTTTTTTTTTTTCATCAATTTTCATAAAATCAACAGAATGTTATTTAATTTTCAATACATCAGACTGAAGTCAAATACAATGCCTGTATCCAAGCACATTAATGCTTGATAAATGATATTATGTGATTGCAAAATATCATGATTTAATACAAAGGATCACAGAACAGTAGAAACAAGAAAAAGCAAGGCACTTGGTGCATAGAGACTAATTTTCAAAAGAACTTGATAAAAACAGAATTACAGTGGTTGGTTATCAAAGACAGCAAGAATGGATATCTTGGAACAGAGTTGGTTCTTTAATCAAGTTATTCACCTCTGAATGGGCAACACAAATACATCATATTACTTGGTCACATTGTGTGATTGGAAGGTGTGGCTGAAGTAAGTAGGAAAATATTTATTTTATAACAACTTGATATTTTCAGTGAATGCTGAATAGAGAGGATGGTGTATGAAAGAGTTCTTCAAGGGAAAATGTTTATTTTCAGCATATTTTCTTTTACAGTACACTATTTGCATTATTCAGACTATTGTCTTCATCTTTGTTACCATATTTATTACAATGTTTCAGCCGTTGTACACTCCAGCCTTCTTCAGGTGGTTGGAACATCAAACTGAACCCTTTATTTCGCTCACTGGGGTAGACTGTTCTAGTTCCACATGCCATGTTATAATTCATGTCAGTTATCAGTTATCTCCTGTTAATTCCCCTCTCCAAGTTCTCCACTGCCTTAACCAGGTATTGAACTCACGTTCTTTGGGTCCTGTCACTAGATCTAACCAACGCCTTTATCCACTGTCCCAGTTCAACATTCCAACCACCTGAAGAAGGCCAGAGCATACAACAGTTTAAATGTTATAATAAATATAGTGACAAAGATGAGGACAATAGTCTGAATAATGTAAATCGTGTACATAATACCTCATCTCAGAAATAAAAACAGATTCTTTTGCAGTAGTTTAATATCTCTTACCCATCTTCTGAAGTACCATAATGTGAAAAAAAACTTGTTCCAAAAGTTAAAGTTAGGAGTCAGTAAAGATATCTTAAATATTAGAAAAAAAACTGTCTCTCTGAATGTCCTCAAATACTTCCTACCTCCTCTTTCCAACCATTTCTGTCATTCTTAGTTCTACCCAGTTCTTCCTTTCTGATTCTGTTATCATCTATGACTTGATTAATGTTCTTGCTAGCCTACATATTGAGTTTTTCTCATAATTTGGATCCCATAGTATAAGCTGATGCACAAGTTCTTGTTTATTTCTCCAGTAATGGCTACTAAGCCACAACTAACCTCTCACAGATTATGTCCATAATCTTTGGTAGGTTCTATTATATGCTGCTTTAAATTAGATCTCTAATCAAAACTCTACATCAAAACATAGCTGGTATGAACACTATGAAAGCAAAACTAAAAATGAAAAGTCGCTCTCTGCACAGGGGCTCTGAGCATCAAATCTGGCTTACAAAATAAATCCCCCCCCACAACAACCAAAAATATAAAATACAATATACAAGGAACTAATTATGAATGTTACTGTTAAAGCAAAATGCATGACAAAAAACACTGAATCATGATCTACTTTGTCTGCTTTTAAGGACACCACTCACAGCACTGAAGCAGTCACAGAGAAGCCTACAGGCTGTCACCATCACCACCACTGACTTCAGTCAACTGACTGGAAAACAAACATCAACTACACTATTGACCCTCCACTTTCTCTGGGTCACTTTCCTCACCCACAAAGATAATCCTACTTTGACCCTTTATATTGGCAATACAAAGAATTTTTTACTTAATAATATGATTTTGTTAATATCCAGCTGTTTTTCTTGTAGAATAGAATTGTTTCTACTGCTAACCTAAAGAGTTGCACTTTCAGACTTTTTCATTTTGAATTCCAAATGGTATTCCTATTTGATAGTGTCATCCATACCATTTTAATTCTAATATCTATGTCTCTTACTCCAGTAAGAAAATATTTTATGAAAACTTCCCAATACATCTATTATGCTACATGTCATAGTTTGTTTATATGTAGCTGTCTGCCCATCTGAAGTAGATGGTCAGAGAGATTTTATATAAATTATGATATAATTTCATAGATTTCATTTATTGCATATAATATTGAAAATTATTGCACATTTTTATATTAATAAGTTTGTGTGTGCTTGTCCATATTATTGATGCATGAATTCAGTAAATAATTATAAATAAAAGGGGACATAATACAAGGATGTGTCTTCTCACCTGACTTCTACCTTTATAGTGAAACAATCCTGAGATAATTGAAAGTGCCAACAGGATTCATTATTGGTAATCACAATCTTAACATCTCAGGTATGCAAATGACGCAATATTGATAGTAGACAGAGAAAGGAAACTACAGTAACTCCTACAGAAGGTAGTAAAAGGAAAGTGAGAAGAAAGGACTAAGCATCAATTGTAAGAATATAGATGATATCAAACAAGTATGAAAATTGAAATATCTGGGAAATGTTTTAAGTTGGTAAAGGCAACACTGAAATCCAAAGTTGCATTGGAATAGTGAAAATGCCTTCCATAAGCTAAGCAAAGTAAAAAGAAACAAGAAAATTTCATTAGAAACAAAGAAAAGGCTACTGAACTGTAATATCAGTCCTTGTATATGGCAGTGAATGCTGGACAATCTTATCACAAATGAAGAAATGTATGATCTCTGTAAATATTGAGCAAGAAGTAATGAATGTCAATCAGTCGAATTTGTTTCTGCATGATGGAATTCAATCAGGCCCTTCTGCTTCTGATACACTTTCATGTCAGATGCCAGATTGCTATATATATATATATAATGTCAGTCAATTTTATCACAAATGAAGAAGAAACTTGAGATAAGAAAATTGTGGTTCTACTGAAGGATGCTGAGAATATCATACATCAGAGAAGTTTGACATGAATCAGACAGAAAATTTAAGTTTCTAGAGCACATAATGAGAAAAGAGGACTTGGAGAATCTGACACTCACAGGACATGTTCTCACTATTGAAATGTATTACCCAACACTTAACAGGGCTTACATCCACTATATAGTCTCTATGAATATTGAGCAAGAGGCAATGAATTTATTTTCTGCATGATGGAATTCAATGGTGCCCTTCTGCTTCAGATATACTTTCTTTCATGTCAGATTGATATATATATATATATATATATATATATATATATATATATATATATATTTGGAAAGTCCGACAATTTATTTAAAGACATTTATGATATGTTTAACGTTCTTTTATACTTGTATCTATAAAAAGAATGTTAAACATATCATAAATGTCTTTAAATATATATATATATATATATATATATATATATATATATATATATATAGGTTTGGATTGAGGAATCGGAGAGCCGAGTTCGAATTCCAGTCAAATTCATTACATTCACTTACGTGCTAATACCCT
>OZ038486.1:32312852-32322852 GCA_964036315.1 Acanthosepion esculentum
GTGGGAGGTCAAGTAGATACCTAGTACGAGGAGAAAATAGTAATTCTTGACCTGATCTAATCTTTTGAAAAGATAGTAGAATGGTTTCCAATTGGCATCTTCACAGTTTTGACTCTAGTTTTTTTTTTAGACTGACTGCTACTCAAGGCTCAGTCTACTCTGTTATTTTAGTTATAGCTTTGGAGAGAAAAGATGGATTCATGACTTTGCCATGTTCATCAGTGCAAAAGTGACTCTAACAGACGTGGTCAGAATTTGAACACTGTTGATTCCAGTTTCCACATTGATAATCATTATTCAGTACATATATCTACATGGATAGACACAGTCTTTAATAAATTTGTATTAATAATATTAATATTAAACCATTTGATTTGACTTTTATTTGTAACTCTGAGACCATAGTATCTAACGGAATGGTTTACAAGATCATCAAATGGAGCATTTCTCTAGTGTTGTCAGCTTGATCCTTAGGTGTACATCACTGCTGTGGTCTTGTGCCAGACTAAGCAACAATTAATAAAGAAGCATCATGTAATATCTGTTTTCCTCTTTTCTTCAACTTCTGTCTATAATAAAATAAATAAAATTTTGTATGAATTTTATGTGGATACATGTTCATATGTGATAAGCAAAGAAGCCACATACCAAAACTTGGGTTTCTACCACAGACCATTTATTCTCTTTTTATATATAAACTGTTGTGAAACAAAGTTCTTAAGGCCTCTTGGGTATGTCTGTTTTCCTTTTGTTCCAGGAGTTAAGCAAGTATAATCATCATATTAATTGCTGAGCTCAAGTCAGCCTTGCACAGAGTTGAAACAACCCAAGGAAAGTTTGAACTTACTTTATCACTAGGAGGTTTAAACATGGTTATGGGATGTTTGCATTCTTTTTCTTCATCCAGAAGTTAGAGTAAATAAGTATAAACATGATTACAATGGTTGCACTCAAGTCAAACTTGTGCTGAGTTAGAACAACCAAAAAGAAAGCTAGATTTACTTCAGAGGCAGAGGTTTTTGGAAGACACATGTGAGTGTCATGCATTGGAAAGTGAAAAGAGTTCAATTGTCAGTGAACTGGGGAAGCTAACATTCACATTCATAATTACCTTGTAGTTTTACATCTTGGAGAAAACAGGGAATGAGGCAGGAAATGTTTGCCTTTTTATAGACTTCAACAGCATTTGACTAAACAAAGTGGGGTAATCATATTTCCAATTCTTTTACTCTTAGCATCATGGGAAATTGTATTTCTTTTTTTTATTATTATTATTATTATTTATCGATTTTTATTTCATTTTCCCAAAATATCATCTCAGAAAAAATTACATTTTCCTCCTCCTCCTTTATTTGTATCTGATTCATCATAGTTTTGAGTAAGAATAGTGCCATACTCTCCACACTTGGCCTGTAGAAGGTGAGGGGTTTTCTCTCAGGGACCTTCTCTTAACTGGAGAGTGGAGTCAATTTCAATTCTGGTTTTGAATTAAAAATATTCCTTCTGGTAACCTGGTTGCTGATCAATGCTAGAGAGGCGAAACTATTAAGATTTTATTTGATTCTTTTCCATTAATTGGTTGTAAATAATTCTGTTGGCACAAACTTACTTTTAGTTGCTAATCAATATAAAATAATGGGTCAGTGGAAAGCTGAGTGAGTAATTCAGAACAACTGGAAGTGGTTTGAACTGATAACATGGATAGCTAAGCAAATAGACACTATTGCTTTTATATATATATATGTATATATATATATATATATATGAGTATCTGAAAGTGCAAATATAAAAAGAGTTACGCACATGTGCACACACAAATGCATGTGTTTGTAGAAAAAGAAAGAAAAGAGAATTAAAGAAAAGTAGAGAAAGAAAAAGAGAATTAAAGCAAAGTAGAGAAAGAAAAAGAAAGGACGTTAGAAAGAAAAAGAGAATTAAAGAAAAGAGAAAGAAAAAGAAAGGACGTTAGAAAGAAAAAGAGAATTAAAGCAAAGTAGAGGAAGAAAAAGAAAGGACGTTAGAAAGAAAAAGAGAATTAAAGAAAAGAGAAAGAAAAAGAAAGGACGTTAGAAAGAAAAAGAGAATTAAAGCAAAGTAGAGGAAGAAAAAGAAAGGACGTTAGAAAGAAAAAGAGAATTAAAGAAAAGAGAAAGAAAAAGAAAGGACGTTAGAAAGAAAAAGAGAATTAAAGCAAAGTAGAGGAAGAAAAAGAAAGGACGTTAGAAAGAAAAAGAGAATTAAAGAAAAGAGAAAGAAAAAGAAAGGACGTTAGAAAGAAAAAGAGAATTAAAGCAAAGTAGAGGAAGAAAAAGAAAGGACGTTAGAAAGAAAAAGAGAATTAAAGCAAAGTAGAGGAAGAAAAAGAAAGGACGTTAGAAAGAAAAAGAGAATTAAAGCAAAGTAGAGAAAGAAAAAGAAAGGACGTTAGAAAGAAAAAGAGAATTAAAGCAAAGTAGAGAAAGAAAAAGAAAGGACGTTAGAAAGAAAAAGAGAATTAAAGCAAAGTAGAGAAAGAAAAAGAAAGGACGTTAGAAAGAAAAAGAGAATTAAAGCAAAGTAGAGAAAGAAAAAGAAAGGACGTTAGAAAGAAAAAGAGAATTAAAGCAAAGTAGAGGAAAGAAAAAGAAAGGACGTTAGAAAGAAAAAGAGAATTAAAGAAAAGAGAAAGAAAAAGAAAGGACGTTAGAAAGAAAAAGAGAATTAAAGCAAAGTAGAGGAAGAAAAAGAAAGGACGTTAGAAAGAAAAAGAGAATTAAAGCAAAGTAGAGGAAGAAAAAGAAAGGACGTTAGAAAGAAAAAGAGAATTAAAGAAAAGAGAAAGAAAAAGAAAGGACGTTAGAAAGAAAAAGAGAATTAAAGAAAAGAGAAAGAAAAAGAAAGGACGTTAGAAAGAAAAAGAGAATTAAAGAAAAGAGAAAGAAAAAGAAAGGACGTTAGAAAGAAAAAGAGAATTAAAGCAAAGTAGAGGAAGAAAAAGAAAGGACGTTAGAAAGAAAAAGAGAATTAAAGAAAAGAGAAAGAAAAAGAAAGGACGTTAGAAAGAAAAAGAGAATTAAAGAAAAGAGAAAGAAAAAGAAAGGACGTTAGAAAGAAAAAGAGAATTAAAGCAAAGTAGAGGAAGAAAAAGAAAGGACGTTAGAAAGAAAAAGAGAATTAAAGCAAAGTAGAGGAAGAAAAAGAAAGGACGTTAGAAAGAAAAAGAGAATTAAAGCAAAGTAGAGGAAGAAAAAGAAAGGACGTTAGAAAGAAAAAGAGAATTAAAGAAAAGAGAAAGAAAAAGAAAGGACGTTAGAAAGAAAAAGAGAATTAAAGAAAAGAGAAAGAAAAAGAAAGGACGTTAGAAAGAAAAAGAGAATTAAAGCAAAGTAGAGAAAGAAAAAGAAAGGACGTTAGAAAGAAAAAGAGAATTAAAGCAAAGTAGAGGAAGAAAAAGAAAGGACGTTAGAAAGAAAAAGAGAATTAAAGAAAAGAGAAAGAAAAAGAAAGGACGTTAGAAAGAAAAAGAGAATTAAAGAAAAGAGAAAGAAAAAGAAAGGACGTTAGAAAGAAAAAGAGAATTAAAGCAAAGTAGAGGAAGAAAAAGAAAGGACGTTAGAAAGAAAAAGAGAATTAAAGAAAAGAGAAAGAAAAAGAAAGGACGTTAGAAAGAAAAAGAGAATTAAAGAAAAGAGAAAGAAAAAGAAAGGACGTTAGAAAGAAAAAGAGAATTAAAGCAAAGTAGAGAAGAAAAAGAAAGGACGTTAGAAAGAAAAAGAGAATTAAAGCAAAGTAGAGGAAGAAAAAGAAAGGACGTTAGAAAGAAAAAGAGAATTAAAGCAAAGTAGAAAGAAAAAGAAAGGACGTTAGAAAGAAAAGAGAATTAAAGAAAAGAGAAAGAAAGGACGTTAGAAAGAAAAAGAGAATTAAAGCAAAGTAGAGAAGAAAAAGAAAGGACGTTAGAAGAAAGAATAAAGAGAAGAAAGAAGGACGTAAAGATAAGAGAAAGAAAAAGAAAGGACGTTAGAAAGAAAAAGAGAATTAAAGAAAAGAGAAAGAAAAAGAAAGGACGTTAGAAAGAAAAAGAGAATTAAAGAAAAGAGAAAGAAAAAGAAAGGACGTTAGAAAGAAAAAGAGAATTAAAGCAAAGTAGAGGAAGAAAAAGAAAGGACGTTAGAAAGAAAAAGAGAATTAAAGAAAAGAGAAAGAAAAAGAAAGGACGTTAGAAAGAAAAAGAGAATTAAAGAAAAGAGAAAGAAAAAGAAAGGACGTTAGAAAGAAAAAGAGAATTAAAGCATAGTAGAGGAAGAAAAAGAAAGGACGTTAGAAAGAAAAAGAGAATTAAAGCAAAGTAGAGGAAGAAAAAGAAAGGACGTTAGAAAGAAAAAGAGAATTAAAGAAAAGAGAAAGAAAAAGAAAGGACGTTAGAAAGAAAAAGAGAATTAAAGAAAAGAGAAAGAAAAAGAAAGGACGTTAGAAAGAAAAAGAGAATTAAAGAAAAGAGAAAGAAAAAGAAAGGACGTTAGAAAGAAAAAGAGAATTAAAGCAAAGTAGAGGAAGAAAAAGAAAGGACGTTAGAAAGAAAAAGAGAATTAAAGCAAAGTAGAGGAAGAAAAAGAAAGGACGTTAGAAAGAAAAAGAGAATTAAAGCAAAGTAGAGGAAGAAAAAGAAAGGACGTTAGAAAGAAAAAGAGAATTAAAGAAAAGAGAAAGAAAAAGAAAGGACGTTAGAAAGAAAAAGAGAATTAAAGAAAAGAGAAAGAAAAAGAAAGGACGTTAGAAAGAAAAAGAGAATTAAAGAAAAGAGAAAGAAAAAGAAAGGACGTTAGAAAGAAAAAGAGAATTAAAGCAAAGTAGAGGAAGAAAAAGAAAGGACGTTAGAAAGAAAAAGAGAATTAAAGAAAAGAGAAAGAAAAAGAAAGGACGTTAGAAAGAAAAAGAGAATTAAAGCAAAGTAGAGGAAGAAAAAGAAAGGACGTTAGAAAGAAAAAGAGAATTAAAGCAAAGTAGAGGAAGAAAAAGAAAGGACGTTAGAAAGAAAAAGAGAATTAAAGCAAAGTAGAGGAAGAAAAAGAAAGGACGTTAGAAAGAAAAAGAGAATTAAAGAAAAGAGAAAGAAAAAGAAAGGACGTTAGAAAGAAAAAGAGAATTAAAGAAAAGAGAAAGAAAAAGAAAGGACGTTAGAAAGAAAAAGAGAATTAAAGAAAAGAGAAAGAAAAAGAAAGGACGTTAGAAAGAAAAAGAGAATTAAAGAAAAGAGAAAGAAAAAGAAAGGACGTTAGAAAGAAAAAGAGAATTAAAGCAAAGTAGAGGAAGAAAAAGAAAGGACGTTAGAAAGAAAAAGAGAATTAAAGAAAAGAGAAAGAAAAAGAAAGGACGTTAGAAAGAAAAAGAGAATTAAAGAAAAGAGAAAGAAAAAGAAAGGACGTTAGAAAGAAAAAGAGAATTAAAGCAAAGTAGAGGAAGAAAAAGAAAGGACGTTAGAAAGAAAAAGAGAATTAAAGCAAAGTAGAGGAAGAAAAAGAAAGGACGTTAGAAAGAAAAAGAGAATTAAAGCAAAGTAGAGGAAGAAAAAGAAAGGACGTTAGAAAGAAAAAGAGAATTAAAGAAAAGAGAAAGAAAAAGAAAGGACGTTAGAAAGAAAAAGAGAATTAAAGAAAAGAGAAAGAAAAAGAAAGGACGTTAGAAAGAAAAAGAGAATTAAAGAACAGAGAAAGAAAAAGAAAGGACGTTAGAAAGAAAAAGAGAATTAAAGCAAAGTAGAGGAAGAAAAAGAAAGGACGTTAGAAAGAAAAAGAGAATTAAAGCAAAGTAGAGGAAGAAAAAGAAAGGACGTTAGAAAGAAAAAGAGAATTAAAGCAAAGTAGAGGAAGAAAAAGAAAGGACGTTAGAAAGAAAAAGAGAATTAAAGCAAAGTAGAGAAAGAAAAAGAAAGGACGTTAGAAAGAAAAAGAGAATTAAAGCAAAGTAGAGAAAGAAAAAGAAAGGACGTTAGAAAGAAAAAGAGAATTAAAGCAAAGTAGAGAAAGAAAAAGAAAGGACGTTAGAAAGAAAAAGAGAATTAAAGCAAAGTAGAGAAAGAAAAAGAAAGGACGTTAGAAAGAAAAAGAGAATTAAAGCAAAGTAGAGAAAGAAAAAGAATGGGCGTTAGAAAGAAAAAGAGAATTAAAGCAAAGTAGAGAAAGAAAAAGAAAGGACGTTAGAAAGAAAAAGAGAATTAAAGCAAAGTAGAGGAAGAAAAAGAAAGGACGTTAGAAAGAAAAAGAGAATTAAAGAAAAGAGAAAGAAAAAGAAAGGACGTTAGAAAGAAAAAGAGAATTAAAGCAAAGTAGAGAAAGAAAAAGAAAGGACGTTAGAAAGAAAAAGAGAATTAAAGCAAAGTAGAGGAAGAAAAAGAAAGGACGTTAGAAAGAAAAAGAGAATTAAAGCAAAGTAGAGAAAGAAAAAGAAAGGACGTTAGAAAGAAAAAGAGAATTAAAGCAAAGTAGAGAAAGAAAAAGAAAGGACGTTAGAAAGAAAAAGAGAATTAAAGCAAAGTAGAGAAAGAAAAAGAAAGGACGTTAGAAAGAAAAAGAGAATTAAAGCAAAGTAGAGAAAGAAAAAGAAAGGACGTTAGAAAGAAAAAGAGAATTAAAGAAAAGAGAAAGAAAAAGAAAGGACGTTAGAAAGAAAAAGAGAATTAAAGCAAAGTAGCGGAAGAAAAAGAAAGGACGTTAGAAAGAAAAAGAGAATTAAAGCAAAGTAGAGAAAGAAAAAGAAAGGACGTTAGAAAGAAAAAGAGAATTAAAGCAAAGTAGAGAAAGAAAAAGAAAGGACGTTAGAAAGAAAAAGAGAATTAAAGAAAAGAGAAAGAAAAAGAAAGGACGTTAGAAAGAAAAAGAGAATTAAAGAAAAGAGAAAGAAAAAGAAAGGACGTTAGAAAGAAAAAGAGAATTAAAGCAAAGTAGAGAAAGAAAAAGAAAGGACGTTAGAAAGAAAAAGAGAATTAAAGCAAAGTAGAGGAAGAAAAAGAAAGGACGTTAGAAAGAAAAAGAGAATTAAAGCAAAGTAGAGGAAGAAAAAGAAAGGACGTTAGAAAGAAAAAGAGAATTAAAGAAAAGAGAAAGAAAAAGAAAGGACGTTAGAAAGAAAAAGAGAATTAAAGAAAAGAGAAAGAAAAAGAAAGGACGTTAGAAAGAAAAAGAGAATTAAAGCAAAGTAGAGGAAGAAAAAGAAAGGACGTTAGAAAGAAAAAGAGAATTAAAGCAAAGTAGAGAAAGAAAAAGAAAGGACGTTAGAAAGAAAAAGAGAATTAAAGAAAAGAGAAAGAAAAAGAAAGGACGTTAGAAAGAAAAAGAGAATTAAAGAAAAGAGAAAGAAAAAGAAAGGACGTTAGAAAGAAAAAGAGAATTAAAGCAAAGTAGAGAAAGAAAAAGAAAGGACGTTAGAAAGAAAAAGAGAATTAAAGCAAAGTAGAGAAAGAAAAAGAAAGGACGTTAGAAAGAAAAAGAGAATTAAAGCAAAGTAGAGAAAGAAAAAGAAAGGACGTTAGAAAGAAAAAGAGAATTAAAGCAAAGTAGAGAAAGAAAAAGAAAGGACGTTAGAAAGAAAAAGAGAATTAAAGCAAAGTAGAGAAAGAAAAAGAAAGGACGTTAGAAAGAAAAAGAGAATTAAAGAAAAGAGAAAGAAAAAGAAAGGACGTTAGAAAGAAAAAGAGAATTAAAGCAAAGTAGAGAAAGAAAAAGAAAGGACGTTAGAAAGAAAAAGAGAATTAAAGCAAAGTAGAGGAAGAAAAAGAAAGGACGTTAGAAAGAAAAAGAGAATTAAAGCAAAGTAGAGAAAGAAAAAGAAAGGACGTTAGAAAGAAAAAGAGAATTAAAGCAAAGTAGAGAAAGAAAAAGAAAGGACGTTAGAAAGAAAAAGAGAATTAAAGCAAAGTAGAGAAAGAAAAAGAAAGGACGTTAGAAAGAAAAAGAGAATTAAAGCAAAGTAGAGAAAGAAAAAGAAAGGACGTTAGAAAGAAAAAGAGAATTAAAGCAAAGTAGAGAAAGAAAAAGAAAGGACGTTAGAAAGAAAAAGAGAATTAAAGAAAAGAGAAAGAAAAAGAAAGGACGTTAGAAAGAAAAAGAGAATTAAAGCAAAGTAGCGGAAGAAAAAGAAAGGACGTTAGAAAGAAAAAGAGAATTAAAGCAAAGTAGAGAAAGAAAAAGAAAGGACGTTAGAAAGAAAAAGAGAATTAAAGCAAAGTAGAGAAAGAAAAAGAAAGGACGTTAGAAAGAAAAAGAGAATTAAAGAAAAGAGAAAGAAAAAGAAAGGACGTTAGAAAGAAAAAGAGAATTAAAGAAAAGAGAAAGAAAAAGAAAGGACGTTAGAAAGAAAAAGAGAATTAAAGCAAAGTAGAGAAAGAAAAAGAAAGGACGTTAGAAAGAAAAAGAGAATTAAAGCAAAGTAGAGGAAGAAAAAGAAAGGACGTTAGAAAGAAAAAGAGAATTAAAGCAAAGTAGAGGAAGAAAAAGAAAGGACGTTAGAAAGAAAAAGAGAATTAAAGAAAAGAGAAAGAAAAAGAAAGGACGTTAGAAAGAAAAAGAGAATTAAAGAAAAGAGAAAGAAAAAGAAAGGACGTTAGAAAGAAAAAGAGAATTAAAGCAAAGTAGAGGAAGAAAAAGAAAGGACGTTAGAAAGAAAAAGAGAATTAAAGCAAAGTAGAGAAAGAAAAAGAAAGGACGTTAGAAAGAAAAAGAGAATTAAAGAAAAGAGAAAGAAAAAGAAAGGACGTTAGAAAGAAAAAGAGAATTAAAGAAAAGAGAAAGAAAAAGAAAGGACGTTAGAAAGAAAAAGAGAATTAAAGCAAAGTAGAGAAAGAAAAAGAAAGGACGTTAGAAAGAAAAAGAGAATTAAAGCAAAGTAGAGAAAGAAAAAGAAAGAACGTTAGAAAGAAAAAGAGAATTAAAGCAAAGTAGAGAAAGAAAAAGAAAGGACGTTAGAAAGAAAAAGAGAATTAAAGCAAAGTAGAGAAAGAAAAAGAAAGGACGTTAGAAAGAAAAAGAGAATTAAAGCAAAGTAGAGAAAGAAAAAGAAAGGACGTTAGAAAGAAAAAGAGAATTAAAGCAAAGTAGAGGAAGAAAAAGAAAGGACGTTAGAAAGAAAAAGAGAATTAAAGCAAAGTAGAGAAAGAAAAAGAAAGGACGTTAGAAAGAAAAAGAGAATTAAAGCAAAGTAGAGAAAGAAAAAGAAAGGACGTTAGAAAGAAAAAGAGAATTAAAGCAAAGTAGAGAAAGAAAAAGAAAGGACGTTAGAAAGAAAAAGAGAATTAAAGCAAAGTAGAGGAAGAAAAAGAAAGGACGTTAGAAAGAAAAAGAGAATTAAAGAAAAGAGAAAGAAAAAGAAAGGACGTTAGAAAGAAAAAGAGAATTAAAGAAAAGAGAAAGAAAAAGAAAGGACGTTAGAAAGAAAAAGAGAATTAAAGCAAAGTAGAGAAAGAAAAAGAAAGGACGTTAGAAAGAAAAAGAGAATTAAAGCAAAGTAGAGAAAGAAAAAGAAAGGACGTTAGAAAGAAAAAGAGAATTAAAGCAAAGTAGAGGAAGAAAAAGAAAGGACGTTAGAAAGAAAAAGAGAATTAAAGAAAAGAGAAAGAAAAAGAAAGGACGTTAGAAAGAAAAAGAGAATTAAAGCAAAGTAGAGGAAGAAAAAGAAAGGACGTTAGAAAGAAAAAGAGAATTAAAGCAAAGTAGAGAAAGAAAAAGAAAGGACGTTAGAAAGAAAAAGAGAATTAAAGCAAAGTAGAGAAAGAAAAAGAAAGGACGTTAGAAAGAAAAAGAGAATTAAAGCAAAGTAGAGGAAGAAAAAGAAAGGATGTTAGAAAGAAAAAGAGAATTAAAGAAAAGAGAAAGAAAAAGAAAGGACGTTAGAAAGAAAAAGAGAATTAAAGCAAAGTAGAGGAAGAAAAAGAAAGGACGTTAGAAAGAAAAAGAGAATTAAAGCAAAGTAGAGAAAGAAAAAGAAAGGACGTTAGAAAGAAAAAGAGAATTAAAGCAAAGTAGAGAAA
>OZ038486.1:32327852-32352852 GCA_964036315.1 Acanthosepion esculentum
ACTACAGGTTGACCCAAGCCTTGTGAGTGAAATTGGGTAGATGGAACACTTGGGGGTTGTCGATAGCTGAGCTAGCACAAAGTCACAAGTCATTGTGACCGAGGGTTTGAGTGTGCATTTTCAGATTGTTAATCATGTTAGGTAACACACTCTCTCCCAGTAACTGTAACTCAGGTCTGTTCAGTATAGTTGCAGTATAAACGACAGTTTGGCTGTGTGGATGTTGAACAAACACAAATATGCCTGAGCGAGAGTCGAATACGAGTGGCCAGCTACTATTATATATATATATCTATATAAAAGTGAACATAAAAGTCAACACTTAGAGGCGACAGTCTGTTTCATGCTAGATGCAATCATCAGACCACGAGTGCTGTTATTTTTCTCGGATATTTATATATACGGGTCAGTGGTGCATTGTGGGTAGTCTATTTTGGCAGATATTTTACAGCACTTGTGGCCTGATGATTGCATCTAGCATGAAACAGACTGTCGCCTCTAAGTGTTGACTTTTATGTTCACTTTTATATTTACACATGCTCTATCCCTGATATTGAGCACTTTATCCCATAAATATTGCACTCTATAAACACTGTTTCTTCATATATATATATATATAATGTTCTCTTTAAATCATTTCACTCCAAAGAGCAAGGCCACTAAGATGCAAGGGGTAAGGGCAGTGAGAAAAATAAAATTACATGAATTAAGAAAACAGAAGATAATGATTGACATTACATTTAAATTTTTGAAGGTCAAAGTTGACTGGAAAGGGTGAAACTGGAAGAGAGAAGTATGAGAGAAGAAACTATTTGCATAGAACTTATGGTTACATCTAGCAGCCATTTCAACTGTAAAATGACAAGACCTTGCCGCAAATCTAGTACTGTGCTTAAATTCAATAAGTGTAGGTACCATAGAGGAAAATCCATCAGTACTATTACCATGAAAGTATTTATAGAAAAGGCAGAGGGAAACAACATTACGGCAGTGGGATAGTGACTGAAGCCAAGCTGCTAGGTCATGACAGTGTAGATTCTTCTTTGGATTTTATCAAGAATCTCTAAATATATAACAGGAGCACCAGACCAGATGTAGCAGAAATATTCAAAACATGAATGAATGGTAGACTTTTAAATGTGTAAGATAAATTCTATTCAGAATAATTATCTGGCACAATACAGGAAACCAACTTTTCTAGCAGCAGACCTAGGAATTTATTCAATATAATCTTCCCACTTCACGTCAATGGAAAACATTAGGCCGAGATGGTACAGTGGAGGTTAGCATCTGAGATATAATCTTCTTCCTCAAACCACTTAACCCAATACATTTCCATAGATCATGTCGATCAAATATGAATGGCTAAAAGTTCATACTAAACTGACTCACAAATATCAATATCTGTCTGTATTTCTGAAATAAGGTATTGTAATTATTTACGTTATTTGAACTTTTATCCTCATCTTTATTGCCATATTCACGTTTTGGCCATTGTACGTTGTAAGGAATCAGCACATATGCTAGGCCACAAAACTCTAAACCAGCCAAGCATAGTAAATGAATACAATATGGGGACCAGTAATATGAAGTGCTAGAGAAAAGCAATAATAACAACAAAATTGCAATATGAGTTACTGAGGCATTACGTTTATAAGTTCCCAAAATTCATCCGCTGATGTCCTCAAGTATGCATGGCTCAGTGGATAAAAGTATTGGTTGGATCCAATGACTTGAACCAAAGAGTTGTGAGTTCAATACCTGGCTACTGTAGTGGTGAATAAAAACTTGGAGAGACATCTGGATAGCATGTGGAACTAGCTCAATCTACACCTGGATGAGATAAAGGACTCAGTTCAAAATTCCAATCACCTGAAGAAGTCCAGAGTATATAACAGCCAAAACATGATGAATATGACAATAAAGATGAGGACAACAGTCCAAACAATGTAAATAGTGTAAATAGTAAATGTCAGTCTCTGAACTTATTCACCCACACTCACTTTTAAAAATTTGGTTAATGATCACAGATCTGTTTTTCCTGAAGCATTTCTACTTCTGTACCAGAATAGATATATAGATATTTTGTGAAAGAATTTTCCATTAAATACATTTGATTTCTTGTTTGTTTTCAAGATCAAGGACATTAATCTGTATTAAGTTATATACTCCTGAGATCAGTTTAAACTGACATTTTTTTTTTCCATATATCCAAACTTTAATCTCATTGAATTATAGGGTGCGATGGGTAAATTGTCACCATTTTATATTTTTAATTTCACACATGCGTATTGTTTGTGTTTTGATTTTGTCACAGTATAGTAAGGACAGTTGGACACCATCTGTGAGAAAAAAAGCACCATGACGTAATTTACCCTGCCAGAAATTTTGGAATAGTATGCTGTACTGCTTGACATTCACACTGGAAGCTTCAATAGAAACATTTCAGAGTTTTGGGTGAGAATCTGAGGACAGTGCAGAGGATTTGTAAAGAATTGGATGATACAGTGGGGGGGAGGGACAAATATTTGTACATATACAATAATATATAACTAAATATGCCTAGAAAACGAAAAAAAAATAAGTTAATAGAAATAAAACCATTTATCCATTTTAATGGGTGAAAAAAGTATTTGTACAAAGCAAATTTCAGATTTTAAAATTTTTAAATTGCCTTCATACTCTACATCATTTAAGTGGAAAATTCTTGAATGTTCAAATAATGTTAACAGTAGTTATTTTTAGCCCCAAAATACAAACAGAAAATTCTGTAATTGATATTTGTGCAAGAAGGTTTTCATCATGACAAGTGGTAAAGAATTGACAAATTCACAAAATGAACTGATTATTAATCTCTGGAAAGAAGGTAAAAGTTACAAGAAAATCTCAGACAACCCAAATATTCCATTTACTACCATTAGTTCATTCATTGCAAGGTATAAAAAAATCAAAACTGTTGAAAACCAAAGAAGAATAGGGGGCTTCACAGAAAATTTCTGCAAGATCTTCAAGGAAATTAATGTGTCAAATTAAACAAAATCCAATAGTTACTCATCTAGAGTTGCAGGATTATTTGCTTTTATCAGGAATCTGTTTAACTAAACGAACAATAAGAACAAAATTCATAGGAACAATCTAAAGTCATGCTCCCCTTGGAAAACTCCACTACTATTGAAAAGACACAGAGATGCCAGGTTGAAATTTGTTCGTGAACATAAGGATAAGGAAAAATCATATTGGGAAAGAGCATTATGGACAGATGAAACTAAAATTGTATGGAGGAAAGATGGCAATGTCTTCAAACAAAAGAACACAGTTCCAACAGTGAAATTTGGTGGTGGCAGCATCATAGTTTGGGGATGTTTTTTCTGCAAAAGGCACTGGCAACATATCAGTAATAGATGATAGAATGAATGTTGCAGCATATCAAAATAATTTGGAAGAAAATTTAATGATTTCGGTTGAAAATCTTGAACTTCTCCTGACTGGATCTTCCAGCAAGATAATGACTCTAGGCACACTGCAAAATCTACAAAGAAATAGCTTGCTAAAAATAATGTAAATATCCTGAAATTGTCAAGTTAGTCTCCAGATTTAGACCCAGTTGAGAATCTGTGGCATTATTTGAAAATTCAAATCCAATCGGGAGCTCTAAAAAACATCCCAGATCAGAAGACCATATACAAAGAAAAATGGAACAAAATACCAACTAAAATTTGCAAATCATCCCTTAAGAACTACAAGAAGTTTGTTACTGTAGAAGTGAATAATGGCTAATCTACAAAATATTAAATGAAGATTATGTATTCTTTTTTGTCTTGTGTGAATATTTTTTCACACATTAGAATGGATAAATGGGATTTATTTCTGTCAAATCAATTTTTTCTGTTTTCTATTCATATTTAGTTATTATGCATCTGTGTACCGTTACTTATATGAAAAGTATGTTTATTCATTAGTTGGAAATACAATATATTAAAAATTTGGATGTGTATGAATATTTGCCCCCCCCCCACTGTATTATCCAATTCTTTCCAAATCCTCTGCACTGTCCTCAGATTGACACCCAAACACTCTAAAATGTTTGTATATGAAGGTTAATGAAGGTTTGCTATCCATATACATAAATTACTATTGATATCTTGAGAAAAGTTAATTCTTTTCACCAAGATATTTTTCAACAATTCAGTCAGAGGAGAAAATTCTGCCAAATATAAGCCATGTATCCATTATTCACATTAATGGATGAATTAAAGGAGGAAAAGGGGGGTGAGGAATATAATTAAACCCTAAAATATGAGGTTAAAGTGATTGAGAGTATCTTTAACTAAGATTAGTTTTTTCATATCACTACAATGGATGAAAAACTTCTATTGTGTAACATACATACATACACTAGAGTGGCATATCAATGACTGGTATTCTCCATGAGTAAGATATGCAAGTTATTTCTGCTCTCAGTATTAAATAATATGATTATTATGAGTAGAGCTATATACAATATCTTTGTTGTAAACACTGCTGCTGTAATCATGGCAAGTGAGAGAGAGCTTGTAGAAGTGAAAGTACAACCATTAACTGTTAATACCATATACAACTATAGCATATATATATATATATATATATATATATATATATATATATATATATATATATATATATATATATATATATATATATATGAGAGAGAGAGAGATACATATGGTAGTGGATCAATATGCCTGTAGCTTGATATAGTTATTAGTTGAATTTTGATCTAAAATTTTCACTTTATAATATTTATAATACACAGAACTTATTGAGATGTATTAAGTTAGGTGCAATGGCAAAGGAAATAAATGCTATGTACTTACTGATTTGCCCCCACCATACACACATATATATATATATATATATATATATATATATATATATATATATATATATAAGAAAGGAATGTATTTTTTACCCAACATTATTTCCTACTACTCCAAATGTTATTATTTTGTGGATGCCCATGTTTGAGTAGGCGCCCTGTTTTTTAAAGTGTAAATTACATTTACTGACCTGTGCACTCGAAAAAATTTAATAATAAAGCATGCAAGATCAGTCAATGGCTTCTCCTCCAAATGACAAACTGTATATGTATATATATATATATATATATATATATATATATATATGTGTGTGTTTGTGTGTGTGTTCATGTATAGTAATAGTAATATTAGCCTTTCTTATAAGGAAACAATTGTTTTTCATTGGATGGTCCTTGCTAAGACCTACAGACTTCATTCATTCAAACCCAACTTTAACCATGATCTGAGAAAGCATTTCTATATAGCTGACAGTTTAGATATTTCTGACTGAGTTTGGTGCAAATACATGCCATCCCTATGAAAGCCTACATCTAAAGAAGATATTTAAGAACATGACTGAGATTTTAGGTTCATTTTTTAGTTTTACCTATATGCTTATATCTATATAAATACATGGATATATATCTTTGTTTGTAAATTGATATACAACTTTGCTACTGAAAAGTTCTTGGCCTGAAGCACTTCCTAAAATCTGACCAGATGACCAAGCATCAGAATTTTTAAGGGCTTATGACCAGATTGAGAACTTTTCAGTATTCACTCCTACTTACATTTTAATATTTCCATGTCATCTCTTTTATTTACCAAATGCCTATAAATATTAACATTTATTACATTCAGAATTGCTGTCCATAATACTTACACACATCTTTTACTCATAATCAGTAATTAGATGATGATTTTCTTTATGCTCTTATTATCCAACCTTTTGTTAATCTTTTTATAACTATTGATTCAACTCATTTATTAAAGCCAACAAGGAAAGAAAAAAAATCTTCTGTAATGCAATACTAAAAGAATGCTAATTTTCTTTCAACTTGACATCTTTATCATTTGGTTTTTGGATTTCCATCTCCTCAATTAGTCTCTCTGTGATAAATTACTGTTTGATCATTTCTCTGTTTGCTTTGTGTTTCAATCTATACATTTTTTTATCACAATTATATACTTGATAAATTCACTGTCATGGACTTTGAAAGAATAGGAGAGAGAGAGGTGCTGTCATAATGAAGAAACTTTGTGAAATGGTTTATGATGGAAAGAAAATACTTATTTGCGCTAAGCTCATCGTATTCTGATGAAATGACTTATGGGATAAAATAAATATAGACAATAGGAAAATCCTTATTGTCTATATATAGCTTATGATGAGAAGTAAATACACATTGTGTACAGCTCATTCTGATGAAATGACAGGATGGAAAGTAAATATTTATTGTCTGAATGAGAAAAGAAAATCCAAAATTTAAACTAGAGGTCTTTCCCTTCAAAATTAACCCTCTCGAGTCTAAAGCACTTTCCCATCATTCTCCACCACATCTCCATGTACACCTGGAAGAATTCTCCCCACCAGGATTCTTTGTAGCTCTGTTGTCACAGACCTCTTGATGATATATGATATAACTTCCTACTCACCCAACCTGTCTCCCTGTGATTTTTGCTTTCACCTAAATTCAAGAGGGTCATCTTGTTTGCTAGACATGGAAGCCATCAAGGAATTTGTTATGATACAGCTGCAAAGAATCCACAAAGGATCCTCAAAGAATCCTCAAAGAATCCATCGAGGTGTGGCAGAGAAGGATGGGAAAATGCGTTAGACTTGAGGGGGATAATTTTGAAGGGAAAAACTTGTGTTTGGATTTGAAATAGATATTTTGTAACTTCAATTCTGCTTTTTATTTTTTACATACCTTCTGTCTCTGTGTGTGTCTGTGTGTGTATATATATATATATATATATATATATATATATATATATACAGAGTGCAATGAATAAATGGGCATCTAAATTATGCAAAAATGAAAATAACACTGACATCTCATTTTAACAGATATATTACCAAAAATATCTTGAAATAGTAAAGAGTAAATTTATTCAATAAAATCACTATTGACTTTAACCATGGCCTCCAGACAACTTTGAAATCTCCTGCAACTCTTCTGGGCAGTCTTCTGTTATAATTGGTGAATGCTGCCATAATTCTTGCCTTCAGTTCATCTTTGGTGTTACAAGGAACTTTGTTGGTCTCTCACTCAACTGTGCTCTACACATAATAATCAAAGTTTCAGTCTGCAGTTTGAGGAGTTAGATGGCCAAATATAAGGGGTGATGTGGTAGCAGAAATTGTCTGACAGCCATGACTAGGTTTTTCTGCTTGTGTGGCATGGTGCAGAGTCCTGTTGTCAGACATAGGATCTTTCAGCAGCCAAGAAACTTGATGTAGGACTCTGTATTGAGTCTGAGGCCTTACTAACAAATGCATGAGTTTTTATCAGAATGATTAGAGTAAATTTTCCAAGTTGTTGTACCTTCATAGTCACCATTAGACTCCTCCAACTCTTTCTGAAACCTCTGCACTGTGCTCAGATTGAGACCCAGACACTCTGAAATGTTTGTATTGGAGTTTCCAGTGTGAATGGCAAGCACGACAGCATGCTATTTCCAAATTTCTGGCAAAATGAATTGCGTCATGGTGTTTTTCTCACAGACAGTGCCCAACTGACCCTACTATACGGTGCAGTTGACAAAATCAAAAACAAACAACACACGTGTGAAATTAGAAGTATATAATGGCGATAATTTACCCATCGCCCCTTGTGTGTATGTATGTGTATATATATATATAGTATTATTTTTACTTTAAACAATGTTTATTATGTCTATTGGCTTGTGTATTTGAGAAATCTTGCTGAAGTAAATGTGCTTTCTGACAGGATTCAAACATTTCGAGAAAGATATCTTAATGAAGAAGTGTGCTTTCTTTAAAAGGGAAAATAGATCCTTACTGAGAGTGTATTTTAATCACAAAGGTTTCTCAAATGTGCAGGTCGATATATGTAAATAACATTGTTTAAGATAAAATAAAAATTGAGTATTAATTTTAAATATGAATACCCACTATAATAATGTTTGAAGTAATAAATCAATTAATTCTTTAAAAATGTACATTTTTTTTTTAAGCTTATCACCCCAAGCAAGGCTGGAGGCCACTAGCATGCAAGGGGTTACAGAAGGTTTGGAGGAAGAGCAGATAGGAGTGGTAAAGGAGAGGATGTGGAGAAAGAGAAAGACAGTGGGTCAATCAAGGCAAGGGGGTTACAGAAGATTTGGAGCGAGAGCAGATAGGAATGAAAGGTGAAAGGATGTGGAGAAGGGAAGTGGATAGATCAAGGCAGCTGGAGATGTTGATTGACGTTACATTTAAATAGTTGGAGATTGTATTTGTCAGGGAAACAGGAATAAGGAACAGAGTTCCACAGGCGAGATGTGCGAGACATAAAGCTATTGGAGTAGAAGAGATGTCTACATCTAACAGTTTCAACGGTGAAGGGGTGGGAACGGAATGCCAGCCTCGTAGGACGTTTAAATTCATGAGGCCTAGGAACCAGCGAAAGCAGCTCCTAGGAGCAATTACCGTGAAAGTATTTGTAAAAAAGACAGAGCGAGGCAACGTAGCGTCTGTGAGAGAGCGACTGCAGACGAGATGACAGATCAGGGCCAATTACATTGCATATCCGTCTCTGGATCTTATCAAGAACCCTGAGGCAAACAGCAGGGGCTCCAGACCGTATATGGCAGCAATACTCCATGCAAGGGCGAATGGTCGATTTATAGATTTGGAGGATCGATTCCGGGGAGAAAAATTTCCTGGCTCGGCACAGGGAGCCATATTATGCATGTGTGTGTATATATGTATATATATATATATATATATAAAGAGAGAGAGAGAGAGATTTAATAGGCCAGTTAATAAAATTTGAAGAATAAAACGACAACTGAATGATACCAATATTGTCAATAAAATTGATATTTATTATATATTAACCTTTTGATTGAACTGAAGCATGAAGAAAAAGATTTTAATGCTGGAATTTTCAAACATGCCTGTGTTCTTTTTCAATGATATGAAGAATAAACAAAATCTCATATACATTCCTCACCAGGAGCATGACTCAGAGTTTCGTGCACAATGTATTCTTCAGGTGCTGAGTAGAGACTAGACATTACATAATTTAAATTTTAATTAAAATATCTGGTGAGGAATATGTATATTTATTAATATATACTTAATAGCTCTGTTATATTACATTGAGCACTATTTTATTAACACCAGCACTCAATCTGCAATATCTTATGTATATATATATATATATATATATATATATATATATATATATATATATGGGCACTGAACAGAATTAACTATGAATACTGCAGTAATGTTCTGAAATGCCTCTAAAGGAACAGTTTTTTCACACATTAATGTGCATGTGACCATGATATTATAACATAGAGTGAAAAAATTCCATAATGAACAATTCTTTCACATTCTAATGAACACTCAGCACATTGTCAACCGTTTTGCATTTAAAAGCATAATAAAAAAATTACAATAATGGATAATTCTTTCACATTCTAATGAACACTCAGCACATTGTCAACCGTTTTGCATTTAAAAGCATAATAAAAAAATTACAATAATGGATAAACACACAACTCTGTATAAATACTTAAATTAATGAACAACATATAGTTTTGTATTACTTGCACCCCTGAAGATGATCTTGGAAAAGGATCAAAAGTACTTGGGAAATGAAAATAAAAGAAATTTAAACAGCTATAGTACATTTATCACATCTTTTAACATCAATACACGGAAGGTTATTCATGAGTATGAATGGATTTTGTTAAAAATTAGCAGACATAATGTCTGTAATTTATTCCACCAGACATGCCTAAAAGAGAATTTTCTGCCTAAATACACAAATATATACATACTTATATATATATATATATATATATATATATATATATATATATATATATATATATTTTTTTTTCCCCCTCCTCCTCCACATTTTCTTTTATTGTACATTTTCTGTGTTTTTAATTTAAATTAAATCTCCTGTTGAAAGCCTGATGAGCGGGAGCGAAACCAGTTGCTTCGCCCATTTTTAATATGTCTAGTAATAATATCAAGCTTCATACGTTTATTGCCGTGATAAAATTTTGTACCTTCAAAAATATCTTTAAATATATATATATATATATATATATATATATATATATATATAATGTATGTATGTATGTATGTATGTGTGTGTGTGTAACTTATGATGGAAAGTAAACAGTTATTATCTAGATATAAAGAAAAAAGAAAACTATTATGCAAATTGAGAGTTGTAAACTATCGTAAATATACAAGGTACCAATAAGATAACAAATAGGATACATTTCTCAATCTCAAATGTTTCACTTTCATTCAAGCTTCATCAGAGAATAAGATATTGGGAAAAAAAGAAGAAAGAAGTTCTGGTATTTTTATTTTGTGTTTGATTTCCACTGGTTAATCGGCTTTATATACATTTGACTTGTTAAAACAACTTTAGTATAATTTATGCTGTTTTGAATTCAAGTAGAAACAATGCACATCCTTTTAAAGTGCCAAGACATTCATGGGTTTCAAGCAACTGAAAAAACGTGTAAGTATTGCTTTATGTATATAAGTGAATCATAGTTTGTGTAAGATTCAGATGATAATGTATATCTATAAGTGTGTGTGTATGTATGTCTACTAGACATTATTTATGTTTTGTGGTTGTCTGTTGATTTGGGAATGCTTTAAGTAAATGCAAAACACTGTAGTTTTTGAAATGTACTTTTTAATTTCACATCTATAGTTTGTCATGAGTCTTAAGGATGCTATCTGAAAACAGAAACAAGATATTGTAAATTTATTGATTTATTTTGGTAACATAAAAACATGAAAAAAAAACTGAATATCACACAAAGAATTTTGAATTGACCAGCAAGAAAATATTTTAATAAACAATCATTGCAAATGTAAATAGAGAGAAAATATCTCTAATAGTAAAAACATTGGTTAAAGAAATGAAAGCAGACAGACTTTTAAGTAGACACTACAAAGAGAACCATCTAAGGGAAGAAGTACATGAAAACTTCTTTAGTGTAGGTTTTAATTATGGAAGGAATTAATGCCTGGGCTAGATTCTGGATTCTTTACATAACTTACATGACAACAGAGAGGATAATATATTAGTATGTAAAATAATCTTATTATAATTTTACTTATTCCTTCCTTAGTTAGCACAACCATTACAGTCTACCAATACCTAATAAATAATGGACTATTCAATTTTAATCACATGGAAAGACAGAAATGACATATCAGAGACACTACTTGGTTTCATTGAGAAAATGAAAGAAAGAAGGGAAGGTTTTATGCCTGTTTAAGTGAAGTGGAAAAATTGTCAATTTCAAATCTTTTCATTTCTCCCCTTTACTTCTTAAAATAACAATTAGCATTCGTATTTATTCATTCATATATAATTTGTTGATGTTGTTGAGCTCAAGTATTTAATGATATGATAGGAGAATTTCAACAGATATTTTATTGTTGCTTAACTTGCCATGAGCTTCTTCAATCATTAACTTACGAATTAAGATTCATCAGAAAATTCAAATTGGAAAACCATAAACTTTTCATCTATGATATGATTATATGGCGTATATCTTTCAGATCTTTTTATAAATAATATTTTTGTATCACTTAATTTGATCAGTATTTTTAATATGTATAGATCGTGGAAGTGGAAACTCAATATATTGCAGATATCAATATGAGTTTCAATATGAGTTATATATCAATCTAACATGTTATATATCAATCTAACTTATTAAAGCTTTGTCAGAGATTGAAAGAAAACTGATGAAAGGTCAGAAAAAAACTGGTATTTTCAATTATATTTGGGTCAGTTCTCATTGGTCACACAGTTCTTAAAGAGACGAGGCATAAATTAGAACCCTGGGACATCCAGCTGCATGAGCTGACCACATAAAGTTGAAGATAAAAAACCCAACTAGATAGACACACACACACAATTACAAATGCACCTTACCATCCATTGCCCACTTAGACATACAAGAATCATAACAAACCTTCATACACATAGAATTATTCACAGTCAAGACACATGACATGTGTCTGACCAATGAGAACGGATCCAAGCAAAATTGAAAATACCAGGGTTTTCTGTCTTTTTGTCTGTTTTCTCTCTAGCTCTGACGAAGCTTTAATAAAACTGTAACATGTGAAATGACAAAAGTATGCAGGTATAGGCTTTAAGAAAACTTTATTCAACTGAGAATACAAGGTTTGCATATAGTGTCCTTTTATAGTCCCAGTAAACAGAAATAGCTATCTCTCAAAGTGGAGAGTTTCAAAACAAGAGGAGACCACTCTTGATTATTCATAAGAATATGTTTCCTAATTGTTCACATATCAATATAATTATATCTGGAAAATTTTAACTATATTAATTGATACTAACTATACTATGAAAGCATTGATTTGAATAATAACATGTGACAGTGTGTATATTGTAAATGCATTACAAATGGTTTTACTATAGAAATGCATTGAAAATGTGGATGTGTAGGTAGTGTAATGGATAGTGCCATGGAATGAGAACTTGGAGAGCCTAGTTCAAATTCCATTTGGGTTCATTACATTGACTTACATATGAATCAATCTCTTCTTGCCTAGCTATGGGTTAAATAGTAGGACGTCTATCTGAAAAAAAAATCATTGTTACTCTCAAAGATTTATTAACTATGTATTCAGTCACAAAACAGTATTATTATTACAATCCAAAGATATGTTTAATCTTTAAATAACACAAAAGGTTGGTAAGTTGTAAACAACAAATCAAAGCACTGAAAATGGTTTTATTAAAAAGTTTACATTGAAAATTAAGAGAAATGGGATTATTAATAGTCAAGAATTTGTCAACATTGTCACCCTCTTGCATTCGGATTGTCATCCTCTCTCTTCATTCCCTTTCTTCCCTCTGTTGGCAGTGAGGGAGATGGCTCTGAAGGCCCAGCCTACTCCTGAAGAGTTGTGAGCATGGGTGATGGATGCAGCTTTGTGAGTCAGGCTCTTCTGACAGCAGGTTGCATATCCTCTTCATGTTGGTAGTTGGACTTGAAATTCTCAGTTCTCTCTCGGATGGTCCTACAGTAGGAAGGCTGATTTGACGCAATGGTTTCCCAGGTCTCAGGGTCGATGTTAATGCTAGTCAGGAATTAACATAAGCAGAAAAGGTTATTTGGTGGTTAATGCAGGTGTATTGCTAAGCATTTTACTATAGAAATGCACTGGAAATCAGGAAGAAAAAATATTTTTAATGGTTGGGAATTGATGCAGGTCTTATTGTTAGAAGAAGGACAACCCTTCTCCCGCTGACACAACGTTGAAAGTCTGTTGCTACTTTCATAGTAAATGTTATAAAAATCTCCATTCTTTAGTTCCACCAGCTCAGAACTTTACAGCTAAGACCCACCTTGCTATATCTACAAGACTGAATCATCTTCACATCCTACATATTCTTTGGTTAGAAATTTGTTCCTATCTAAAAGTTTCTTTGCAAGAACTGCCACTTTGTAGAACAGACTTCTACATGGATGCTCCATAAAACACTACAAACTTAACCTCTTGAATTCTAGGGTCAATAATTATCTATCTTTCATACTTTGTAGAACAAACTCCTGTGATGATGCTTCCTCAAACACTAAAATCTTAACTTCTTTTATTCTAGTGCCAACCATTATTTTCTATATCCTCATATTTTCACTTCCTACTTTATCCACTTAAGTTATTATCACACAGCTCATTCAATAACACTCTAACTTGAGTGGCTTTTGGGCCTTGTATTGAGTGAATTTTAGTAATAGAAAATCAAACATATATATATATTTATACTGTATATTCACTGCTTATGATTTTACTATAAAGTTACATTGTAAATAATGAAGTATTGTCAGTTGCCAGGAATTGATGCAAATCATAGGATTAGAAATTACTATTATATGTATGACTGTTGATACAAATCTGTAGATCAATTTTAAAAATTGTATTGATCTGTTTGAGAATTGGGGCCATTAGATCTAAAGTCTTTAAATGCTTTACTTGGTTCTAAGATATTATTCATTGTATTTGATTCATGAATAACAGTAGAAGAAAAGAGCAGGAATATAGATTCAGAAAGATAATAAAATTACCTCAGCTCTCTTCCCATAATGAATACCTAATATTCTTAGTGTTACAGATTTCTGTCTGTGAATAAAAACACTGCCAATCCCAAACTGTATACTCTGTTTTAACATCATTAGCTGAAACTATATTTCAGTCACATATGTTTATTTCTGTCATGTGCATTCATTGAAGTACATTGATAGATTTCTATAATTGGTGTAGACATTAGGTTACTAGCTTCTGTCAATGTTTATTTTTGATATAATGAATATATTTTTGGTTCTTTGATAGTAGAAAATAGAAAGTAGCTTTTGCTAAAGCCTGTTTGTGGACAGGAATACCAAATATACGACCAGAGAGTGTGGATGATGTTGGTTTCAAAATGATTAGTGAAATAGATGAAATTTCAAGTATTTTTTTATCTGAAGTGCTGAGACTATACTCCAAAGTAGGCAAATTTGACTAGATGTTTATTATTTGAGAATTATTAGTACTTTATATATATATATATACACTATAGGCCAAAAGTTTGGAACCAGGCACAATTTCAAGAATTGCTTAAAAAGTGAAGGTCTTGTGCCTTTTGTAAACTAATTTACTAGCTCACTTTGGGAGAGAGAAAGACTTTCTCTGCCTGAACAGTTTTATCCTATATTCAATAATAATAATAACAAAATTAACCAATTACTGCATACAATTTCCTTAAAATTTTTGCTGTTTTTGACTAATGTACCTTGCTGAGCTTAGGGTTAGTGAACTCTAAATGTTACATAATCCCCTCTCAAAAAAATAGAATGCCATGTACTAATCGATTATACTCAGGATACCATGGACCAAACATGTGAGCAACAACAAGGTTTCAGAGAGAATAGAAACAAAAAAGAAACTCATACTTAATATAAAAAAAAGGGAGTTGAAATTCCTGGGGCACGTAATGAGTTAGAAGGACTTTGAAAACCTGATACTCATGGGACAAAAATAGAGAAAAAGGGAAGCCACACGTAACATACTTGATGGGTTTGAGCAAATGGATGGCAAAACAGGGTTTGGGAGAAATAACAAAAAGACAAAACTTATTAAGAGCTACAAGGTACAGGTGGCAGTGGAGGGCCATGATCGCCTATGTTCTGAAAGGACACAGTACATAAAATAAAGTTTCAGAATCCTAGCTTAATAGGAGTTAATTAAACCAAAGAATGTATGAAACTTAATAACTATTAAATCCAGAGGGTAATCTTAAATATTTTATCTCTTTTGTGTGTGTGTGTGTGTGGGGGGGCTATATAATTTTTTAATTTATTGCTTAAATGTTGTTTTTAATAGATACAAATATTTGAGTAGATGCTCTCTTTTTTATTTATTTATTAAACAGTATATTTATTTCCATCTACTGGCCTGAATATTCAAGGAATCTTGTTAGAAAAATATGCTCCCTCTTGCAGGATTTAAACCTACATTGGATTAATAAAAGAAAATCGATTTCTAAAAACTGTCTTTGTTTACGTTAGGATATAAAACTGAGCAGATGTCTATATTTTGAGAATCAGGAAAAAAATCTGTATTCTAAAGCACTATTCAAGCTTTGCTTGACCAGGAGATTTTTTATGGCTGAGTGGTCAAGGCATGTCAGACCTAATGATGGTTCTTCCAAGAGGACAAAGGTTCAAATCTGTGACTATGTGATTTGAAAAGAATTTTTGTGTTATCAAATAGAATTTTCCTTAAAGGTTCTTGTAAATTATGAGTTAAGAAATGTTTATTAATCACACTCTGCTTTGAGAAGTGATATATAAGATGTCTTCTTAAGGCGGTAGTTGCGAGTCTGATATAGGTAATTGATTTTTGACAAGTAACAGTCTTATACTATGCATTGAAATCAGTACACTATATTGGTCACTGTTAGTTTAGATTTGGTGGGGTTATTTTGGTTGATGACAACAAGGTTTGTGGTCTTCCATTTTCTATAATATATTATGAACTTTATATGTTTTATGTAAAATATGGTGTTTAATGATTTTTTTATAGCAAATTTATCTTGCTTATAATTATTGTGCATTTGGTTGCAATAAAATATGCTGATATATTGTGGTGTTGTATTTTTGTTACTGGCATTGTGACTTCTTTTGTAAGAGTAATTTTATTTATCAATGATGTAGTTGGGAAAATTATATAAACCAGGATTTCTTCTCTGACCTATCATATCCCAAATACCTTCACCAGTACACCAACTATCAAAAGCCTTCAACCATACACAACCAACAACTACAGCATAGCATCAACTCATGACTCCCTCCACATCTTGAAAGCAACAAATCTAATAGGAGATACTATGGCCTCACTGCCTCACTGGATGTCAAAAATCTCTTAACCAACATTTCAGTTAAGGAAACAATCAATATAATTAGTGACTGTGTCTACAAACACCCAACAATAGCTCACCAAATATCTGACCTGCTATCCTACAGAAACTACTCCTCACTTGTATCATGAAAGCTCCATTTTATAACCATAATGGCAACACATATATCTAAACTGACGGTGTTAGTATGGGAAACCCTTTATATTCTGCTGACTTTTACATGTCCTACATTGAAAACTATTTAAAACAACCAATAAACCTGAATTATACACAAGCTACATTGATGAAATTTTTGTTTTGATAAGAAATAATGATGAAATTACAAACCTAAAATCACCTTTTGGAAAAACCTCAACACTAAAATTCACCTATGAACCCATGCTACATAACAAGATCCCATTCCTCAATGTTGAAATAGAGCTAAAATTCAATGAATTTATCACTTATCCACATAAAAACCTGTTAGTAGGAACTCTTGCCTTCTAAACAATGATAGCCAATGCCTGGAAAGATATAAAATAGCAATGATAACTAACTTCGTAAATAGAGCATACCAAAATCCCTCTTCCTAAAAAAAAAGTTCTAAGCAAACTGAAACACATTAAACAAACACTAGTAAACAATATTTTTCCCAACTACATCATTGATCAATCAATTGCCTATATTGGACACACCACTACCTCCTTAAGTAGATGTTTTACTTGTCACCTCTTAAAGCAGAGTGTGATTAATAAACATTTATTAACACATAATTTAAAAGAACATTTAAGGAAAATTCTGGTCAATAACACAAAAATTCTTTCAAATCACATAGTCGCAGGAAACTTATCATTAAGGAAGCATTGATGATTAAATACCATTCCCCTGCTATCAATCTTACACTGTTTAGCAGTGGAGATAGCATGTTAAAGATTTTCTAAAAATAGTAGTGATGCCCAGATCAACCAGTTGCACATAGCATGTGACTACCAGAGAAAGCACCCCCACCCCTGCATATACTCAGCTAAACTACTATGTAGAAGTTAACACATGAAAATTCACCATCCAAAAACAACATCCTTGATAGTAGCTATAGAACTAGCTCAAAGCACTTGAAACAATAATAACTATGACCAATTCCTATATAAACCCCTGAAGAATGGAAAAATGTTAGAATGTTGGAAAAACTCAATATAAGATTAATTAAATCTTCCTTTTTGTCAGTTTTCAATGATAGATGCTTGAAAGAAAGGTTGTTGTCCAAATACACATTAATTAAATATATATATATATATATATATATAAAAGTGGACACTGAGGTCAGCACCAAGTGCCAACAGTCTGTTTCATGCTTGAATGCAATATTCAGGTCATAATTATTTATATATACTAGTCAGTAGTGCATCATTGGTAGCAAAGCCTATTGTATTATCCTAATGGCTAATTGCATAGGCAGTAATGGATATGTTTCAAATTATTCTAGAGACTGTTGTGTGGGAATAATTGTTGATCCAAATGCAATATAAATATATAAATTATATTTTATAGCATTGTTTGTTAACTTTTTATTTATTATTTATTATTGATTACTTAATCATTTGTTATTTATTATTATTAAATTATAAATAAAATTTCCTTTGACTGGTTGGCAAGTTACATCAAAACTGCACAACCAGTTTTTGAGATATTCAAAATGGCTGGATACATTCTGGACAGACATCATACTAATTTCATCAAAAGCCTGTTTGCTTAAATCACTTTCTGATACTGTTCAGATTTCTTTTATAGATTTAATGAAATTCTATAAATATGCAAATAGTTTAGAATGAACTTGTTCTGAATTCATAATTATTATATAAATATGCAGACGATAAGTTTGTATACCATCTTGAGAATGTATACTTTACTAAGATAAAGTTGCCACAATGTTTTCTATTATTCAGAATACAACTACTTGAAAAATCTTTGTTTTTCATTGCATATCGGTTTAGTGTGCAAGTGTAATTATATAAGTGCACCACTGATTTCCTGTCAATTAATTATCCAGTACCTTTTTTAATCCAGACAAAATTACCAACAAGCATTTGAAATTTACTCAGTTGGTAGACTAATTCACTGGGCATCCATTAGTAGCATTGTGTATGGCATGAGTTTAATAGAAGTTAATAACAATTTAGAAGTTTATAATTAGTGGGTCAGAGGTGTATTTTTTTTTTTTTTTTTTAACTTTTCACCCCAAGCAAGATGGGAGTGTCACTAGAATACAAAGGGTTACAGAGAGTGGGAGCAAGAGTAAAGAGGCGTGAAAGAGGAAAGGATGAAGAGAAGGACAGGGAACACATCAAGGGATTTGAATAGTTGGAGATTATAGCTATCAGGGAAGCAAGTAAGAGGAATGGAGTTCCACAGATGGGAAGTGAAAGACATGAAGCTTTTGGAGTAGAAGAGATGGCTACATTTAACCGTTTTGACAGTGAAAGAGTGAGATTGAGATGCCGACCTAGTGGCACGTTTAAATTCATGCAGTTTGGGAACTAGTGAAAATAGCTCATCAGAGCAGTTACTGTGAAAGTATTTGTAGAAAAGATACAGAGAGGTGACAGTATGTCTGTGAGAGAGTAAATGAGATGCCAGATTGGGGCCAACCACATTGCATATCCATCTCTGGATTTTGCTGAGGACCTTAAGATGAACAGCAGGGGCTCCAGACCATATATGACAGCAATATTCCATGCAAGGGGTGAATGGTTGATTTATAGATTTGAAGGATGGACTCAGACAAGAAAAACTTTTTAGCATGAAACAGAGAACTAACTTTCCTTGCGGTAGATGAAGCTATTGATTCAATGTAATTGTTCCATCTCAGGTCAGCAGACAATGTGAGACCGAGAAGTCGCAAAAAGGTGCTTTCGTGGAGTTGAGCATCAGACATTCTAATGGGAGGCAGAGAGGTTTCTCTGGGATGGGTAATAGAGAGCAGTTTTGTTTTTGAGACATTAAAGTTAATCAGCCATTTCCTGCCCCAGTCAAAAAAACAATTGGAGGTCCTTTTCAAGATCAACAGCCAGGTTAGTTTTGTCAGTGATACCAGATTTGCTATATAGGCAGGAGTAAATAGTGGTATCATCTGCATAGATGCCTAATTGGGAACTGGTGACATCGGGAAGATCGTTAATGAAGATAAGGAACAGAGTCGGACCCAAGATAGAGCCTTGGGGAACACCTGCATTCATGAGAAAAAAACTGGCAGGGAATCTTTCTGATAGGATGGTAGTTAGATGGGTCAAAAGGGTCGCCAGAGTTTTTAAAGACAGGTACAACAGATGAAGACTTCCAACAGGATGGAAAGCAGGAGTCATTGAGGCAGTAGTTGTATAGTTTGGAGAGGACAGGAGCCAGTTCAGGAGCACATTTCTTCACAACAATGGCTGGTATCCTGTCCCCACCGCTAGCCTTATTTAGAGATGATGTCCAATACCAATGATGGGGTTATGTGCAAATCACTCAACAGAGCCTCAGTTCTAGGGGGAAATCAGGTGTAGGTACACCACATGAGTCAAGCATTGAATTGGATGAGAATTTATGAGCAAAGCATTTAGCCTTATTCGCTGAGGAAGTCAGGACCTCAAATTGGTTGAACAAAAGAGGTATTGTGGGTTTGCTGTTGTTTAGTACGCTCTTGCAGAGACACCAATAATCTTTGGGGCCGAATTTGCTAGATGCAATACGTTGTTTCATTCTATCAGCAAATTTTGCTATATTGAGGACATACTTGCACTCATTACGGGCTGAGACAAAGAGACATCTGTTACAATCTGACATGTCACTACAATGGACAATGGTAGCTGAGCAAGCAGCAGAGAACCAGGTGGATGAGTGTGATTCAACTTTATATTTCCTTGCAGGGATGAAAGCCTTGATTCCAGCTTTTACCCAGGAGGAGACCACAGAAACACATTCTTGAGTTTGGAGATTAAAGACCACATTCCATGGAACATTGGGAAGGAAATCACAGAACGAGTCCCAGTCAGCTCGTTGATAACAGAAAGATGTTCTGTTGGTAGGAGTAGAGTAGAAGGAGATATTGACAGACACTACAGCATGATCAGAGTTGCCAAGAAGGCAGAGCTGCATGGTATGTCAAGACTCAGGAATGGAGGTAAAACAGAGATTGAGAATGGTTGTTGGGGAAATGGGTGGGAAAGTGAACCACTTGTGTGAGGGATTGAGTAATTGAGAAGTTAAGGGTTCATGTGCCAGCAAGGTCAGTTACAGAGCTTTTAAGCCATTTTACATGGTGAGCTTCTTATGAAGAGCTTGGTAGACAAATTCAGTGATGGCTGTAAGCACATCAGCTGTAGGTCAGGCAAAGCGGAAACCATATTGCTTATCTGAGAGCATATCATGGGATGTAAAGTGATTAACCACTTTGGTGTTGATAAGGGCTTCGAAGACTTTACCAAAGAGGGGTAGGAGACTGATAGGATGGAAATTAGAAGGGTTGGAGGGGTTGCCAGATTTCTTAAAGACAGGAACAATGGATGAGGACTTCCAGCAGTCAGGAAAACAAGACTCCTTGAGGCAGTAGTTGTATAATTTAGAGAGGGCGGGTGCCAATTCAGGCACACATTTATTCAGGACAATGGCTGGTATCCCATCTCCACCCCTAGCCTTGTGGTGATCTAAATTAGAGATAATGCCCAATACCAATGATGGGGATATGTGTAACCCGCTCAAAAGGGCCTCAGTTCTGAGAGGGAAATCAGGTATGGGTACACCGGAAGGGTTAAGCGTTGAATTGGAAGAAAATTTCCAAGCAAAGCATTCAGCCTTGTTGGCAGAGGTGGTCAGGACCTCAAACTGGTTGAACAGGGGCGGTATAGAGGGTTGCAAAGACACCAATAATCCTTGGAGACGAATTTGCGAGATGCAATACGTTCCTTCATCCAAGCAGCAAATAGTGACTTAGCTTCGTTGAGGACACGCTTACACTCATTACGGGCAGGGACAAAGAGGCGTCTATTGCAGTCAGACATGTCACTATGAAATAGGGGGAAGAAGTGGTTCTTATGGGCAATGGCAGCTGAGCAAGCAGCGGAGAACCAAGGGGAGGAGCGCAGTTTGACCATAAATTCCCTTGAGGAGATGAAAGCGTCAATTCCAGCTTTAACCAAGGATGAGCCCTCTGAAGCACATTCTTGAACAGGGAGCTTAAATACAGCATCCCAGGGGACATCGCGGAGGAAATCACAGAACGAGTCCCAGTCAGCTCGTTGATAGGAGAACGAGGTTCTGGTGGTAGGAGGCTCTTTACAAAGGGGTGGGGTTGAAGGAGATGCTAACAGACACTACAGCATGATTGGACCTACCAAGAGGGAAGAACTGCGTGGCACTATAAGAATCAGGGATGGAGGTAAAACATAGGTCAAGAAGAGAGGCCTTACTGTCCCGGTTGTAAGCAAAACGCATGGGGAAATCAACTATCTGCGTGAGGGATTGAGAAACTGAAAAGTTAAGAGTATGAATGCCTGCGAGGTCAGTAGTAGCATTCTTAAGCCACTTGTTGTGATGGGCGTTAAAATCGCCAAACACAAATATGTGAGCGAACGGATGGAGAGAGAGAGCATTGTCAAAATGGTTTAATTCTTTTTGATATGATGAAGTGATTTGTTTCCATTCTAAATACTATTAGAAAGTGATTTAAGCAAACAGACTTTTGATGAAATTAGTATGATGTCTGTCCAGAATGTATCCAGCCATTTTGAATATGTCAAAAACTTGATGTACAGCTTTGATGTAACTAGTGAACCATTCCATAAGTAGAATAGGTTCCTAAAGATTACCTGCCTTTATAGAACCAGTTCCTGGAAATTAGGGATTTCATTATTGCCTATACTCCTCAGTGGAGTCTTATGGCACTTGAGTGAGTTAGCATATATACAAATTTCAAAAAGTAACTTCTATTTCTTGAGGGTTTCTCTGTTTGAATACTGATGCTTCTGAAAGGGTGACATAGATTTAATCCTTATTATTCATCCCTGTTAATGTCAAATCTAGATACCAATACTTTTATATAGTTACTGCATGTGAAAATAACATTGTTATAGAAGATTGGTTCCATTCAAAGGGATAGAATGTAGAGTGAAGGAGATTTGTGTTTTTATCAAAGACATTGGTGCAAAGGGAATATAAATAATTTAATGAATCTATAAAGATGGAAAGTTGATTTAATCAAATTTAATCAAAATTGTATAATGTATAAAAATGGAAATTTGATTTAATCAAATTTAATACAAATATTTTAATGAATGCATGAACATGGAAACTTGATTGAAGCTCCCATAGCTCAATCCTATAAGAATTCTGTAATTTAATTCTGTAAATACTGCCAGTAGCAGAACAGAAAGTTTATGCCGTTCCATAATATGGTTTAATGTATAAAAATACTGAAACTAACAAGAGAAAATTCTGCATCATTGGCACCAGATTAAATGGTTAGTTTAAATTGTATTCCTATAATACATGCAAAAATAACACAATTCATTTAAATTTTTCACACACACACATGAAATCTCTCTCTCACACACACACATACACACACACACACACACACACATATACAGAATGTGACGGATAAATTGCCACCTAAATTATGCAAAAATGAAAATAACACTGATATGTCATTTTAAAAGATATATTTACCAAAATTATACAAAAATATCTTGAAATACTAAAGAGTAAATTTATTCAATAACATCACTATTAGCTTCAAGCACAGCCTCCACATGACTTAGAAATCTCCTGCATCTCTTCTGGACAGATTTGTTGTTTAATGTGTTGAATGCTGCCATAATCCTTTCCTTCAGTTCATCTTTGTTGTTACAAAGAATTTTGTTGGTCTCTCACTCAACTGCACCCCACACATATTAATCAAGGGAGTTGCAGTCTAGGGAGTTAGGAGGCCAGATGTAAGGAGTGATGTGGTTGCAGAAATTGTCTGATCGCTGTGACTGTGTTCTCCTTCTCCTGCTTGTGTGGCATGGTGCAGAGTCCTTTGCTCAGACTGCTTTCCAGCAGCCACCCACTTGACCCAGGGCAGCAATGCCTCCTCATGGTGATGTAGGCCTCAATGTTAAGTGTTAGGCCCGGTGGGAAGATGAATGGAGGCACAACATCATCATCACTAGTGATCACACCTCTTTCGTAATCACCATTAGAATCATTCAACTCTTTCTGAATCCTCTGCACTGTCCTCAGATTGACACCCAAACACTCTGAAATGTTTGGATTGGAGCTTCCAGTGTGAATGCCAAGCAGTATAGAATTCCATTTCCAAATTTCTGTCTGAGTCAATTGTGTCATGGTGCTTTTTTTTCTCAAAGACTGCCCAACAGACACCCACTGTATTGTGCAGTTGACAAAAACAACACACATGCATGAAATGAAAAATATAAAATGATGACAATTTACTCATCGCACTCTCTCTCTCTCTATATATATATATTATATATAAAAGAAAATCAAAAACAGTTGGTGAAAACAACAAGCAAATTGCCAAAAACACTTATCCTAATACAGTCTTGAACAAAAATGACAATACAGAAAAGAGAAAGCAAAAAGTGTCAAAAGGAAACTTGCCTACTCAGTAAAGTGCTTGAAGTTCAGACTGCTGAGATTAAGAAAAATATGCTTACCAATGCTAAATCATATGAAAGAATGGCTCTAGTCATAACTGAACTTTCAAACTAACATGATCTTCAGATGAATAGAGCTATCCTTATTTATGTTATTTTATGATAAAAAAATATAATTTTAAGGTATGTTATAATTATGGGTAAAAGCACTCAGTATCATAGATAAAGTGTATGAAAATATAGACAACAAAAGTGAAAGCTTAAGTAGACATCAAGCAGCGACAGTCTGTTTTTGCTTGAATGCAATCTTCTGGGTATTTTATATGATTTTATATATATATATATATATATATATATATATATATATATACTTATGAGATTTTACAAAGGAGTCTACGTATGGAACAATATTACACCTGTTAAACAGTTCTACATTAGATGTCCTATCTTAAAGGTTAACTCCGCTGATTGTGTAGGAAAAAAAAGTGATGATAGGGGGGTCACAGTGTGCAGTTTACCGGCAAACCAGCTGTTATTCTTCGCCATCGGTCGCCTCAAAGAAATAATCTACGAGACTCCTTTTCTCGGCCGTTACACCGGCAATTGTGAAACGGACACCCAAATCAGACGCGCCTACTTCAACTGCCACTTTGTCCGCCACTCAACTCTGTTGCATGAAGCCCGCCGAATGACTCGCCGTCTGCCGTACTGCTGGCACCTCGCCTTTTTATGCTAGTCCAACACTGCTGAAATTTGCATGTGTACTGATATAATCTCGTTTTGGATGAGACCGGTGTGCATAAATCGCGTCTTCAACAGCGGCCATGTTTCTTTTTGGCTTTATCATACATGCAAGACATGTTCTCACGCATTTCAAGCTCCAGATTGCCTGCTG